>WBNH01007652.1:23977-422124 GCA_013401255.1 Urocolius indicus | reverse complement strand
AATGCACCTTTGAAATACTTTAAAGGCTCTATTCTCTCTTATAACATAACATCTCATAATAGTTAAAAGAAAAACCAAAAAAATGATGAGGCAATTCACGCCGCATTTGCAGACTCTAAACGAGTCTGCTTGCTAAAACCAATATAAGAGGACATCAAGACACCAGCCACTTGCATAAAACCAGATAAAGCATTCAGTGGAAAACTGAAGCTCATGAAAAGTCAAAAGCACATAAAATCTATACCTTCTCAGATAAAAGTGGGTAAGGGCTGTTTAATTACTTTTTTTTATTTAAGCATCTTGATAGTGTGTCAAATTTCCAACCAGGTGTGGCTAAAATCTTCACATTATTATACATCTTGAAGTTCTGCATTGGCTAGTTTAGCTGGTTTTACTTTAGGAAGTTTTTGTTCCGTGCAGTGGATGCATAAAGTTTTTCTGTTAATTATTCTCTCTTCTTTCTCCAAATGTTTTGAAGCAGAATCTGGGAAACTTACATCAATAGCACTTTGTTTTTACCATAATAATGGAGATTATTGATCTACACATATGCTAAAAATGACATTGTAAAAGAATCACAAGACTTAAGAAATGTAAATCCCAGATAAACTTAATATTCTTCCTGAAAGGGCATCAAAATTGCCCACATTTTTCTTAGCAATTGCAAATTTCATTATTTATAGCTGTACCTTGTAAAAAATATGTTCTGATCATTGTGTCCTGTGCTACACACAGGGTACTTTCAAGCTGTCTCTGTTTTTTTCTGCTGTGAAGTTTCTAAGCTAGTACTTGCATTTGTACTTACAGGAGACAAGTAAGTTGAAATTAGATCTGTAAGTTCACTTACAGCAGAAGCAGAGTAAAATCAGTCCCTTAATTACCAGGTGACAAGAACATTGTGAACAGTTGTTTTTAATTTCAGTCCAGATGAACATTTGCAGTAAGTGAGGTAAGACTCATATTAGGGCACATACTTACAAACTTTAACTTGGAGAACTGATACCTCAGAATGATTCTTTTATGGCAAGCATGTGCAAACAGCACTGTAAAAGACTGTAAAAGAAATATATTTGGACTGGACCTTCTCCAAGCACAAGACAGTATTGGCAGTAATATAACTGAATAAAGAAAATAAAGCTATTCAACAGCTTTAAATTGTTAGATTCTGCCTTTTAGAAGCGTAATGAATGTTGCAGAAAACCAACGTATGAAATGTTTCTTGAAATTTTATCTGAAGGACTAATCAAGGTTAGTGGTGACAATGTGGAAGTGCTTATTACTTTCTGTCCTGAAAAGGATAATAATTAGTGCTTTCTAAAGAGCTCTAATTGGAACAGTGAAACTTTTTTTCCTCTTTTTAAAACACATTCTGAAATTGTCCATATTTCACAAATAGCGAGCGATCGGAATAAAGACAATTTTCATTTACTTGACAAATGAGGCTTTTAACTCAACTCCCTCCTTTTTTGTAATAATGAATGACTTCCCTGCTCAGTTCATCTGGAACACATCACATTAGCAGAGACAGATTACCACAAAATGCAGGAAAAGGAAGTGAACTGAAAAATTCATAGCAGTATCTCCTTCCCGTGTATGTCCTCACAAGCAATAATATCTACGCATTAGTCATGAGTTACTATCACAATAAATTAGAAGGCTGAAGAAAGCCTAGCCAGAGTTTACATACCTAAAGATTTAATTGATTTTGTTGTGAACAGAGAAAGCACATCTTCAGCCTCAATAACTTGTCAAAAGGGAAGTATTCTCTCTCAAGAAAATCTGCTAATGACAGAAAATGTATGACTTGAAACTTATCAGTCATGTATACTACCTGCCTTAACTCTTGCAGCTAATAAATTGCATTCAAACTCTACCTTTTTCCTTATCACATGGAATTTGTCCATCACTTAGTCCTGATAGCTTCCTGCCAACCTAGACTTACATTCAGACAGTTATTGTGGAGGTTTCAAATATGTTTTCACTGCTTTAGTATTTACTATATGGAATGTATGCAACACTGAAACAGAAAAAAACTTTAAGAGGAATACATCTCTTTCTTCGGCAAGACCTTTGTTTTCTGCAATATTTTACAACCTGTTATGTATAATATGAAACTCTTACTGAGAAAGACTTTCCAAAGACGCAATTAACCTTGAACGAAATACTTTGCTAATCCTTGCCTTGTCTTAAATGAATAATTAGTTTTAACTAGAGCATTGCTAATACAAAATAAATGTTGAGTTTTGTTTTACTTTCTAATAGGGAATGGCAGCTGGATGACTATCAGGTATTTACAAAGTACAGATTCAACTCCCTCACTAACATGAATGCAAATACCCACTTACATTCTCCAATTACTTTTTACAAATAATACCTGTAAGAAAAATTAATATCACAGTATACATAAATATTTAAGCTTCTGAGATATGGCTCTCTAGTTCCACTTTCCACAATTCAGCATAAAATACTTAACTTCTACAATGAGTCAGCAAAGCTTTTGGCTTATTATTAACAGTTCCTGTAAACAGCAATCAGTAGTTTGCATAATAAAGCGTGAGTAGCCTGAAACAGCTCTTTTCCATGCAAAATGATACAAAGTCGCTGCAAATACAAAAGGTTCCAGNATGCAAATACCCACTTACATTCTCCAATTACTTTTTACAAATAATACCTGTAAGAAAAATTAATATCACAGTATACATAAATATTTAAGCTTCTGAGATATGGCTCTCTAGTTCCACTTTCCACAATTCAGCATAAAATACTTAACTTCTACAATGAGTCAGCAAAGCTTTTGGCTTATTATTAACAGTTCCTGTAAACAGCAATCAGTAGTTTGCATAATAAAGCGTGAGTAGCCTGAAACAGCTCTTTTCCATGCAAAATGATACAAAGTCGCTGCAAATACAAAAGGTTCCAGCAACGAAATAACATATAAAAAAAATCAAATAGCGGGGCAAAGTCATGTTTTGAACTAAGCTTGTCCTATCATTTATGAAACATCAAATACAGTCCAAGGAGCTACATCGGAGGCAACTTCACAGCAATTTCAGTCAAGTTTCCACAAATGTGGTGCTTCCCTCACCCTCTATCATCCCCTTAAAAGACAGAGTACAAAGGAGTATTTCAGAAAGCTGGAAATTGCAGTGTGACAAGAATTCCTTATCGCAGTTCAGTCCATAGCAGAGTGTGTTAAAGTGATGGATGAGAATTCACTTTCTGCATTTCCTCTGTTAGTATTCACAACATTTCCTATCAGAACTGAAACACAAGCAGCTGTGCTTACTTTGATTGAAAAAGGGCTAAATTGGACACAATTCATGTACTCACACTTTTTAAGCTTCTTCAGTGTATTTAAGACAATAGCAGAGTTAGCTATTTTATATTCTGGCAATTTCTCCCTAAAGTGAGTTATTTCAATTTTATTTTTAAATGAAATCTAGTTTTTCCTCGTTGAAACCTGAACAGTGGTTCAATGGTGACAAAGTTTTCTCCTCCCTATTCACAGCTGCATCTAGATGCTTGAAGATTAAGATAGCTGATTTTACACTTCGTCTAGACAATTTATCTAGTTCAGAGGTCTTACCACTCATGAATCAACTACAAGAGTTATTTGCAAAACAACCATCTACTTAGCTGTTCCTTCTCATCTACCTTTTCTTTCTTTCTGAAGTGCAACTTGTACTTTTTCCTACTGAGTAATTTCCAACCTCAAGTCTCTTCCCAGTTATATTCACCCTTTAACAAGATCATTCTGAATTCTCAGTACATCTTCCGACATTTAGAATTCTGATGGTTTCCTTCATAACATCATTATTACATTAATAAATGCATAAGATAGCAAGCATCACTCTGATGATCACTTCTGAACTTAAAAAAAAATAGGCAATAGAGTTTAATATTTCGTTAGGCTTCACTAAAGAGAAAAAAGAACATCATTCTAATGGTAATTTACACAAACTTGAAATAACTCATGCTGTTTTCATACAAGATTCTGCTTCATATAATGCTACAGACCTATGGATAAACCTGTTAGAGGACTAAGGCAGAACTGCATAGAACTTCAGTGTTAGCATTTCTTAATTTTCAAGTGCTTAACTATGTGACATGATTAGTTTTCTTTTAAAGATAGTACACAAAGCAGGGCAGCTATCATACTGTGGTCCAGCCTGCGTTGGGTTCCAGTTTCCCTGGCTTGTCTATCAGAACACTAAGGTCTACTCACACTTCCAGAAAAAAAACAAAACAAGCATTATTTATTTATGAATATTCTCACAACATGGTGACACTCTTCAAAAAAAAAAACCAAAAAAAAAAAAACACCACACATAATTCTGAAGATTTTATTACAGAAGGCAAAGAAACAAAAAAAATACAGTCAAGGAATGGTAATGACAAACAGGGTTAGGTTGTGTTTCTTTCCCCCCATAGGACTTCATTGTATATTGTACTCATAAGTAAACAGATAAAGCAAAATGGAGTCATATCTTGCCTCTCGATTAAAGAAGGCAGGAGAAAAAAACATGGACATACTAACTAAAGGTTGGATGGAATAAAAGAATCTGGAAAATATAACTCGTCTTCAAGAGACAGAGTAGAAATCCGTTGCTTTAAAATTATGACACAGATCTTTATAAAGTAAATAGATATTAGATACCAGATTTTTTTAAGCTCATATATAGTTGCAAAAATAAATTTACAGTCTAATATTTTATTTTATAAAACACTTCACATTAATATATTTGAAGTCACAAATATCTTTGTTGCAGAAATTCTATCTACTCAGAACTTTGCCAAGACTTCACTTTCTCTCATTCTCTTTTCCTATCCTAAAGAACTTTTTAATCTGTTACTTAACGGATACCCAGAGTAAGTTTGTATTTCAGTTGTGAAAGCTGTATTTTAAGATGCTAGGCTTCCACAACAATAATAGTCCTTCATGGCTTTTAAGTTGAAGTACCATTTCAGACTCCTAGAGTTTATTACTCTAATAGACAATATATTGGTTGGTGCAAGAGTGTGTCGTGTGTATCAGGAATACGAGTCTGTATACATATATGTACTCATGATCTAGCAAGAATACTCTTGCTAACTTGTTATGGCAGAAGACTTAATTATAGTAGTCAGAGTACAAAGGAAAAGATGAGGAAAAACCACAAATAATGATCTGTTCAGGTTTACAACTGTCAGCATAGTTTTCCAATAGTCCCATAATGGGACTTCTCAGTTTGAGAACTACAATCTGTCTGACTTGAAAGTTTGGCTCTGAAAGAAAATTTGTTAGTGCCAGGAAGAAAAAGGATGGGAATTGAAAGTCATTCATCATTGTAACCCTTCACCACAGACTAAACAGAGATAAAAGATTTTGTACAGACCATAATTTCCAGTATATCAGTCTTTTTGTTAACTTGTCATATTGGAACACGCAAGATGCTTACACATAAAAGGATTATTACCAGTGAATAACCTTAAAGTATTTCCCAAGCTATTTTACCAGGTATTCTTTAATTGTACATCAAGAATATATATACCCAAGGTCTTTTACTGTTTATAAAATGGTTTTATTGTGGAAGCTTTTTTTTTTTCCACAAGCTTTAGCACATTCACTGAAAAAAACTCTTTGCATTACCTTGCATAGAAAAAAACCCATTTCATAAAAAGAACAAATCAAAAGGCCTAAATCCCCTATCCATTGTTAACATCCCCCTTTCTAATCAATTTTAGACACTAGATGCTTTCTGTTGAAATGAAATAGGATTTGAAGGGAAATGAGAGAGAGTTAATTCTGTGTTTCGTGTCAGTTATTACAGTTCCAACAGTCCTGGTACCTTTCTACACTAGATGTAGAAACATTTGTCATTACTTGATAGTTACCATAAATGAAACATGGACCAATATTAATTATATGTCTTTTTTGGTACTGGCATGAGTTGGTAATATACCATGCAATGAAATCTCTCTGATAAGACACGAATTAACATCCACTTCTTAAGCTTTATATCAGCTAATAACAGAAAAAAAAAAGGAAAAGCATAAGAATCCTTTACTGAGTCTGAATCAAAAGATACTTACACTCAACAAGTATTTCTTATGACACAATGATTACTTTCCTAAAACTTGTAACAATTTGGAGAATAAGAAAAACTCTGCACAAACAACTTGGCTTTATTTTTCATTAGGATGTAACAATTAGGTTGTCACCATACCTTTCAGATATGGGAATTACACTGTCACCAACATGTCTCAATATGCTGTATGAAACAAGTCCTATAGCCCGAATCCAAGCAAAATAAATGTCACCATTTAAAAATTATTTCACATTTACTATTATTTGTATTATGATCACTACCTAGATATAGCTAGATTGCTACTATCGATTCAAAGGTGCTTTTGCCGTAGAATCATGACATTGGTTTGAAATGAGCAAAAGCACTAATTTGGTTAGCACTAACTACACATTCTTTTAATCTGAGGAGCTCTCTTCTGCAGAGGCACAAACTTCAGAAGAAAGGAAACTAAGAATTATCAGTATGATCTACTCATATTTGTACTCCAAATCAACTACTTCTAAATTTTTCCAAAGAAGAACCAGCTGGAGTAAAATAAACTGGTACAATTAATTGGTTGGGTTTCCAACAGATGAGCAGCCTCAGTTCCAGGTAACAGAATCATTAGTTTCAAATAGGGAAGGCAAGAACTATGCTAGAAACAAAGTACAGCATGGATACAGCTTGTCACAGAGCCCTCCCCTACTGCCTCAGGAAAAAAAAAAAAACTGATTTAGCATGTTTTGTTTACCAATAAGAGCCTTAAGAATGCTGAGGTCTGAAAGGGTACAGAGCCAGCCAAGAGCTGAAGCATGCTTTGTGTTACTGCACTTTCAAGTTCAGGTCACTCAGCTGTTGTACATAAAATGTAATATTTTTCAGAAGAGATTGAAACACCCATTTCCATTCCTCAATAGTTTTTTGAACACGCAATTCTCCTCCAAGACTGCTAGAATAAAATTTCATATAACAGTGCCCAAACAGTACAGGAACTGAAGCAGCAAAGCAGAATTATTTTACTACCTTTAGCTCTTCCCAGATTAGAATAGCTATTTGACTGTCTTTACTGGAAATTTGGTGGAGCTCCTGGGCAGAATTTCACAACCAAACACGAAGTTCAACCCAACAACTTCAACAGGGAAATCTAAATATCATCTAGCTTCAGAGAACATGGAAAGATACTGAATCATCAGACGCTGCTCATAATTATCATGATAGCCTCAGTCCTTTATTTTCAGATTTTCTTTCTTTCCTTCAAGACTTAAGTTTAATGTATAAATTAGCAGAAATCTTTCTCTCTGATACTCCAGGTATGGTGTTTTCTTGTGTATCTACTTTGACCTGCACAGTGAAATAGCAACAACTTTTACCTTTAAAAACACAAGTATATATATGTTTGTGTTTAACTTCCTCTGAAGACACTGTAACTTCTCACCATAACTAGCTTTACAATAGCAATTTCATTTGTTTAATAGTCCCTGTGAATTAATCAAAACCTCTACAAGTACAGTGTACATAACTAGTAATTAACTCCACTTTGCAATAATCACATTGAATACACATTTATGACAATAAGGAAAATAGAATGGATCTGTGAATTTACCCTATTGCTGTCAAATGGGAAAAAAAAACAAATTACCTTTATTTTTGTTAAAATAAGTAACAAAACATGCTGCAGAAATGTGAGAAGTTGATGTTTTTGCTACACAGTAATACCACCTATTCTGTGTCATTTCTCCTGTTAGCTATTTGTCTTTCTTCATTGGCCCACCACATTCCCACCACTTCAACTAGTAAATTTTAGAGGGAGATTGTTTTAAATACCTTTATTAAAGGTAAAACAGCATGTCTAAGACAGCAATTTTCCAACTACATGCAAAGGGAAGCACCTTAATTGACTGGGCAATTTTATCCAGAACCTCACTTTTCTGCTCCTTCCCAGCATTTGGGATGAAGAGTGGCCGTAGAAGTAAACAAAACTTCTCCATTGAGGCATTTACAAATACTATTCTTTGGGATTACTCTGCATGCATTAAAGAAACATAAAATATATTCTGTTCCAGCAAGTGCAACTTTACCTGAAGGCTTTTAAAGTCATCTTTGGATATCTTGCTCAAAATTTTGGTCAGTAGATTTACAGTCCTAGATAACTAAGAAAGATGCACTGAGATTTTTAAGTGATCTTCAATTTCTTCATTCTAAATATAAGCATGAATATCATGCAAGAATTATTTCCCACCTATGAGTAATTTCTTAAAGCCACCTGTTGAGTGCAGATCTTTCCTTCATGTCTTAGTAGTTCTTTCTCATCATCCAGTAACAGTAAAGCAAGAGAGTCTGTGAAAAAAAAGAAACTGTTGCAAGCTGCTACAGTCAAGAAGGCAAGTTATATTTTTTACAGACAATGTTCTGCTGATTTTTTTCCCCTCACATCAAAACATATTCCTGATAGAGCATAAAAGTAATGTCTAGACCATAAAAGTAACGTCAGCTAGAGGATGTTATTCTTTGGAAGCAGAATTTTTAATTTACATGCAGAGAGAGTTGAGCATAAATAATGAATCTACAGTATTGAATCACTCTGAGAAAGTCTAGTGCCTCTTAATGAGTTCCTACAGCTATGACTTGATACAAGTAAGGTCGGCAGCTGAATTGCATAAAGTGTAATCTGTGAAGGGATATTTTAGTCTGAAGTAAATCAGAGCTATGCAAGGCTGAATTTTGACTGTACACAACAAGTAGTGTTTTAATAGCCCCCATTTCTTCATGCAATGCATGAAAGAAATGAGCACTGGTAAGGACTTGGAGCAGCCTAAAAAGGAATATCAAAGGAGATTACTTGGGTTTAGTAGGAAGATGACTGGTGCAATGCCTGTGAAGGACAAGTGTGTGAAACCGCAGAGCATAGTGAAAATAGGGAGAAGACGAGATGATTTACCTTATTTTTCTCATCTAAATGCTCATCACTAGGGGGAAATGGGGGAGGAGTGTGCTAATCTCCCCAGAAACACTGTAGATTAAAAGAAATCAATAATCAACTACCTCCAAAACCAAGCTGGGAGATCAAGGTTGGAAAGAGGAAGACTAAAAGATTAGTCAAGAGCTATCCCAGAAGATATTACATGGAAAAGGGTCCAACTTCTCTCACATCTGACCTTGGCTCAGAGATTTAAAAATTCTGTGACTTTTACTTCTGTGCGATAATAAGTTGCAAACTAAGTTAAACATGATTTGATGTTCTCATACTCTGTTTTTTCATAGTTCTTCACATATCCTCTCAATAGGAGTCCACAGCAGCTATTTCAGGACACAGAAATTGTATCCAGTATTGGCAGAATGAAGAGAGGCAGAGGGAAATACACAGAAGTAGATTGATGATACTCCCTCAAGCAAAAACACAAATAAAAATGCAAAAAAAAAAAAATCATACTAATGGTTGCACAGAGCATTTCTTGCAATGCAACTGCACATGTCTGATGAGAAGCAATGATACAGCTCAGCTAGTAAGAGAAAATGAACGCCGCTCCCCCATGCATTGATTATAGCATTAATATCAGCAGAGACAAAAATGTGACATAAATAACCATCTCCATTCCTATCACAGCTCTACAGACAGAGAATAACAACCTTTCAGAAGGCTCAGTTTTCTTGACCAATTTTGAAATAAATTCTCTCTATGCATCAGAACAAGTGTGTGAGAATATACCTTCTGATTCTGTAGTTTAAAGCCTGGAGTTTGCAGGTCTCCTGTAAGAAAATACTGAATCTCATGGCTACAGGACCTTTCCTGGCATTAAAAAAAAATAAAATATCTTTAATGAAAAACAGTGCCTTATATAAATCCTTTCGAACGCCAGAGAATGTTATCAGGACAAAATTTAAGTTGACAGCAATGCATTACACTAAAACCCAAACTATAACCCTGTTTACATGTCACTAGTAATTCTTAATTTATGCCTCATTTTGTCTGCATTTTTTGTTGGATAACATTACATACTACAAATCATCAAATTACAATATACTCCTGAAGAGCACCGCAAATGCAGTTAGAACAGCTCACAAGTCTTCTAGGAAACAAACTACACCGCTTTCTAAAGTCTTACATGTCAACCATCAGCATTTCTCTGTTAATTGCAAGGGTACATTCAATCCAAAATAAGGAGCTGAAACATTCTAGACCCCAGGATGACTCTGTAATTACAGTATTTCTTCTCCTTACTTAAAGATAGAAAATAGGTATCAATACAGCCAAGTCACCAGATGTGAACAGTATCCTCTTATGGGAGCAGTCCTATATACTACATAAACTGGGAAACTACAGGGAAGGAAAGGAGATGCCATCTGCCAGCACCTGGAGAATCAGTTTCTAATCTCAAATTGAATTCAAATAATCTTAAATTATGTTTACCTGACTCCTAATATTTCTTGCTTTTAGCCACAGCCCAGAGCCCTTTTGTTTGACAAGAAATCATTTACTTGCTGTGTATTACTCAGACTAAACAATGCAATAACCTCTAGTCTTAAACATAAGAAGTCAGGCCATGAAAAGATCTTATATCTTACTACTAATATTTTGATGGCATGATTAGACTTTAATTTCCTAGTTGTAAGGCTGGACTAGAAAGGATTTTCTTCCTTTTTTCAGAGTCCCTGCATTTATTCTCAGGCAGACTGTGAAAAGGGGAGATTTTAGTCAGAGACTAAAAAAGCCACGAAAGCATTTACAGAAATGTAGTTTTGTTCAAGTAACATTTTGTATCACTGAAAATATTTTCTTTCATAATTGAAGACAAGGAAATGTACAAATGAAGGAGTGGAGAGGGCAGACTAGAACTACCAGCAAATACCTAGCAACATTTTTTGAAGTGATAAAAGTAGCATTTTAATTAAACAGCTAGAAAATATCTGCAAATATTCTCAAAGCTTATTTTACTACTTAGGTTAGGGCCTGTTGACTGTTCAGGAAACATACTTTGATTTCAATTGCCAGAAGAGTATGTCTATTGTTATTACATAATGCAAAGAGCATTAAAATTAAGACTTATCACCTTCTGCTGAATTTGTGCTGGTCTCTCTTACAAATTTCAATTTATAAAGTATTTAGCAACTAAAGGTCAATACTTTGTAGATTTTATCTAAAGGTCATATAAAAGTTAAGTTTTATCTTTGAACACTAGCTAAATAGAAATTCTTTCCTCAAAATGGCTTTTCAGTTTTTCCTTTAAAATTTACAAAGGCCAGCATTTCCAGGACCATATTTTTCTGTTGTTTAGAGCTTAAATACCGAAGTCTACATAGTTCATGTGCTCCAGTATTTGCTCCAATTTATAATATATCTAAAAATTATCTGTTCGTGTGTTCATACACATTTATTAAAAAATCACCACCATTTAGCATACTGGCACTGCCAATTATTAAATATCTATAGATTCTACTAGATCTATATATACACCAAAACTCTCCTTGTTAGGGAGTATGCCTTTTAAATTACCCTTGGTTAATTAAATTTAGGGTGTAATAGTCCCATTTATCCTGGCAGCAGTCTTGTAAGTGAGCATGTACGTAATTAACAGTTATTAACTATAGCACTACATAGACACATTCCTTCAATTCTTAAGCACAAGCTCCAGAGTTTCATGATAAATAAACAACTAGAATACTACTTAGTAGAGTAAAAAGTTCAAAAAATGTTCACATCACTGATGTTGTAGAATTGGGTGTTCATGAATGAAAAGATGCTTGCTTCATCTTAGTAGTAAGAAATTGATCTAATCCTGCATTGCTGAAGGGAGTTTTATAGCATTTAGTTCTAATGAGCCAAAAATTTAATATACTCCACTATTTTGTGTGCATGTGTATTGGCACAGTCAAGGTGCACCACGCAATACAACAAGCAGACACTGGCAGAGAGAGAAAGCAAAGAATACAAGTCAGCCTGGCAGCATAAGTATCAGCATATCATTATGCAAAAAATGCAAATTAGCCTCCTGAAGGGAAAGAGCAATTTAACAATAAAGTTACAGGAATTTTATACCCATGGAGGATGTGGATAGGGAACTAACCAGGGCAAAACACAGGTTCAAGAACCTACAGTTGAATAACTTTTGGGTTTACATAGCGTAAGGCAGAAGCACAAATATATAGAGATGGAGTACATGCGGATATGTTTTGGTGTAAGTTTCTGTTAAAATTTAGTTGACAGAAGCCTGTATCACAATAAAACTAAGATAAATGCCTTCATACATTTACTTTTAACATTTCCTATATGGCAGTTTGGCAAAAGAGCTGTTTGTTAAACACAGATGGATAGTTCTGAAGCCTGGAAAATTGAGTTTATTGACCACAGGCCATAACAGTTGTTCTTTCCTCAAGTGATCATAACCCGCTTGGTTTCTCCTCCAACTAACTCAAGCACAGCAAGGACTTTTTTCTTCCTCTTAAGGTAAAAGCTACTACCAGTAGCTACAGACCTTCTTAGCAATACACGTTACTCTTCCAAGAGATGGTCATTGTAAACAGGAAAACTTTTTTGTTAGTCTGCCAGAAGTAGTCTCTGTTTCATATTCAATTCTAGAATGTTACTGTCTTCTTTTAAACTAAGAGCTTAAGGTCTAAGTTCACCAGCATAGCTATTAGCAGAGAAAGTTGTCAACACATTTGAAAGACACTGCAGCATTGCAAAGGTGCCTCATCTTCCTATCCCAGGCCCGCACTCCACGAAGAAAGGCTGTGCTGCTATGCTAAATATACTGATACCAGCCTCTTTAAAAAAATTCAGTTTATTCCTGGAGTATTATTCTTAAACCTTAGTTTGAATTCAGAGTATCAACATCAAAATGTTTCTGCTATCATTATCAAGTTATTTGGTGGCTAATAAACATAATCACTTAGAAAACATGAAGTCAGAATTAAATTAAGAAGAATAACTATGGAAACGGTCATTAAGAAAAACACACAAACAGAGTAGAGGTACTGACAGTTTCAAACTACATAATGAGATTTTTTTTTAAGCTCAGACTCTCATTTGAGACATAACTTGCATCAATTGTTGCCATTACTATTTTCAGCAACTTCTACATCTTTATTTTTGGTTATGAATGTTTTGCCAAATTCTTTCAACCACGGATATTAACCTTGGGAAGCAAGTCAAACCTTTAGTGAGAATGCAGAACAATAGGATCAAGGATAGAAACAGTCTAAGCCTATTTTGTTTATGTACCTTGAAATCAGAGATCCTTTGAAAATGTATTTTAAAGCTTTTCAGCACCCTGATGAGGACTACAACCCCCTTACAGTGGTCAGAAGACCACCACTGCTTTTCATCTTTGTTATGAATGCACCTGGTGAAATGACATTGCTCCTGTAAGAAATAGTGATGCTGTTTTTGCAGGAATGGAATCCAAGTAATTAATAAAAACAAAAGTTCTTTGTCTATGTGCCTTTATAATTTTAACTAACTGGCTGATCTCAGGACTGGTGTCTGCATCTCAGGATTGTTATTTGTACCTCTAGACTGATGTGTGCATCTTTTTAATGTTAACTAGGTAAACAATGGGTCCTAAGTATTGGGACTATGAGGGAATGGGTGACCATTTACAAGAACCAGACATCCTCTGAGGGGATTTTGTAGGCGCCTGGGAAGATGTAAATCTTGGAGTACCTAATCAATGGGGAAACAAGGGAGGGACCTTGCGGCAGAGATAGGGAATAAAAAGCCGAATCTTGTACCTATCAGGTGTGTCTACTAGCTAGGACACCCGCTCTTGCAAGAACGCTTCCTAAAAGTGCTTCACTGCAGAGTTCGACATGAGTCTTGCGCGAGAAAACTTGGTTTGTTTCCTACACTCCTCATCTTTCATATAAAGTCTCCTTTGGTTTTTCTTGTTGGTTGTATATTTTGTTTGGGCTTTGTCTTTGGGTTTTTGTTGTTGTTTTAAACTTCTCTGTCAGGCTTCAATTGTTCCCTAAATATTATTAAATTAAGCTTGTTTTCCATAACAGAAGTTGTTACTCAATCTCCATAGTAGATGGCACTGGGGTACTTAAAAAAAAAAAAAAAATCTGACTGGAATAGCTTGACAGAAACCTCATTAAAATCAAGGATCATCAATATTGTTAAATGGTGTTTGCCAAATAAATTAAAATCAAATCAACAACTGCATGGTAACAACAAATAAATCAAGGATTCATGTTGAAATACCTAATTCACAGAACCACAGAATGCTAGGGGTTGGCAAAACTCTCTCAATATCAGACCAACATATTTATCCTACACACCCAGCAATTTTATGTGTAGATTTGTTGGGGTTTTTTTTTTTGTGCAGGTTCTGAGGAAACATCTTATACACAGCTGAACATTCTGATCAAATAATCTTAGTTTTACCATAAAATAAAGGGAGAAGAGTAAAGGTTAAGTAAGATTTTCCAGAAATAAGCAGAACAAAACCTAAAGTATAAACAATGCAACCTAATTCTGTAGCCCTTATTCCCAAATAGAGATAACTAAAAACCATTTGGTGCAGGTTCAAAAAACGGTCAGGTTACATAGAATATCTTTTTTCTTAAAATAGAAATTGGACAAATACTACATGTCACTTTGCAAGATAAGTACATAGTCTCAAGCACAACGTAACTTATAGTCTAGCTAAACATCTCAAAGATAAACACAAAATAAAGACAAGAAATAGCTCTCTTTTTAGGAACTAGCTGCTTCTCTGAAAATTTATTCAACTTATCCTCCCTAATAATATCTTCTGTTATGGCTAGGTCAAAGGCTTATGGGAAAGAAAGTCACTTGCTTTGCTGTACATGCTTGTTGCTCAGTTACACACTAAATGAATGTAAATAAAACACTATTAGGACTGAATGGTGGTTTAGATTTCGTATTCATTGCTGTAGGTGAAAGTCAATAGCAACTTAATTTTATTTACTGTTAGGGGAAAACAATAAGTTCTCAGCACACCTCCAAAATTGCTCTATGCTAATTTGTATCAACTGTTTTAAGTTGAGTCTTTGGTTTTATATATCTAATTTTTTTCCTGAAGAATACTTTAAAAAAAATAAAACTTGATAGGACAGATTTATCTTTCAACTTTGCCAGCTTACTTATCATTAGCCATTCCATATAGATGACAGCAAAATAAGTCCTACTTGAATTAGACTGAAGAGATGTGCTCACATATGCATGAAATGCATATGAAAATAACAGTGAAAGTAACTGTTCACAGTGAAACTGTCAGTTAAGTATGGTTAAAAAAAAACAACAAAGGACAAGTGATGTATGAATCTGTGTGAAAGGAAACACAATCTTCAACCCTTAGACTAGAAAGCTTCCTTGCCTAAGTCTGTTTTTAGAGTAAAGCCTTATAATACAAAAAAGGACCCTATAACTACATAAAATATCCATTTGCCATATAGTTCTCCTTTTACTATTGCCAGTAGCAGAGGAAAGATAACAAAAGCATATCATGACCACATGATACCGAAAACAATAACTTGAATAAAGTTAAACAAGATTGAGAAAAAAGAAGCCTTTTATGACACAATTAGGGGCTCTTCTATAACATATGGGATGTATATTATGTATATGCAACCACCATGAATTCCTGTCCTACATGATTAGACTACCACCTGATTCTAAATTTAAAACATGCAAGTACACAGAACAAACAATACAGACAAAAATACAGCAAGGCTATATACAGAGATCTTATTTTGAGAGCAGCCTCCCTTAGTGAATTATACCACTTAAAACGTTTACAGGAAAAGAGGAAAAACAGTAGATAAGCTCTGAAAGAAACTGGATGCTTAACAGTTTTGAAAATGGATTCTCTACTTGTTTTTTTCTGTTTGCCCCAGTTCTTGGTCAGTTGGAAGTCTGAATTGCAATGAAAACCTACCTATGTGGTGACACATCTGCTCACAGAGATCTGAAAGCATTCAACATTATGAACAATTCCACTCAATTAATGAAATCATCAATATACCTAAAACTAAGCCCATGCTTCAAGTGTCATAATGAACTAAATGTTAATCCCAAGACCATGAAATGCAAACAGATTTTTATTCAGTTTCAGCAAGTTTTGGCTTCAAAATGCTTTGGATTTTAAGTGCTCTCATCAACTGGTTTTGAATGTTTCCTGACAAAACAGACGTACATTGTAACTTTTTCATGTTTGTCAATTTAGCTTTTGTTTACCAAAAATTTCAGGTTGGATAATCACATTCAACATCTATGGCAGGAATTCCCACTGGAAATGCAAAGGGGTTTTGTTTTCTTCTCATAAAGAAAACAAACAAACAACCCAAGATACAGTATCCTCATTATCTGAGAATTGGCAAACACTCAAGCTCGGCATTATCCAATTTAACATCAGACTTATTTGTCTATGATAAATTCAAGCCGCTCTGCTTCAAACCCACCTCCTACATAATGAAGAAAATTGCCTGTCAACTGTTTAAAGAAAGATTATGGTCTGTTGCATTAACACTTAATTGTATTATCAACCAATTTTTTCCAGCTCTTCCTGAAGACTAATGATATTTCCCTTAAAAGAAAATTTGAAATCGCCTTAACATTTCTTTCCTCATATTGGCTTTAACACTGTCTTTGCATCCAGTAAAGATGAGAAGGGACAGAAAGCCTCCTGGTTTTTACTTCTCTGCTGAAAATGAGGTAATGAAACACTGTCTTAGATGAAATAATTTCTGAAATTCATCTTCCTGCAATTAAACACAACGAACAGCTCTGCCCTCCAGAAGTCTACGGCAGCAGTTCTGCAGAAGGCCCTCTCTCCTTCTCTGAGAACCAGGAATTGATTGGTTCTCTTTTAAATAAACAGCAGGTCCAACAAAGAGCCTTCTTTCGTTGGCTCTCTTACAAGTTGTGTGCTCCACACACTCCAGAAACCTCCTGGAGTGCTGCTTCTCTTCTGTGTTGTATTTCCAGCAGACATCCTGTACGCTTAAGTCCCTCAGAAGGGCTAGTGATCCAGAAACATTTTGTTTGCCTCTTAATCCTGGTTGGGTGGTCTCCTACCATGACATTAGCCTTATTGTCCTTCCAGCTGATTCTTACCCATAAACACTCAACCCTATCATCACAATTATCAACCTCTAAACAGTCAAGACACTCCCATATAAAGAGAGGAAACAGATGGATTCCTGACTATTTGTACTCCGATCTCAGAGAAGTTTTGATCTTAGTGCAAGATGGTTTCAGTGAAACATGTGGTTAAATGTAGCACAGGTAACTACGTTCTTTCCACCAAAGGTCCCCTTTCATTTAGGTAGTCAAACTGATTTTTATTTCCTTTACATTTTACAGTACTGCTAGGACAAAATTGGTGCTTCATTCCACTTGTGTCACATTTCAGTTTCTATTTATGTATCAATGCTTGCAGCACAGAGTGCAAGCCTGCTGCAGATGTGAAAAGCTTATTAATTATGATTAATGTTCAGCCTGCTACTTCAACCTGGATAAATGAACAAGTCTAAGTGTGCATCTCTGACAGACATGTGGTTCACCACTTGGATAAAGTTCTGTATTTGAGGCTTCCTGTATCACTTTTTCAATTGTTACTGTTCACATTGTGGTTACCCTTACTTCTGCCGCTAATGCCACAAGACTTGGTTCATTTTCTACTTCGTTGTTCTTTCATATTAAATCAGAGCTTATGCCAGAAATATTTAACAGTCCCATCTTCTACGCTATCCTGCAAAAACTAAACCACTGCACATACCCAGTCGATGTTGTTACTAACATACACATTTTAATAGAATAATAGATAAAAGAGGTTGCAGGCTAGACATGTTGAGTTTATGGACCACAGCTTGTAAACAGAAGAGTTAACATTGTTTCTCCCAAGTAAAACCCTACAATGATGCACCCCAGTTAAATGAAAAGGTAGCCAATTGAAAGTCAAGAGGTTTGAGACACAAATCTTATTTTCCAAGTCTCACCCAAACCCACGTAGTCCCAAACAAGTGTATTGTAACCATGTCAGGTCACATTTTGTCAAATGACGTTGCAGCATTCCCATATGCTAAGCAGAACATGATAATTCCTTCTACAGACATCCCTGTCAATAAAATCTACTTATTCAGTAAAATCTGTAAAAACCACTTTCTCCATCAAAATACTGTGTTTTGCACAGAAGGAACATGTTGAAGCTCTTTCCGCATAAATTCTTTATAGAAAATGCCAATTAACATATTTTTTTTAAAAAAATTAGCTCTTCCCATATGTGTTTACAATTGATTTCTTTTTCAACATGGGTTTGCTAGATGCAGAAAATTTTTTACTATAACCTAAAAATGTCATTTCTAACTTTGTCATTATTGTTTCTACACTTCAGTTCATCTAATGTCTTTTCTAACAGGTCTGTTCCTGTTAAAGATAATAGCAAAATTCTAAATGACATCACTGGGACAAGGATCAGATCTGATATACTGTTCAAATAGCTGAGGAAAGGATGGATTTAATGAGAACCTGCTTAGAAGAAAAGAGGAAAAATGTAGTATGTCTAAAATATAAAAACAATCAATTTTGTATACTGGAAATGTCAAGTTCTGTCCTTATTTAAATGTTTCAAGCCTCTCCTGCTATTAAAAAAATTATTTCAAAGTCTCAAACATTTTCAGAAACAATTAGTGTATTTGAAACTCTGAATTTTAACAAATAGAGGGTGTAGATGTTTTGGAGAGTTAGCTTTTATGCACGACAAATAAAATAGCTGCATCTCCTTAGACATGCACCCACATGATTAATACTACAAAGGATCTAACTCAGATCTGTGGGAAACACTTCAATTCTGAAATGTAAGCAGTCTGTTTTCCACACAGTTATGCTGCCCAGTGGCTTTCTAATGAACATCTAATATTTCACAGACTCAGCAAACAAATGTTATTGGTTATTTGTTGTGATCTCCGTGGGAGTGTGTTAATTTCTGTCATCTTTAATAGCTCTATTATTATACAGAAGCATTCCAAGTGCTTAGAGTAGAACAACAAAAATCCAAAAATATCACCTTTTGTGAGCATTGCAGGTTTTTTTCCAAGTTTAAAATAGGTGAGATTTTACATAGAACACATTACCGAAATCTGGCTATATCCTTTGATAACATTTTTCTGAAAGCTGCAGGTCAATATCTCAGTAATCACTTGTCTGTTAAGGTAATACTATTACTTTTAAGCTCCATCTACCAGAAGATGTATTTGTTAAAAACAAACAAACAAAAAAGATGTTTGTAAAGAATGCAAAATGAATTGTCCAGTAGCTCCAAGTGGTCTTCGACTCCATTCTAGCATCAGTGCTATATTTACGAAATGACACCTTCATCACTGTCAGTAAGTGTATAATAAATATAACTTTAAGAGAGTTACTGGTTCAAAATCAGTTCAGATCTTGTACTTAAATTCTATTTTCTCTATCCCAAGGAGGGATTGAAATCCGCAACCGTTACAAGCATTGAGCCATGAATTGTATACTCTATTTCCCCCAGTAATAAAATTTCTCAGTTGTCTAGATCAGTAATAAAATTCCTCTAAGCCTCCAATTTCCAGATCAGCAGACCGGCATTGTCCAGACTGACAACGGGGACCAATTCAAGCAACCTGCAGCCTTCACACTTACAGTAATGTATAGGTTTATGACTGACAATGGTAGGACTGTTTAGT
The DNA here is from genome assembly GCA_013401255.1 of Urocolius indicus. NCBI lineage: Eukaryota > Metazoa > Chordata > Aves > Coliiformes > Coliidae > Urocolius > Urocolius indicus. The sequence continues at coordinate 402,400 of WBNH01007652.1, read as the reverse complement.
GCAGGACAAATTATCAGCTCACAAGCTCATTCTCTACCAAATCTTACCACCTAATTACCATCCTCCTGGGAGATTTCTTTGAATATACATAATTTCCTTTCTTAGCAGAAAAAAGCCATAACCTACGAGAAGCCTCAGCCAAGGGGGACTTGTAAGCAGAAAAGTTAATACAATAGGAGGAATTGTTTTCAAATTATTGAAATTAATACTCAAAGAATGTTTATCTATGGTGTCACAAGTGATTTACTGCAATAGCCTATGAATCTTTTAATGCATATAAATTTGAGTCCTACTTCTATTTTTCTTATTTGAAGCAATAAGGAACTAGAGCTTTAAATTACCATAACAGTGGTAACACTAGTTAAGTAATGTGTATATATATGCCATCATATAGGTTATAAAAATGTTTAACATGAAGGTCAACTTGCATTCAGCATTCACGCCATTGTAAATAGGAAGCTCAACTACTTATTTCAGCACTATTTGCTATATTTATAGCTGCATAACACACTAGATGTTGGTTCACCAAGGGTTTAATTTGTTAGATCATTTCAAGAAGCAGCTAAGCATTGAGAAATCGTTAGAAAAGGTGTCCTATTGTGACAAGAAGTACTTTTACACTTTTAACCCAACTTTAATGACATCTTTTTTTCACACCTGAAGTCTACGAGTCAGCAAGACAGTAGAGCTACCTCAGTCAGAAAGGCAATGCAACCCCTCTGTAATCTAAGGCAAAACTGCTTATACATTTAATTTTTTCAAGATTCAAAAATAGAACAAAGTAACACAGAGACATCATTCAGAAACAAGCTGTTTCTGGACATTAAGAACCACACAACAATGGTTTATAAGCAACTAGGCAAAAAATGTAAGTTTACATTCCTGACACTAATCTTATCACATATTTTAACCAGCATCAAGAACAGCCTTGGTTTCATCAATTGGCAGGACTTTAAATTCTCAACTCCAAGGGCTGTAGCAGGTAATCAAAATTTCAACAATTCAGGAATAAAGTTTAAAATTTGTAATGCTTTGGCTGTAAACGTGACAACGCACAAGTTTAGAATATCTAATTTCACTTGGGGTATCCTCTGTGATTCACACTTTAAATATTCTTGAAAGGAAGTCTACAGTTTACTATTTTTTCCTCTCTGCTTTACTGTTGGCCAATAATCTATTTTTCCATTAAAAGCGCTGATATTCTTTACTTCAGCCACTATTTGGCTGACATTATTCAGCAACACAAAACTGTAGCCGTGACATGTTGACAAGTTGTTTTACCACAGATATCACTAATGAATTTTCTTGGAAGAGCAATAATTAGTGCTAACATCTTAAATAAGCTGTTCTGCTTCACATGCAACCTCATGTATTGTTCTATAATAATTCAGTGTCAAACATACTGCCAGTCAGACTGCAAGAGACATCAACATCTAATTTCAACGTCGTTACTCCTGTAAGTATGAACAAATTTGATGTACAATCTTATGTAACTATTAGTAAGAATAAAAATAATCTTGGCTTCATTAAATAGGTTTAAATTACTCCGTTTTACTTCTCCTACTTAGAAACATCTCTTACTCAAGAAACTTCTGCTGATTCAAAGTCATCCTTCATACTAAGTTTCATTTGCTAACAAGAACAGAGCCAGGTACTACTACTCAGTAGTAATAATTCAACAACAGATTATCCAGAAAACCGAAAGACAAGCAAGTATTATTCTGTAATAATTACAGCGTACCAGATGCACCAGACCAAAACTTTGCTGAGTGCTAAGCTGCTATAGTACTACTGCAAATAGTACTACCTGGCAGTGCCAGAATAGCCCTCAGAAAAGAGCGATTAATCCAGGTCATAATATTACTAAACACAGCTTCTCTTCCCCAAACCATCTTCTCCAGATCTCCTCTTTGTTCAGTTAGTTATTCAACTATTTTAGAACAACGACATCAAAAGAGACACCAGCTTACTGTTGCAAAACATTTGGAACAGCACAGTATAAATCAAAGAGTGTATTAGTGCTTTTAATTTAGTAAAACATTATTATTGGAAGATGAAAAATAACAGTAATACATCAATTAACGCAAAGACTTTTTTGAATATTGATTTTTCCTTTACAGAAAGAAAAGTTATCTTTTACATTACTGTAAGATTTTTATTCAAAGAAGCAGCTGTAAAGCTGGATGAGGACAATCCTCAAGCTACTTCATTTAAGTAGAGGTTTGGTAGGGAGCTGCAAAAATAAGACAACTATGCCTTTCTTTAAGGAAGTATTAGGTAGAAGTACTGCTATGTTTTCTGTCTCACTGGTCTGAAGTCCTGTTCAGCTCTTTGAACAGCTATACTTTACACATTTTTATTCTCCATAACCCTTTATCTCCTTCCATGTATATTAAGCATGGGATGTTAAGACCTCAAAACCAGTGTAGATTCGCATTGCAACATAGGAGTTCTCAGTAAGTCCCTTTTCAGTATTTACACAAACCAAACCATTACATAGCATATGTGAAGAAGACATAAAATGTGTAAATACATACAAATATACTCTTGCATACTAGTTTTACAGTATATTCTGTATGCGTAACATTCATGAGACATACAAATCCTCAGCTTAGGTAAACAACAACCTTAATCAGAGATTACATATAAAATTGATTTCAACACTAAATGCATTCGAAAGACTGCTTATGTGGACATGTATCTGAAATAATCCCCAAAAAGAATTCTCCCTTTTGTTATTTGGCTTAAAGGTATGGCTACAACACCAAGTCATCAAAGTCTGCAAGACACTCATTGAGTACATACAAAAAAAAAGATCTCTGTTAAACATCAGATCCTTTTACTAAGCGGTGAACATTTGTCCTCGTAAGACTTTGCCTGTATCACTAGTAACTTCCATTGACACAAACTCCCAAAGGTGTCTTTTATAGATACAAAACCCATCTGGTTCACTGTTTTGAAACAGTTATGAAATAGAGGGACCAGCTGTCCAAACAGCCCATACCAGACTCTGAATATCTTGGTGGCTTGTGCAGGAAAAATAAAGACAGCGAGGTCTGTCCCTCTCCTCCCTCCCCAGAGGTTTATGGCAGTTTTTATAACAATCAACCCTCACAAAAGGTAAACATTTCTAAACTGTCACTTCTTTGTTTAAATGCTTGATGGGGGGAAAAAAACACAAACCAAACCACAAACTGTGACAGAGATACACACACTCCAAAAAAAAAGCTAAATAACAACTGACACCCCAGGATACTGCACTGAACACTCCAGCTATAACTGCAATCAAACATAGCTAGAGTTTACACTTTGAAGTAAACAGCTAAGTACACAATCTTTAGTCAGCATTAACATAAGTGTGTGCGTGCATCATTCCTAGGCACTAATCTTAGCAACTGTTGATAAATATCTCGCCAAAATCCTTTCCAGTTTCTTTTCCTGCTCTTAAGAATGACCGTCATCTTGGGAGCATCACTTAATCTGGTCTATATTCCAGGTGTATTTACTATTCCAAATTTGAAGCCATAGCTACAGGTATGATACAAAGTACACAGCAGTAATTTGTCATCCAGTCTGGGAGCACACTACACTGTAGTTTCACTGTAATTTCTCCTCTTCTTAAAATGAAACCCTGACTCAAAAAGACAGTTGTTGGCCTTATTCTAACAATGGTAGAAGCATTAACAATCTGTTTCAAGGAGATTGGTAGATATGTTTCATTATTTTTCTTCTCAAGATTTTATAGCTAAAGATCATGAATTTTCAGCACCCGTTCTACACGGAACGTTCTTTGCACAGAAGCAATAATAACCTTTGACAGTAGTAGCATTGTCATGTACTTTTGAAATTATGTTTCTGAAGTGAAAAGCAAGAAAATGAAAAATTCAAAGTCTCATTTGAAAGATGCTAAATTTGGATTATAAGATAACTGCAGTAATTAATAACTGTTCAGTAAAACCACAGAAATACTGATCATAGAGATGAGAAAACTGTCTTCCTTCTCAGCTTATTTCAATTCTCTATGAAAAAAAACACAATGTTTTCTTACATAAACTAGGACTAACAACATTTTTTTGCTAACAGCTAACTACACCTGTTGAGATGGTACATTAAACTGATAAACATTGATGAGCAGCACCTCTGCTTCCAGGTCAAGCTTTAACTTTTTTACACAGTCTCTAAACAGCTTTTATCATACTGATAAAAATTTTCTTGGTTTTTTTCTTGGCTTAATTTAATATTAACTTCATGGACTTGATTTTTGTTAATAAAAGGGAAAAAATTACATGAAATATTCAAGTGCTAATATATAATGTTAAACATCAGGATACAATGTTTTTTAAATGTGTAGTACCACCATGTTCCAACCTCTGTGAGCAAATAGATTTCATTTTGCCAAAGCATTTGTCTTTTTTATTCAACATAGCCACTTTTGATTTTCTAACTTCTACCAAAATGGCTCATAGAGAAATAACTGATATTGACACGTTTATCTACTGCTTCATCCTTGCTTATTTACTTGTCTTTCTCTGGATGGTAAAATCTGGAAAGAACACAGACTTAATTCACAGCTGTGTAAGTACATGTTCGAAATCAGTCTAGATACAGTTATCAAGTTTAACTTCTGAAACATTATCAGGTAGAAGTTTCATTTAAAAATACTGATGACTACATAACCACAGAAGCCAGATGACTGCGGTTATAGGGTTGTTTTTTTCAGAAGAGGTTTTTGCTTGATTAGTTGTTATGCTTCAGGGAGTTTTATTCATACATTCTTCACAATGCTCATCATTTGCCTTTTTCATAAATGAAGAAAGGGCATAATACATGAAGTAGTACATGAAGTTATTATTACTTTATTTTAAAAGGGCATTTGCTTTCAATTAAAGCATACAGATGTTTGCTTTAGCAAACTGAAGTTGGTATAAACGTATGTCATCTTTTGAAATTAAGATGCAGAACATCAATGAAAAATCTATCAACTCCTAACTAGTAAGTACTCCCAGCTCTGCCAGAAACAGAAATTAAATGCAATAAAAATGCTGCAACTCACTTTATATCTTAACTAGATTTTCTTTATGAACATTAGTTCTAACATGCAGAGTTGTGACCCAATTAATAGCACATAATTAAACAGAATCACAAACACAATGTGGCTGACTGCAAATACTAAGAGCCTTCAGGGGATGAAAAAGTTTTGCAATAAACTTAATTGGTTCAGGCCTCATGAACTTTATATCAACAAATATACCATTAGGAGTAGCTGTCCTAATCTACAGGTTGAGTGGCAATAATACACAATGAAGGATTTACTCTAAAACTTCCCATTTCTAGGATGTGATTGTACGTATAAGTAACCTAAAACATTTTACCCCAATCAATTAGTCCAGTGGACTATGTGGCAGGCAGAAGTCAGTTTACCCCTCTTCTAGCAAGTATGCATCTAAATTCCTAAAAGCTACTCTTACAAGTGACTCTCGTGGACATCTTCACTGGCAACATGACAGACAAGCTTGGAAAGATTTATCTATAAAATTATCCTGGCACTTTGACTAGCTTGCATGCGTAAGTTTGTTTAAATATGCATTCAACAAATGTCAGTGAAAAAAACATAAGGCTTTTAGAACAGCAATAAAGACAAATCTCACTTTCAGTCTGCCAGTATAAGATGCTCAACAAAAATATTGATACTTTGGCTCTATTGACAACAAACAAACTCTTGCATGCTTTGGAATTTAATCTCTCCAGCCGATTAAGAAAGAAGGCCCACAGAGAAACGTACTGTATTTCTTAAATGCAGGAAGATATGCACTATAGCTTTCAATAATGGGAAATCATGTATGATAGTAACTTTAATTGCACATTTCATTTTCTGCAATCTTCAGAACAGATACAACCAGTAGCCCTGCAAAATAGAACAGAGCCAATGAAAAGCTGCTGCTAAAGGGACTAACCACACCGCAATAAGTACAAACAGTTCTTATCACGAATAGTCTAATGCAGACACAGTACTGCAAGTCATCATTTATTCTCACCTGCCCAACAGGAAAGAAAATAAAGTGGACTGAGAAGCACTGGTAAGGCTGAATCCTGATTTAGACTAACGCTGCAGGTAGGTGTTACATGTACTATTTTCATTAGTATAATTTTGTTTGTTAATGGCTGCAATGAAAAATAATAATACAAGTGAGACTGAAGCCTATATTTTTTTCCTGAGACAAGAAAACAAAGTAACTTCTGTATCCAATTGTTTTGGAGAAAAAAAAAAAAAGAAAAAAAATCAGAACCTCTTGTATTTAGCTATGTTATTTTTTTCAAGTGCTGAAGTTTAGAAAACTAATCTGTGCTGTTTAAGTAAATACTGTCCCAAAAGAAATGCATTAGAATAACATATACACAGTGATTTGTCAGCCAATAACAACAACCAAAAAAAAAAAACCAAACAAACACAGAAGAGGAGTGGCTGAAAAGTTGAGGTGAATGAAATACACATTTTGACAGTCACCTTGGGTTTTCTTGCAATTGATTTCTCAAAATCATCATCCTTTTTTCACTCCATTACATCTGAAACATAATTATGTTTATATATTTAGATGTCAATACCCTGCCTATTTGGGAGAGAGAAAGAAAAAATCTGACCACTGGAAAAACATTAGGATCATCCATATACCAAATACAACAAACACTTACAGCAGAGAACACTAAAGCTAAAAGTCTGGTAGCAGTCCAGCTGAGACTCATCTGAGCTTTAGATTTTGAAAGTGACCCTTCATCTAAATGCATTTTGCATACAGACATAAATAAACACCTTCAGAAAACTCAAGGCATATTTAAATTTGAAGATAGTAAAGTGCAGAACACTGAGTAAGAGGACACATGAACATATCACTAATGTCAACAGAAATTTAATACCCAGTTCTAAGAAGTTACACCTGAACAACAACAAAAAGTAACTACTTCAAAATGTCTGCCAGTGACATGATTGATTTACACAGCCTCGCTGTTTCTCTCAGCTCAGGCAGCATCCAAGTGAATGTAATAAAAGCAGTCTAGCAATCAATGGCTTCACCATTTTAATTCTGATTGAAAATTCCAACCTTATGATTCTGACTTGAAACCATCACCTCCACAAGCCATTGAGGGAAAAACAGCCTTATTGATACAGTGCAATTGTAACTTGCCTTTTAAAACAGGCACTCAAAGTAAATTCTCAAAGGTAACTCAAGGAAGAGAAAGTTAAAATCAGATGCATTGCAGTTTTTTAAAAGATTAGAACTTCAATAGTCTAAAAGTTACAACTAGTTACTAAGAAAATCTTTCTGATTTGCAGAACAGAAAGGTATAAATACACCAGAACTCTTATGTTATTAAAAAAAATAGGCACCAAAAAAGAGTCACAAGCTAACACAAAGAAAATTCAGACAAGATTTCATTCACAAAAAAAGGTGTTTATCTTCCCATGAATGAAAATATGTAAGTTTCAAGAGAAATAGTGATTAGTCACTAGAACCAGAAGCACAGTATGATGTGGCAGCACAGTTAAATGAGATATTAGCACCCCAAAAATAAGAGAAACCCTGAAGCACTGAGAGAAGGAAGCTGAGAACACAACAAAGTTCTAAGGGTGAGGACGCTGACCCATACCTCTGGGTGAAAGCCCCACGAGGGAAGGTGCCCCTCGCCACACCCCACTCCCACATCCTCAGCTTCACGTAATAATGAGGAACTATACTTTCCTGGCTTTTCACTTGCCTCTCTTTGTTTTAAAAGAAATAGAAGCTAAATTGAAAATATTACATGCAAGAGTTGGATTTCTACTCGTCATCACACCACAGTGAAAACAATAATGTTTCTATGGTACCATACTAAACTTTCTCAGCAGCAAGGAGAAGTTTTTTACCTCTTCACTTGCACCATGCTTACAAAACTTACAAAGCCCCCCAAAACGCAGGAACATGAAGGAAAATTATTTCTTACTTACCCCTCGGAGCAGTGGCAGGAGCAGATGACTACATCAAGCCAGGAATCACAGGGACAGAGAAGAATGCGTGACCACGGCACACCAACGTCCCTGAGGATGGAGTGGGGCCTGGGCCGGTCAGGATTATCGCACCGTAGGCAGCAGCTGCAGAAGGCGGCTACAGAGATCGCGACGGTACTCCTGCTGTGGAACCTGCAGCCCTCAGGGCAGAGCTTGGCGACAAAGGCCAGTCACGAAGTGAGGTGGGGTCAGGGACAGTGCACACCAAACATGTGAAGGGCTTAGGCAAGACAAGCACCTGCAAAAAGCCTCACACCTTCCCCAAAGCTGCTCAGTACTTGGCTTCTTACCCTTAACATCCTGCATATATTAAACCCTTTCTCACAGGTGCAACAACGCGTTTAAGAGAGCACTGATGGGCTGTAATTGCCTGAGCAGCCTCACCTGGGCTCAGAGCCCCACTCAAACCAAGCCTGGCTCACTCTGCTGCACCAGACCCCACCTGGGTATAAACCACTGCAGCACCGTACACAGAAAAATCAGAATGGATCAAGAGATAACAGATAAATAGATTAACTTTAATAGGTCCTTTTAAATGCAGTTCTTCCTGTATGAGTCAGGAAACGAAGCTTTTGTTAAATATGATACCATACTAGGAACTTAATGAAGAGGCATGCCTATGCACCTGTGGAAAACCTCATCCACATTCAACGGTTCTTGAATCAGGCCATGCAAAAATTCCTGGTGGGTTCTCAGAAATAGAAATAAGCAGCAAAGATAATTCGAGATACTGACATACTAGGAAGCATCATAATTACCTTAATCAGCCTAGATAGATACTAGGAATTTTAATTATTATTTTGTAAGGTCACAGAATGGTTATTAGTACATTATGGCAACAACTTGAAAAAGTTCTCCAAGTACTTAAAAGTTTGGCTTTCCTTTCCTAAGTCTATTATCTTTCACTGAATCCCATACAGATGATTGTAGGCACAAAGATAGCATAGATAATAGTGATTTGCTATCTTAAAAAACCTGAAATCTAACAAAAAGCATCTGTTTTCGAAGTGTTTTATATTTAAGAGCATATTTATTTACTCAGGAAGGATTGATTGTAGTTAGTTCCTAATATGCCTTGTTATCCAGTGAAATCTTTTTGAACCCACCAGAATTTTGTATTCATCTTCAATGGGAAACAGATTTCACTGTCAGCATTGCAACCAATTCTGAAATTTTGAGCATCAAAATTGTGGTTAGATATCTAAAAAGCACTTAGAACCTGTATCTCATATTCATAGCTGTTGTTTCACTTGGGCTTTTCACATAAGAAAGGCAGTTAAAAAATCAATTTGGTAACAGGGAGTGACAAAATACTATATACCTTTCAGATATTGCTATACAGGTTTCAAAGAAATTAATTAATTATAACACTAATTTTGACCAAGCAGGAGCATATCTGAAACACTACAAGAAATTTCAGCATTGAGGTTTGTGAGGTTTCTAAGAAGCTAAAATGCTTTTCAAATTTCCATTGCCTTCAAAGGAACCTTTTTTCATAAGTTCACTGAGCTAGTATTGCAGACACTTGAATTATCCAATTTCCCATTAAAAGCAGAGAGCTTCACAGATAAGCCTGACTGTTGAAACACCCAATATTTGCCCAGTGCTAAGTACTGTTAAATATAGACATCATATGCTAAGTGTCTATTTGACCTGCTCTTCAAAATCTTTTGAAATTTACAAGCGTTCCCCTCCTCACCTGTGTCATCCATTTCTGTGTGAATAATGTAAATGTTTCCCATTTTAATGTTTTTTTTAATAGCACATTAAAAACCTTCTATAAAAAGAAATAATTGAGGTTCCATTCTTGAACAAAAGTGAGGTGAATGGAAATTAGATGAGTAATTATATCTGACATTAACAAATAAATCTTTGTTATATTTACTGGGGGATGTACATGATTTTTAAATCAAAAATTCCAGATTTAACTGAGTTTTAATCAAAGCATAGCTACAGAACTGCTAAATGTAGCCTATAGGGAATGGATTACACTCCATCTAAAATTCTTATTCCTGCATGAAACTATAGCACATCAAACAAACAGAAGTATCAGGGCAGACTTTTTTTCTTTTACCTTCTTAAATCATACAATGTAGTAGTTGTGAAAATCCTGCTTTAGCAGTCCCTACACCATGACACTTCCAAGCAACCACAAAACTATCACAAGAAAAAAGCAACAGAACATCACCCCCATAACAATGTGTTTCTATACAATCTTGGAATAGCTAAATATCCAGTTTCCAAAGTGAAACATATTAAAGAAAGAGCAAACAAAGCTGACAGAAACTTGAATTTTTTCTTTTTTGGACAACTCAAAATGAGGAGAAAGCAAAATTATTCTACTCCAGAATGTAAAGTAGATTTGTCCTAGTTTTGAGTGCAGAATAAATGTTAAAATATTTTCAGGGAGGCTGAATAGCTTTGCAACATGCAGACTTGCGTATGGCAAGTTTATGTTTAAGACACTTCCCTGCAGTCTGTGTTTTCTATCAATCATCTTGTTCTGGGCAGTTCTGTGATTTCTGAGTCCCACGATTCTGAAATCCTCATTTGCAGCAATGGCTTTTGTCTCACCTAACAGTCACAAGCATCCTCTAAGGAATATACACATTTAAGTGCACAGTACAGGACACCACAGTGATCACCAAATACCTGTGCCAAGGGTCTTAATATTTCTACATGATTTTTAAATCATATCCAGACCAGTTTGGGTCCTGACCTATATCATCTCTGTGCTATCTGTATTATTCTCAAGTGCAGACTTGGACAAGTGCCTTAAAACAATTAAATGGTGCAGGTTTTAAACAAAGACCAATAAAATAAAAGTATAAACATTGTATTTAAAAATATAATCTACTTGTTATGCTCAGCTCCATGTTATGCCTGTTTTGAAAGAAAAGGTAGATGGTAACTAATAAAAGTTTTTTTTGCAAAGAAGTGAAAACTTTCAGTACCAAGAAGCCTGACTTTTTTTTTCTTGCAGTGGTGGATATCTTTGGAACAAGTTGTAAGAAGACAAAAAAGCTTACACAGTGGTGACATGTTAGAAACACACTGTGTATCAGAACGTGGAACTTTCAGCTTCACTATTAACTTCCAGTGCTGGAATCTGAAATACTTCCTTTAAAATAACACTAAAACACTGTAGCTTGTTACCTATCAACTGTTTGAGAAAATCTGTTTTGTGTTACAGAATGTAGGCCACAATTTTTACTTTTAAGATAAAAATCTTAAGACTAAAACTGTTTATAAGGCCTGCTTTATCTGTGTGTCTTATAAACAAAAGGACAAACAATAGCAGATGTTATACAAGAATTTAGAGGAAAAATAGAGAGGCTGCTAAGCATCTAAAAACAGGGCAAAATTTGATTTCAGATACTTTCAAGGAAAAAGTGTATTCGTGCCTTTATAACTTGTGTGGGCTTTGTTCCATATATTCATTGTGCTACTATCTTCTTCAAAATGTACTTCAAAGTCAGCTGGAGTCAGTATATTCAGAGGGTTTTATAAGTCTTTTTTTCTTCCTCATGCTTTAGCTCATTTCTTTCCTTCCTTGTCATCTTTTGTCACACTACCTGCCTTCTAAACAGTTCAATTGATGGTTTATCATTAGCTTTGTCTATCAGTTCAAACTAACTGACATTCAAACATCAGTGAATAAAGGGATCTATGTATCTTATTGATGTCTGTACAGCTAATTGCTGTATCCTTTGCACATCAAGTTGCACATGCAGCCATAACCTCCACAATTCCACTTTTTAGAATGAACAATTTCTGTACTCCTATCAATAAAGTATTACATATGGTTCAGATATGCTGTTAAAAACTGTGGGAGGCACTCAGTCCAATGCTGCTTTTATCACTTGTCACTCTGAAATTATAATAGTAGCAAGAAAGTAAAAAGCTCTTTCATCTTCCTAGAGAGCTAAAATAGCATTTCAACGCTACTTTTGGACTACTCTGATGTAACTTTCCAGGTCTCTCCAGCCTTGCTGTGAGACAGATTTCCTATACCACATAAGAACATAATACTTTCCGTTACTTGACATATACACTCAGAAATGAAAGTCATTCTCCTAGGTATTCTGCCAGGAACTCTGGGACCCAATAAAGGAAGATAGATAGATAGATAGATAGATAGATAGATAGATAGATAGATAGATAGATAGAAGGAAGGATATGGAAAACATTTCTTTTACCACATACAGATAAGCTATTATACAGAAAAAGTGACACTGCAATAGGTTTGTTTGATACAGTCTCAAAGTGAAGTATTTTTTCATGGCCTTTTTATAACATTTGAATAAAATTCATACAAGCTGGAAGAGTAAAAGAGGTATGGCTTATATTCTAATATCAAAATGAAAGTATTCTTTGATAACCTACATTTGCATTACACAAATCAAATTGGAACCTGTGAGTAGGTCCAGAAGAGACCTAAAACTACAACACTTAATGAGTACCAAAAGACCTCAGAGAGAAAATTAAGAAGCATTCACATTGCAAAGTAGTATTTCCCAACTACTGTTTTGTAAGAAAAATGTACTGAAAAATGCCAGATTCTACTTTATGTTTTGCATTTGAATGACATGATTTTGCTCAGTAGAAGCAATGGAAGGAGTTTTTTGAGATGGGAAATTTTCTGGTGTTAACTCATTAGAAAGGTTTCTTCACTTTAAAACAGGTAAGACCTCATCAAACCTTTCCTGCACATCCTCTCCCAATCCACTGCCACTGAGAAGAAAATAGTTATTTTAGGGGTGCTTATTACAACTGTAAGATTGAGACACCTCCATAGAAAAGGGAAAAATGTAAGTGGACCTGCTTCTGCAAGAGGGTTGGACCAGATGATCTCTAAAGATACCTTCCAATCCCTATCATTCTATGATTCTAATTGATCAGAATTACCTGTGCTTAGATTGTTAAATCTGAGTATCTACTGAATCAAACAGACAAGAAATGAAGTCTCCACTACAAGAGGGGAGAAAGACACCAGCTCGATCAGTCAGAAAGAAAAAAAAGCAAAAACATTTAGGAAAACACTAAGTGCTCAGCCACAGAGGCCTGAACTTACATTAAAAATCTGTGGAACTGCAGTCAGGAAGCAGAAGCATAAAAATTATGGTAAGGATTATGATGCTCAGAAAAACTGAAAGAGAAATACTAATGTAGCCAAAGAGGGACAGGCACAGACATTCTCCATCTGACAACTGTTCAGATGATGCAGAATCTAGACTATATCTGTCTAAGCTGAAGTCATGAGAGACGTTATCTCTAGATACCAAAGTGAAATCTAGCAAGGAGCAAAAGCAGAGATATTCAAGGTTTAAGCATTCCTTCTTTTCCACTTCCCCCAGAAACATCACAGGATGTTTTTTGCAAGGTACCTCTTGTCCTTATGCTTTACTATGGTATGCATTTTTACCTGAGTGAAATATCCTGCTTCCTAGATCAGTATTTTTCTGTTTATCATTCTCCACAGTGACAATCTATGTGATAGTCCTCTTGTAAATAATCTTTAATGCTTTGCATAATTTTAAAACTCAAGAATAATTCCCTGAGTAAATTAACTTGGAAAGACAGCTTTTAGAGCAGTCTGGATTTGGCTGAAGATTTTTGGTTTTCTATCTCATGTACTCTATCCAAATACACCTTGGTTATTAACGTGACATTGTCTTTGTGACTGAATTCTCACTTTTTGTCCTAGAAGTTACATTCTCCTATTTCAACCATTTTTATTTCCTTTCAAGATCTCTCATTGACAACATCTCATTGTCTTCATTTACTTTATTTGCATTCACATAACTTTGAATTAACATGATCTACTAATGTTATTGATTTTTGCTAAGCTGCATGCTGTATCTCTTGTGAACATTGATTCGAATACCTGGACACAACCTTGAAAAGTTTCAATTTATAGACTGAGCTACCAACTCTATCCTACATTTTCTTCCCACTAATTTCAAGGTTTACATTTTAGTTTAACAAAAAAGACCACAACATCACAAAACAAAGACCTTTATCGTTTCAATCATACTGTTATAATTCTGATACCTATAAATACATCTCTTTTATGGACATTTTGTTAAACATTATTTAATTGGTTTCTTTACATAAATTTGTGTTATTTTTCTACTTTGATTAACATCAAATAATACCTCACTCCTTGGGAAAAAAAAAATCTAGTGAATTGGTTACTTATCTGTCTTTTATGAGTCCACAATCACCAAGATAATAGGAAAAATATACCTGAGTGACATGTTTTTACTCTCTAGGCCTGACCAAATATATTTTTCCATCAACTCCATACAAAAATAATACATAGCTGCCACAGATTCCTGACAGATCAGGAAACCCATAGCAGGTTATCAGCTAATATCAAATGATTCTGACTCTGAAAACTGATATAAACAATAAGTTTATGCTCTTATGCAATAGAAACGTTTGTTTGCATCTGTTAAGTTTCTTAATTGAGGTACTTAAAAAATTCATTACAATGACTGTTTAATGTGCAAACAAACTGAAGGGACCAGGGAAGTTGTGATGCCAACACAGATGTGATTTTGAAAAGAGAATTTACCAGATCAGAAGAGCCTTTTTAATCCTGAGAGCCCACAAACAGGTGAAGTTGCATGTTACACTAAAACTCATAGCACATGAACTCAGCAAAATTTGCTCTGTAAAACAGGATATAAAATTCCCTAGTGCCATGTTAGATGTATCCCAGAAAAGAGAATGATATTTTAAGTGAAATGGTAAGATTCTAGGAGCAAAATAAATAAATAAATAAATACATGTCTATCACAAACTCTGAAAAATGCTTTTAGCTTGCTACAATGTGTCTGCTAAAATAACACATGTTCTACTTAAATGCACAACACAACTCGATATAAAATGAGAGCATTCTTTTTCCGAAGTGTGGTGGAAGGCAAACAGAGCAAGTAACACTGAGAGATAGAAGACCTCACAAGTTATATACTTTCATATAAATCTTTATTAGGCTACCTTTTGTGTTCTGCCTCTCATGACCACACAACAGATTTCCACATGATTTTCCATTCACTGAATCAGAAACAGGAAATCCTGCAGCAGGCATCTTTTTTTTCTTTTTTTTTCCAGAGGGAATGAAAAACCAGCATGAGCATAGAAAGGGTGCACTTTGTGTGTAGAAACAAAAAAGACAGACTATTCTACACTAGAATTTCCTAAAAAGAAATAACAAAGTTAGAAAAAAAAGAAAATGTGAGATTCTTAGATTGCGGAACAAAAACAGGAAAAAGTTCACATTTGTCTCCAAATTAAAACGTGTTTTTCAGCATATTCACAAATCTACAGATCAAGCTTGGACTGGCTGGGATATCCCTATCTCTTCAATCCTTGAATACCTGAAAGGACAAGAGCATCTAGATGAATGAAGGAGCCTGAGCTGTTTGCAGTATGCTGTGTGTGCTGCTCCACACGATTATGAGGTATAAGTACGTTTTTGAAACAAAACATTTGAAGAAAACTATTTCATTTCTTTCTGCAGACTGCACTCTGTATTGCCTCAGGGACGTGTTATCTCAAGATTATTTTTCAGTTGTTGTTGCTGTCATTGCCAAAAGGCCTTAAAGAATGAAAAAGGTGCTTTTGAATGATGAGAAAGATATTCTGTAAGGGCATCACAGGCTCACTGGCCATTTACTGTTATTCTTCTCTCCTTGCATTAGGTTATACATCCCTTCCCAGGAAGCTATGTTTGGAAGTATTTTTAGAGATATTAAATGTATTTATGACAGTTTTACATTCTACATTCTATATATATGTGTGTGTGTGTGTTTTTAAAAGTGTACTGAAAGAGAGCAAAAAAGAAAAGTTTTAATTCTTCACCTACAATTCCAACAAAGAAGATGAACATTAACAGTTCCAATGACTCAACTGGTTTATAGACATGGTTTTGTAAGGTTATCTAACAGAGAGTCACTAAAACATGGTCAATTCAACCTAAACAGGAGCTAATCACACAAAAAATGAGGCATCACAGTCTGCTGAGCTTGTCTGAGCTCTCTTGTGAGTTGCAAAAGTAGAAGGTATACTAGCATTTATTAAAGTGACTTTTTTCCCCACATATTTAAAACTTCTCAGAGAAGAATCGAGACAACAAATCACACAAAAGATAAACACTGCATTATACAACCTAGATGGTTCACCACTGTTCATTAGAAACAATTACAGTAACTGTAGAAAATAAGTTATTAAATACTCTAGTTTTTGCTGGCACAAAGTTAATACAATGGAAATGATTTTTCTCTGTGTGTCCTTATAGGAATCTACTTGAAGAATTTGGCCACATTACTATTTTTTCATTAGTTAATCTGAAACCAATATTGCAGCGTGTATATATCATGTTCTCACTACAATAGAAACCAACACCTATGACAACTGTTTGGTTGTAAAATTGTTTTAAAACTTTTAACTACAGAGATAAAAACCCAATATATTTCTGGATCCTTTGTCAACAAATATTAATAATAATCAAAATACTTCTAAAGTTGCCCAATGAGCAGTAACCAAGGAATCAACAGCTTTTTTGTCAGATTAAATTTGTGAAAGGGAAACAACAAAAACAGAGCCAACAAAAATAACAAGGAACCTTTTAGAAGATGCATAGCCATGATATAGAATGTATTAAGTAGAACATACGTTGTAAGTGAGAATAGAGACCTACTATGCAACAGTGAGAAGACTCACAAACACCTGACTGCATGGGGCTATGAGAGTTATATCTAATTAAACCTGATTAAACACAGACCTATTTCCTATGTCACTGCTAACTGATGACCCCATCTGCCCTTTGACAGTTGCCTGCAGAATGATTGATTCCTGTGACAGTGCTAGAGAAACGAAAAGTAAAATAGAAATGAAAACATCTCACAAACTCCAATTCTGTTACAACTATGCTAGCCACGTTAATTCCTTCTTTATTAAGCAAAAGTAGAATCAGATCACTTAAGATCTCTCACAGAGCAAGGCAATTTGTCTGTATATTTGTTTGACTGGTGTTGGGGCGAGAACGTATGGAACCTTGAGACACCAATTCAGTGCTCTGTACTCCACTGAGGTCATTGGAAATGCAGTGTAGGCTTACTCTTAGCTTGGCCTAGCTCAGCTGTTATTTGTTATCTCCACCAATTCTCATCTTTCACACCTCCATAGAAGAGTTTTGTCAGCTGCTGCATATGCAGCTATTGTACAACATAAGCTGGTATAGTACTTAAGACAATTATTCATTTAAATTGGTCTATTAATCGTTATAGTTTGTCATTTGACACATAAAATGAACTTGTATTCATTTTTTTCTGTGTGAAGGAGACATTTTAAAATCTTTCACTGTCACACAGGCCTGTTACACAGCCTGTGCAAGCTTTAATGCTGTTTATTTATCAAACTTAATGTAACACGATCCCTTGACACGGGACACTGATGAAGGAGTGAGGTTCTTTTTTAGAATGTTGAAATAAAGTAAATGTCTAGCAGTTGATATTCTTCACACTTTCTGTAATGCACAAATATATGTACTGTCTCACATGCAATAATTTCTGCAGAAACCCACAGATTTTGTAAGATGCAATGAGAAAACTTGCTATAAGACCAGTTAATCATGGAAAAGTGATATTGCAAGCTACAGCTGTGGTCCAGTGATTCACAGATGTGGTTATAAAGTACTGACAAATGATCCTTAGTTGTTGCTGTATAAGAAGTATTAGCAACTCCTGGATTTAGGTAAAATGGTGTATTGTATATCATAACTAAGAGACTGGTTTGTGAAAACAATTCCCTCCTGCAATGATATATAACTGCTCACAGAGGAAACAAGATCTTTTCCAGTTCATACTGCAATAAAATCCTAACCAAATATAATTCTCAATATTTATTTTTTTTTATTGGTGGGGGCAAAGAATAAAAAGTATTACAAATCTATGTTACTAGTACAACAAAAGTTTACACATTCTGTATGATAAATTATTATTGTAGGTTATATGTATATGAGATCTGAAATTGTGCTCTTTCTGTTTGTCAGATGCAATTACTATGTACTAAAGCAGGTAAACAATATATGAATGTGTCTATGTAACCTGTCAGGAGAAAAATCCAAACACTAAGCACCAGTATACACAGGCAAACGTGGCTCTCTGAAATAACAGTAAATCTAACTAATCAATATGTTCCTCTTTTTCTTCAGTTGTCTCGAGATTCACCCATTCTTGTGGCTAGTCAGTTTATTTTGCTGAGTCGGCAGATAGAATCAAACTGCTTTTTCTTTCTTCTATTTAGCAACCTGAAATGTGCATGAATGAGCCAGGGAACCACCACTACCAGCAAGAGTGGAAGTGTATGGACAAGAGCAAGGCTTATGCCTCTTCAGAGGTAGTGAACTGTTAAGACTGCCTCAGCTGCCAAATCAATCTGTAATATCAGGTTCCTAGCTCCAATAAATGTCTAAAAGCGAGTATCTTCAAGAAGAAACTAAATCTGCAGACTAAACAAATGAACCTTGATTTCAAATATCCTAGATCAGTTTTCCACTACTTAGTCATTGGCAAAAAGAAGGAAATAATGGAGGATTACTTTTTCTCCAAAAATAAACCTTTTCCAGAGAAGGAACTGGATGTATTCAGTAGTCAGTCCTATTTGAGAACATTAACATAGGAATCATGTTAGATATAAGGGAGAATGTAATATGTTTTGAAAAAATTCTCAGTTTTTTAACCCAGACAATAGAAATTTCTTTATTTGCACTGTGTAGGCTCAAACCCAAGAGAAGAAAATACCCTTTAAGAAATTGAAAATTCTGTAGAGTGTGTAACAACAAAATTTTGAGAAGAGCCACAAGACATTTTTTAAGATTTACATATGAATTTAGTCCAAGAGATTGAGAAGGAGGCCTTTTCTTAAGATATATATCCCTAAGAAATAATTTCATTAGAATTAAATAAGTACTTAATTAGATATAATAATAATTATTTAATAAGAATTTACTAAGAATTGGAGAGGAGGCAGCTTTATTTCATTTAATCCTAACTCTAAAGCATGCACACACAGAAGCACACATGTACCTATGCACACTCATTAATGGAGAGCCAAAATAAAGGGAAAAAGTCTGTTCAGAATGACTACAATATATTCAATCCGTCAGATGAAAAAGTGCATTTATTTTTTCTGTGTTTCTGTGGGCCTGAAGCAAAACCATAAAAAACATGTCCTGTGGAGCTATATCTTGTTCTTCTCTTAACTCCTTTTCTTCAGTTGTCTGTATAGCTTGGAATTGCACCATAGCAAAGTTTTGTTTGTTCTAAAATCAATGGAAATTTTTACACTAGGCATGCTAAAGCATCACGACTAGATTATACGTTACTGAAATATTTTCCTTTTAATTTTGTTTTTAAAGGATCACAGGCGTACAAAAGAATCAAAATGACAAAAATCTTTCAAATGTGTGGTGTTCCTCCACTGAAAATGGTGGGTTTTTTTGCTACCAATGTCACCACAGAGTAACATTTAGCATCCATTCCACAAAAAATAAAAGTTACAGCAGATTCTTTTAGCAAAGAATCATAGCCTCAAAGTCTAAAGAAAAAATATAAAGTTAATGAGACTGTAAAGTCTTGTAGGACTCTAGGAAAATAGAAATTTTAAAAAGAGCATTTTTTTCCTATAATCTGGTGCTTCATTTTGAGAGCTGCTACAACAAAACAATAAAAACTTTTACAATTCTGTATTCCTTAAAAAAATCCCTCAAAATATTTTTCTAGTGTTAATAGAGATGAAACATTTGCACAGAATTATTGACTAAAATTATACTGCTAAGTGATTTAATTCTATTTTATAGCAAAAAATATTTAGAATTATTTCCATCATAAAAGATTTTTAGTCTGCTCAAACTCTGAGATGAGGACAGAAATTAAGAACGTTTTTGGGGTACTTTCCAACATCCCTTCAGATTTTTTTTTTCCAAAATTATGAGGAAAAGAAGAATCTTCTGAAATTTTTCAATTCAATAAAATGAGAATGTGGTGGACTCTGGGAAAGTTCAGCATAGTCCAAATTAAAACACCAGACAGCCTAAATAAAATGCAAATAAATCTGACTTGGGAACTTCACAACAGACGTAGAAACAAGGTACTATATTCTAGTTTTAACATCCACAAACCAAAACTATCAGCATCTCAATTCCCAGCAGTAGTTTATATTATGTTGTCTATATTACTTGTTTTGTCCTACAATAATACCGTATCAACACAACAACCGATCAAAGTGAAGTAGAAATTATAATGTTGTGACAGAATTCTAGTAATATGGATGACATGATTTATTTGATATGACAATTATCTGTAAAGACAATTGGATTTCACATATTCAAACTTCTCTTCAGATACATGGTACCTTGGATTAGAAATATGTTCTTCTCCTGAAATAGCAGGATTCTTTCAGCATGATGCTTTTCCTGAACTATTTAGCAGAGCAGAGCACCTTCCTTCGCTGTTTTGCAACTGTTACACAGACATTTCAGAACAAGTACCTCTTATCTTTCAAACACAGTGTATTTGGTTTACCAAAAATGAAGCTAGTTTCATTTGTGATGTTCTTATTGTTTTCCTATTTTATCAGTTTTAATAACACGTTTATCTATTTATAATCTGAAACGTCAAACATGATTCCCTGTAAACTGGTTATTTGTCTTTTGATTCATTTGATTATCTAAATTATTTGCAGAATCTGTATTCTGTTACTAGCAACAGCTAGTAACAACATAGAGAATTTCTTCGGAACATTGTACTCAATTGTCTGTTGGATTATAGGCCTATATTTGGCTTTATAGCACATTCCAAAGAATAAATGAACAAATGAGTTAAATATCTTTACCATCTACAGCAATCACATATGAGGTTCTATTTAAACACAACATAAAATGAAGATGAATACTATAAGCTCAAGAAAATTACTGAAATAAATATATAAAATTAATTAAAAGCAATAGTCACTACGTAGGAAGTCTTTCCAACAAACCATTCTACAAATACATTGCTCTTGGATTGTCTCAAGTTATGAAATGCTCTCATCCTAAAAAGTAGTCAAATTATCATGCATAAACCCAAGAGTTTTAAGCAAATGTCAATATTTTCTTCTTGACACTCTTTTCTTAATTAGACTCCTTTTTTACTACATTTCCAGGAAAATAATTCAGAGAAAATCATCAGGATATTATGAGATACCACACAAGGGACATAAAAAGTCTGCAAATTATTCTTTGAGAACGAAAGCAAAATGCATTTCTGTCAAAATTATGTGTATTCTCATGCAGTGCAGCTTTCCAAAGATGAGATATACCCAGAAAGCATTAATGTGGAATATGAAATGTAAAAACTCCAGTAACTATGAGCAACTCCCAAGTGGCTTCTTGCCAAAATTTCTTGATGAGTATACAGAGTGCATCCAATTTGGATTTGTACTCTTAGCCCTTGGGAAAGTCATTATGTATCTAAGGGAAAAACAATTCTCAAGTTTAACAAGCAGGAACATATTTGCAAAAAAAAAAAAAATCCTGCTGCATTTGATGGTGTGTTTCTGTTATAGGTGACTAATACAGGGAAATAAATTCATACAGAGAGAAAGATTATGTCTACCAGCCTTATCTTTAGCATGAGAACAATGATTGCAGTTTCCTTTTGTCTCCTTTTACAGGGTAACTCTTCAGGGAACTCTAATTCTGATGCAGATCTTGATAAAGTCCACTTAGACCATCCCTCATAGACCATGTTTTCTTTAACATCACTGATTACCCTTGTTTGTCTGCTCCTAAATATCTCTCGCTCCCATCAACTGTAATCCTAAATCTGCTCCTGATGCGCATGCTTCTACAGACCAGTTATTCTGTAACAGTGCCTTTCTGTCCTTGCTTTTGGCAAAATTCCTCCTCACATTTTAGGAGAACTCTCAATCCCCAACTGAAAAACAAAGAAAAACCAAACCCAAGCTAACTTTAACATAAATTCTGTAAGAATTATGAGCTTTGCATAAAAGATTTATAGGTCACTTTGGTCTACCATCTATCAATTACTATGGCTAATCTCACTGCCTTTCCTGCCTGGCTATTCAGTTTCTTTATTTTATTGTGAAATCTTTGAGTCAGAAAAATGTGTTATGAATCCTCTCTTTTTACTTAACTATTCTCTAAAAAAACCTAATTGCTGTGGTTTCAACCTTCCCTCCTAGGTCAATGGAAGGTCAATGGTTAATTTCCACTGTCCAGGCAAAAAGTAATTTTAACGGTGTATCTCTGGTTATTTTCTATTCTACCCATTACATATCTTCCTCCAAAAATTTTTTGTGCTGCTATTGGAAATACTCATTATGAGAAACACCATTTTCAAAATAGTTATCTATTAAACTGCTTAAATTTGTATTTAAATCCTCACACAGTTGAACCATGCCCTGTATCAAAAAATACATTTTTTATAATTGAGGACTTTGAGTATAAAGTTCAGTGGAAGTATGTTCTGATAAATGAAAAATTTGCCATTCCACAATGACAGAACATTAGCCAAGATGCCAATCATTAGAAGATAACAGATGTCTTCAATTGTCTGATGGATCTTTATTATGATTTTATTATATTACAGAGATGACCAGGGATACCAACAGAGAATAGTTCTTTATCGTGATGAAAAGTGCACATTTGCCCTACTGAACAGTTAAAAGACAGAACTGCCCCAATAAATAAGATTAGCAGTACTGAAAAGGAAATGTCAAGTTCTCAGCAGCTACCAGTACAATGTCAGTAAATGCTTTGCATAAAAGCCTATTATCTACATTGCCATGGGCAGTAATAGTCTGGTTAAATAAAATTCTTTATTAAAGTAAAAAAAAGTTAAAGGACTAAAACAACTGGGAAAAAAAAAAAGGCCACTTGACTGTACCTGGCTTAGACCAGATAATGAGTGTGCTAGAAGCTGATGGACCAAAATTGGAGCACTGAAAATTATGCTTAGATTGAGAAAGTAATGAGACAATGTCATACTCTCCTCATCATATCAATTCTTCTCCTTCAAAAAAAGAATTTCAATAAGGAATTGTGATGTGAAACAAATGAGAATACACTAAAACAAGAATATTTCAGCTCTTCTGCTACTTGCATTGTTTCCTTAGCTTCTAGATTACTGCAGACATTATGTGAGAACTGTCGTGACACCTATCATGGCCACTTTGCCCAGCTTTGCCTAACAGACATGACAGCTGATGCTGTTCTGTCTTCCTTCTTTATGTACTTCATTAGATTTCTTCCTCCTTTTTCCCCCCTCTTTTGTACAATGCCAATTTCCTAGTTTCCAGCTTGCAAATGAGTCACCTGAAACAGATAGTTTCATAGATACATCCTTTGCACGCTTTTAAACTTGGTGTTGTCTTAAAAGAAAGATTTTTATTTTAATAATAATGACAACAGTAGTAGTTTTTCTCAACTACTTTCTGAATTGTAAGAATATACCTAGCTTTAAAACTTCCTCAATGATTCCCAAGATTCTGAACAGGTCAACAGAAATTATGTAAAGAATAAAGTAAAATTTACATTTTAAGAAATGTTCTGCATTTCAGTTGCTGAGATATTTTTTCTTCTAATAAGAAAAAATGATTTTTAATTAAAATAACATTCCAAAACATTCAAAAGTACATCTTGATACTCTTTTCATATAAGTAGATACCCAAACTTTGACATCTGAGAGCCTAAATATTTCAGACTAAAACTTACTCAGTGAGAGGTCAATATTAACACATTTGATCCTGTGGGCCCATTCATTCCACCAAATTTGCTAAAATATTCAAAAAGTATTGGCATAATATCTTCAAATATAGTTCCCAATACAGCCATTTAATACAAATATGACAAAGGCATGCTTTTAAATGGTCAGGTTTCTGAGAAAAACACCCAAAAAACAGAGGTATCTTTGGCCATCAGTGCTGCCTGAGCCTACAGAGCAGTTGAAGATTTGAAAATCACAACACAAATTGCAAATATTAAATCCCCAGCTATCACATTGTTCTTTAAGTCTCTTTTTAACTCACAGTATCTTCCATCTAGCTGGATTAAAACTTTTATTTGTTCAAAAGAAAAAAAAATAGATTCAAAATCTATGTACTTGATGAAAATGAGAATAAAAAATTCATCTAATTAGCCGACAATACATATCACAGTTGATGTTTTCTTAGGTGAATCATTACAACACAAATAATAGTGCTCTTAGGGCTTGTGATATTTTTCTAATTTTCATTGATATAAACTCTGAAGTCATTACAATGCCTCTGACAAAAGGACAAGAGCGTGCATTCTCTACCATGTTGAGCTTACCCCACCAGCTACAGTATAATTAAATAATTTCTTATATGTGATAGATCATACTAAGTAACCTCCAGTGAATTATTCTGTCTTCTATGGATAAGAGGTATCATGGTGTTCATGGCAGATTTTACATCTTTGATGGAGGCAGCAGTTAAAAATTTTATAGACTAATTTCTTTTCATTGTTCTGATTATCCCTCAAGGAAAACATACTCAAGTTTTCAGCAGACTAAGCATTTTAGACAGTAAAAGATACATCTTTGTGTAAGAGTTTGCATCATCTGCTTTATTACTGCAGTTGCTGCTGATGAAAGCTCTTTTGATTTTCAGATAATCAGAAAATATTCTTTTTTCTATTTATATTCCTAGGAAATACTATCATTCACTGTTCCAAGGACTATTTCATATAGATTTCAGGAAAAATTTACACCCCAGTAAATGCTACAAGACGTGACAATTAAAAACAATTCTTCAATCACAAATTCAAGCTTCTATTCCAGTCAAAGTACAGGAATAGGAAATAAATTTCTCTGACTTTTTATTTCCATTCATGCACTCATATGGAACGCTTTTATGTGATCAAAATCAATTCATGTCACGCTGAAAACTTTATCCGAGTCTTAAGAATAAATAATTGTGTCTGAATATCTGAAATATTTATTTGCTGTCAAATTACTCAACATAATCATAATATTAAATAACTTTTTCAGAGCACTGGCAAAAACAGTTCTTAACTCACTGAAGATTAATTATGCTTCTGTCAAAATGGTTTAACTGAATCAAGGATGACTAAAATCCCACAAGAATGACTACATACTCTCTGTATCTTCCTCATTAAAGGCAGAAGCTGGAATAGGAGAGCATAAAACTCTTTTCTTTTTGCTGTCTGGTTTTTGCTGTTGTGTAATTCCATTTATACAGCATAATGGAACTCCTGTACTCAACTACATCACCAGGAAAGACTGTTATCTTCAGTTTATTTTTGCTTTGGTATTGACTCAAGATTAGCAGAATAATTTAGATGCTAGATTTGAATACAGATTAGACACAGTTGTGAGCCAGGGACATCTCGTCCTGGTTTGCATTATTTGAATATAGAGGAAGATTTACTAGGAATTTGGTCAGTAATGTTGACAAGAAAGTAAAGGATCACTGAGTGGTGACTAGAATCATTATTTATAAGATATTCATAGGTAGCCCATGTGTTCTATTAAAGTTACTGGGTAATATTAAAAACAAACTAAAAAAGCGAGGGGAGTGAGTAACTAATAATTATTCACGATTAGTTACCTAACTTTTGGAAAAGTTCTTTGCTTTTCCTATCAAGATGTTCTTTGAAGGCTAGAATCAAGTTCTGCTCTCATCTAAACACCTTCACATATCAATAAAATACCCTAACTTTATATCACACCACTTACTCTGATATATATGAAAAATATGGATCGAACACTGAGTTATGATTTTCTCCACAGCCTTAATGTCTTTACAGTTTACTGAAAATTCAGTAGATTTTATTTTTAAGCCTCATGGCTTTTTATTTGTGTTTAAAGTGTTTTCTGTCAACACACCCAAAATGTTAAAACATAAACAAAATACTTTTTCTGGAGGAATTCCTAATGACATAAAAATGATTTCATAACAGAAATATAACTGTAAAAAGAAACATCTGGAAATATTTTTTCTTAGAAAACTTTCTTGTAAGTTAACTTCACAGTGTGTCATATTTTCATTGGAGAAAACCTAGCTTCAGCTATTTCTGTCAGTGTAACAAACTTAATAAAATTAAGATGCATCTGATGGGAAGGACCTGAAAGACAGATAGACAAAAGTAAAACTATGGTAGTAAAGCTAGCAATCAATTACACATACACAGAATATAAATTTAAATTATGTTTTTTTATTAAAGGAAATTCATGCAGGCATTCCTATAAATTACCTAAACTTTGCAATTAGAAGTTAACATGTTTCTTTTTCTACAGGATACAATTTAAATCCTTTACCTAGGCATTAAATTAATTTTTAGATTTTATTGGTTTTTTTTTTAAATATCGTCAAAGCAAATTTTATGTGTTGCTAATAATTTTCTTGGAGAGTTGATTCTGAAGTGCCAAGCACATTTTGAGCAAGGTAACATCCATCCATTCTGCTACACTTAATCATTCTATTTCCTATAAATTCTATTAGATGTAACAACTAATTCTATTGCCCTGGTATCATTGACATTTAATTCGCTTCTGTGTTGTATTTCCTTCTACATTGTGTGTCATCTCTTGCTAGATTTTTAAATGTTAAAATCATGTCAGTTGATGACATTCTGATACTTCAAATTTGTGCACTAAGCTAACTTTAAAATAGAATTACTAGTTTACGTACTTGAAGTTTGTATTTCCATATCAGGATGTTAAAATATTAATTTCGAAGTGAAATTATTCAGAATCTCAAACTACATTTGAAATGCTCACTGTTACTATTCAGAAATGTTTTTAGAGGGGTAACGAAGTTTTTTTTTTTAAGGAGTGAGAAATATGTATTGCATGTATTAACACGTGAAACTTATTTTCCCCAATTAAAATGTTATATTGTAACTTGTCTGTAAGGAACCTCAATTTTGGTGATTGGAGTGATTACAGAAAAAGAAAACACTTCTAAAATGAATTATATCTTCTGATGGTTGTATACAGTTACTATTGGCTTTATATAAAGACGTTTGTGCAGAATTTGATTTTAAGTGTAAAATGAATTCCTTTTTTAATATTCCCTTAAGATGATTGTGAAAACTTGTCTTCTTTTTAAAGCACCTTAAAAGTTCTGAGTTATAGTTATTGGAATGAATTTTCATGGTGCAGGTCTCTAGCTTGTTTTCTAATGAATTAGAGTTCTTCGGCACTGGTTAAATGAGATGAAAGGCTGCAGCTGTAAGGTAAAAAGCTCAACCATC
The DNA here is from genome assembly GCA_013401255.1 of Urocolius indicus. Classification (NCBI taxonomy): domain Eukaryota; kingdom Metazoa; phylum Chordata; class Aves; order Coliiformes; family Coliidae; genus Urocolius; species Urocolius indicus. Next base: position 375,050 of record WBNH01007652.1, on the reverse strand, counting down.
ATGATATCTCCTTCATGAGGTAAGAAAGAGGGGAAGAGACACGGAAACATGGGTTTAAGGAGACTCCACAGACAAAGCAAATGTCAGCCAAACAACACTGTGGAAAAAAAATGGCACTATATATGTACATAGCCTGAAAGAACTGTAGCAGCATTTTTTCTGCTTTCCAAAGGTTCATCTATTCTTGTCATCAAACCAAAAGTGAGGACCTATTGTTTTCACTTTTTACAGAATCTAAGTTTTGCTATGAGAACAGACAAAATCTCATCGGTCAACAGTTCTTAGAGATGTACTGGAACGCAGAGAAAATTGGTGCTGCCAGGAAAGGGCACTGAGCCTGAGGCACTCAAAGCTGAAAAATCAAGAGAAAAAAAAAAAAAAATGACAGATCATCTGACCTTTACACTGATCTTGACCTGCAACTTTTTCAAATGGGAAGAACATTCCTGAAGATGAAAAGGTCAAATGTCACTTGTAGGAAAGAAAGCCACAAACCTGTCTGTTTTAAATAACAACAAACAATGTCTCACACAATAGTTTTGGCCCCCACTCCCTTTTCTATTCTGTTTGGGAGACGCTCTACAATATCTTCTCAGCAGTAACTTTGTGGTAAAGTCATTCCGTTAATGCAGGGTAGGACAGGCCAAAATGAAGTGGAGAGGATCCAGTAAAACTAATATCTTCAGTGCCTATAGGGAAACTAAATGCAAACCCATGTTTACTGTTGAGAGAAGAATAATTACGGGAAAACTTTTGTCCTTGTCTCAGACTGTGGAGCAAGTAGATAAATTTAAGAAAGAAATATTCTGCTCAGAGGCCTGGGGCAAAATGTTTATGATAACTTAGAATAACCACAGGAGAAGTTGTGCTAACAATTGTGCTAGACTAAATAAATACATTTTTTCATCTCTAAAAACTTACCGAAAACATCTCCTGTAAACGAAAAGATATGTGTGTGCTTAAAATGGAACTATAGTCCAAACAATACATGTGTTTTATAAAAGATCTCAAATTCTAAATTTCCTAATGATGACACATTTAATCAGATTACACAGAAACACGAAATCTTAAGGGTTGAAACAGACCTTGAAAGATCATCTAATCAATCCCCCTGCCAGAGCAGGGCCAGCTAGAGTAAGTCACACAGGAACCCATCCAGATGGGTTTTAAAAGTCTCCAGAGAAGGAGAGCTCACAACCCTCTGGGTTCTTTGGAACCTTTTATGTTCCAGCTTATACTCGTTGCCCCTTGTCCTACCATTGAACATCACTCAAGAACAGCCTGGCTCCATCCTCCTGACACCCATCCTTTATGTATTTGTAAACACTAATGATTATTAGTACTATTTACTGTTTTGTTAGCACTGTTTATTTTATTAGTACTGTTTATTGTTAATGATTATTAGTACTGTTCATACTAACAGTTACATTAAGCAAGCAAAAAGAAAACTAACCATGGTATTAATTACAGAAAACTACTCTCATGAGGAGTACTGCAAATCAATTTATGTAGCTCATTGAGCTGACAAGTGTTTTTTTGCACAAAAATATTATTTTCTGTTAAGTTACAGAAAAATATATCAGAATCTTTTACATCACACCACAACTAGAAGTGGCAAAAAGAGTGTGACAATCTTTTCCTGAAGCCAAATTTGCCTGCTAGCTCTATTTCCCTCCTTGTTTTCCCCAGAGTTTCAAAAAAGACAAACTTCTAGATTCTTCACAACAAAAACCACGAGATAGCTATGGCAACTGTTCCAACACCTGCTATCTAAAATGAAATTGTGCCCTTACATAGTTAATAATTAAAACTTTAATCTCGTTTTATCCATTAGTAGGAGAATATTTTAAATCTATTTTTATAAATCCCAAATTTTTCAGAAAGAAATTTACCCTTGTATTCAAATTAAAGAAAGAATAAATGGAGAATCTTTCATTTTATCAGCAAAGGACTGCTTTTTTTAAAGAAAAATGTTTATTTAAAGTTGCTGCGATTAAAAGAAGAAAGAGATTCTAATTATATAGCAGGACTTGTTCAGTAAATGAGAATTTACTTGTGCAGAGAAGCTTTCTTAGTTATGTATTTCCTTTCATTATTAATTGGACATAATTGCACATAATTTGCAAATATGTTCTATCAGTACTTCTCAGTGAACATGCAGCATATGGATCCCTGCACTGCAGTTGTCAGACAGCCATTATTAGCCACTTAAAAGATTTGCATCACTGTGCAGGTTTTTCTCAGCAACATCATTAATATGCAAATGTATATACTCCAATCCACCACCATAATCTTTTTGCTTTGATTGGCTCTTATACTCAAAATTTTCAAGATGCGTCCAGCAATGAAGACATATCTCAGCTTCTCATTTCTTGTTAAATGAGTAATAAACTCCAAGGTCAAATCCAGGATAGTGTAATTACCTCATTAACCGAAAACACCCTCAAGTTATCATTTTAATGGTATTAAGGAGAGGAAAGGCTATGACCCATTACAGTGAGCAGCTTCAGCTCACATTTCTGTTTCAGCTAGCCAGCTCTGACTGCCTCTAAATGCTTAACCTCACCACAAGGCAAGCATTTACTTCTGATGAAGAAAACTAGTATGTGGCTTCATCAGACTGTATACAAATCATACATAAAAACTGATTGACTTAACTGATTTGGGGAAAATTTCCTTGAAGAATACTCACTGTATAGCCTGAGCACTTTCCTATAGGGTATTTAATCCTCATTATGCAGTAGCATGGCTCACTGTTGATATATCTTAATGAATCCTTCATTCAGTGCATTGCATTTGAAGATATATTTTAGAAAAATTGACAGCATGTCAATTTTTTTAACCTTGTGTTATAATTCTGTTCCTGCATCCAGCACAGCTGTTCACAAACTGATCACTTCAGAACAGACTGACTCTTTGGGGGCCAAAAGCCAGCATAACGTGGCATATCTGGTGCCTTCACAACATTCTGATGCCCTTTGCAGAGTCATATTCAGGTGAAAGTTGAAAACCTTTCAGTTATCATAGTCTTACAATCAAAATAATACAAATGAGGCACTTTATAAAGAACAAATCCCCACACCCGATACAACCTCCTCAAGCTCCCCTAAGCCCGCTACACCGTGACATCCTTCTTTTGGAGCTGTGTTGTATACTTTTTATCTAGAACTAATCCTAGAGGCTGCTCAGGGATCTGGATTGCCTGTTACATTTAGTGCTTCAGTGTTTTGGCATGAGGTAGATAACACAAAATGAAGGGCTTGCTACTCCACTCACAAAAACAAGTCCTTTGATATATATTCTTAAGTTGCTCAGATACCATTACATGCTAATTTAATCAGACAAATGTACTTCAGTTGAACAGTATTTAGTAGAGCAATTAACTACTACATGAATAGAGTATTTCAGGTGAGATGACAGGGTACATTCTTTCCCTACTTAGTGATAGCATTTGTTCCTGCTTTGTTTCGTAAATCACTATGCATTATTGTGTTTCTGTACTCACAACCCCCATTACAAATCCATCTACCATTTGAAAAAGGAAAAGTTGAGAAAACTCTGCATTCTAGCTATCTGTAATATCATGAAACATGAGGCATTTATGACTCTGTTCATCTATTTGGATATTTGTAAGAAGTCCGTAACACTAACATCTGAATGCATTTGAGCCTGACACTTAAATTTGACTTTAACATCTACAAATCCTGAAGAGTTAGCATTAAATCCCATAAAATCTCATTTAGATGAGAAGCTACTGAGTTCACAAAACCCATTATGAACCTTAATAGTGATGTACATTTCAGTTACAACACATTGATTAATCCAGCATTGCGTTAGGTTTTTATCATTGTGGCTTACTTGATTTAGATAAATCATGTTAAGTGATGTTATCGTGTGCCCAGCTCTGCTCATAAAACCCTAGGTTACAACACAAAATAGTTGATATAAAGATTGTAAATATCAATTGATCAACTCAGAGTATGGAACTGTTAGTCTCTATTGCTATCTGGGATTTATTTCGTAATTAAAAAGAGCTTATACAGGCTGTTTATTATGATTACAGAGTCATATACGGGAAGGTCTTCCAAGCAGAAATCAAATCAAGAATTAAATCTAAGACCCAGAGAAAGGTTCTGGGTTCTACAAAGATGAGGAAATATGTAACTTAGCAATTATCTATGCAAATTCATTGAACAAATGTTTCACTTTCTACTTCTATTTTATCACAATAGATTTCAAAGAGGAGTGTCTCTCTTCCTCCTTTATGCCCCACTTCAGATTACAGTCAGGTTTTTCCCCATGTTATCATTTGTAAGGACAGTCTATTGCCAAAAATCAGAAAGACAAGCTGACTGTAATCTAGTAATCTTACTCAACCTTCTGATAGGATCATTTTATCCCACTGCATGAAATTAGGTAACGCTTTCTCTAAAGAGATGAGAGAAAACATGCAACAATAAAAGGGAAGTCTCTTAGGTAATATTTTGCATGCTTCTGACAATGCTCATATAAGTCTATGTGAAAAAGCATCTCTGACACTGCCTGACCCTTTCCCTCTCCCAGGAAACCATTTTCTGCTCCTTGAGCAGAGGAAATGAATCACAGCTGCTGCAACAAGAGAGACATTCTAAGCTTTGTGACTGCTAATAAGTATGATTTGGTCCTTATTGACTGTTTCATAAAATTCAGTGATTGCACTGGATGTGTCAATTACTGTAAATGAATGATATTCTACAGCATGTTGCCATTCTTTGCTTCCTGCCTCTTTCATCTGGGGATTCTAAACAATTCCAAATAATAATTATACATTTATCTGTGGATTAGTAGTTTGGATTGGAGTCAGTCATAGTCCAGCCTCTTAAAAGAGAGGGAATCGCATCACTCACTGGGCAATAGTCACGATTTGCCAAGTATTAGAAAAAACTGATCTTTAAAGCAGAACTATTTCCTCTACTTAAACTAGAACTATGATGTCCCTAACATACACATGCAAAATTCTGAATGAAACCATTGAATATACAGAAATGAAGGCAATTCAAGTTTTTCAGATGTATGACAAAGTTAAGCTACAATTAATTCCACATTACTTTATTCTTGGTTTGCTCTTCCTCCAATCTTCCAAAAATATTCTCTTCTACTCATTAGCAATCTGCCTATTCAATATTTGTCATACTTAATTTTCTTTCTACTGTAAAATATTATCTTCTCATCTTCCTCAAATTCTATCCTAGTTTATTTTGTTGTTCAAACAACATAACAGATATTTCTTTTACACAAGCTTGAGCAGTCAAATGTACAAATAAGTTTTATGATCAAGTCTGAGATGCTAAACTCACAAAATAGATTTTTCCATATTAATTCTGAGCCAGAAGATTTTACTTACATGGTCATTGTTGACATAAGACCTACAGAGTTGTCTGCATATGATGAGAGTGGTGACAACCCAGCTCAAATGATCATGAATCTTTGTGTTGACTCCTATGAAAATATCTAGTTGTGCAAGTACGGGAGCTTGTAAACTTACAGATGCAAGCAGAAGTATATCAGTTATCATCCATTAATTTGATTTTTGTTTGTACGCTGTTGAAGAAGGAAAATATTATCCTTCTGTGCATCTATCCATCATTAAGCTCAATGCAGTCCCCAACTCCTACAATATTACAAAAAAGCAGTTAATAATAGATGCTCAGCTACTTTCTTAATCAGAAGCCAAGGGTGACCTCAACACTGGCAATGCCATCTGCAGCTACCAATGTGTCCATCGCTACATCCCCTTTCCACTCCTCAGCAGGTGCTAGGAATAGACAATACCCTGGAGTAGTGCTGGACTAATGGCAATGTTAGAGGTTAAGTATTCTGAAGACAACTGAACAGCAAAGAAGAGCAAGATCATTTAGACTAAGTAACAGGGATTGTATTTATTTTCTTGTTTCAAAATACCTCTCAGTAAAGTACCTGCAATATTCAGATCATTTACATAAAGTTGTACTGTTACTCTACCACAGTTTCCAGTCTGATTTTCAGTACTGACATGACTGGTTCATTGCCACATGAAAGACAAGCACTGACTTGATAACACAGAAAAATCCTAGATACTTTAGTTATAAAAAACTTCTGAAATAAAACCAGGAAAACCAAATAAAGATCCATTAATATAAATTATAAATAATGTATATATCTGTATCTTTAAAATATTGAGCATTTTAATTTGTCAGACTACTGAGCACCCATAGATATAACTTCCTAAAATAATTGAGCAGACTATAGTTTTCCTTCTTTGCACAGTCCTAGGAGAGAATCGTTGTCGCCACTTTTAATACTACAAACATGAGTTTCAGCTAGGCTTTAATTTCCTCTGCAACACAAATATGATCTTCACCTGTCGTACCCACTAGCTGATCAGGCATCATCTATCAAAGGCTGACAGTCTTCTGCTCCATAATAACTGAAACAATTACTACAGGCTAGTCTAAAATCTAAAGTTTTGACTACTATAAATACAGTCTTATAAGGAAAAAATACAGACTTAGCAAGAAGTAGTTTTAATCGTAATCACACAAGAAGAAACAAATGTGAACATGCTCAAGAAACTAACTTGTCAAGGGACTCCTTGTTGAAGGTAACGTGAGAGTTGGGGAAGTGCTATTCTAGTTTATACTGTTACCTTAAATGATCTCAAACACAGGCTAACAAGAGATTGTTAGCGTACCTCTTCAGAGCTTTTTTTCACTTACATCAAAGCAAGGCAACGGAGAACACCTTCCTTGTTATACAGACCCAGCATTTCAGAGCAGTATGGGGAATTGTCTCTGCTGGAAGGCATCTCTGCCTTCTGTCAAGCTTCATTTCTGCACCTCCTGGCTAACACTTCACTCTAGTTCAGTGGCTCCCAAACTAGCAGTTATGACCTCAAGGGAGATCACAGCAGTTAAAATAGGGTCATAAGCCAAATAATCCTGTATTTCACAGTCAGAAGCATAGAATTACTGCTCCATTTCTCCTTTTTATTGATCTACTAATGTTCAGTGATGAGGACATCACAGTCTTCCTACATATCTTTAGGCTCTTTTGTGATGGACTGTTTCAGATCCATCATCAGTATATCTACCAGAGATTTGTTCTCCAATATACCATTTGTTAAAAAAAAATAAAATAAATCAGAAAACCTCAGAAGGTTTGCTATGAAGATTATTTCATTTGTAAGAAGAAGAACTGAAAAAATATTGGCAAATTCCTATTGTTGGATATATTTAGCTTCTGTTTTCAAAATGAAATTGTCAAATTAATCATTTTTGTTTACATTTACATTTTTAATGCTTGTCAAGTATTCAGTTAGGAGCAAAACTTACACACTTAGAAGCCCAAAGGCTTATGTTTTATTCAACTCAGAAATTAAGACACAAGGCGGAGGGAGTGGGGAAAAGTTGTGGTTTGATTCAAGTTGTTTTTTCTATTTCACTAGTAAATGAAATCATCAATTATTTTCATACCTCTTTTACTCTTCTACAATAAACCTTCTCCATCCATTTTTTTCTACAAACTGCCCATTTAAAACACTGGTGTGTGTTTGCTTCCAGCAAAAATCCTACCTGCCTTCTGTTAGAAAATACAAATCTATGACAGAAATAACCTGGGTCTACTTTGCTGCACATCTGCCTCTTCCCTTCTCTATTTTCTTTCTTGTCAATCTTATTCTGTACTACCTAGCCACCTGCTCCTCCTCAATTTTTTAAGTGTTCTCATTAATTTCACCGCATTAAATGTATATTCTAAATGCATGCATTTAAATAAGTACACTTCTAATCGTAATGAAGTGTCTTTTTGAGAAGTGAGATTTCAATATGAGTACAAATCTGGGCTTTTTTTCAGCAGTTATTACTCAATCTCCTTCAAGCAGAGGTCCTAAAAACTTTCATACAAACAAACTCCAGTTGCTCAAAGAATTGCTCTCAGCTGCAGAGAGTATAACATCAGTTACCAGGACTGCAATTCTGTTCAGATTTTTAATCTCTTTCATACTGGTACCTCAGAAGTACCAGACATGCACATGAGGAATACTTATTATGCCTATTTGACCCATGCCTTTCCCCTTGAGGTCATGATAAAAATGTCTCTGGCTTCAGAGATTCACAATTTCATCTAGAGATCAATTAGCTTAAGCTCTTAAAATAAAAGACATCAGAAAAGTGTCAGCCATTCATTCACCAAAGGAAACTGTTTTAGCAATCATTCCTTACTAGCTTAATAAATACATATTAAGCAATCAGATATGTTTAATCCTGGACTGCTGAGAATTTATGAGGAAAAATGAGTCCCTGCAGCAACATATGTAGCCCTAGCTTACAGACAGTGATGAAAAGCTGTCTGCAAAGCAACAGGGAGCAAACAGCTGAAGACGCTCGCAACTCCTGTTTGTAGCTATTTTGAAAACATTTTTCTTCCTGTTGCTGAAGAGAAGGAGTCTCAAGAGTCTTTTTTTCCCCTTGATTATGAACAGAGTTCACTGCTATGAACATTTGCTCACAGAGCGATAAATGGATGTTTTGGTCAAAAATAAGGCAGAACTCAGGACAGGTTGCTGGGTTTTTTTAGCATCAATTTATGCTGCTGTAAAGCAGATGTGACACAGAACTGGTCATATGAAAGAAAATATTTATTTCTGAGACCATTCTCCTGGTGACCTGTTTTTTGAACCATGAACCCAAGTAAGAAGCCTAGTATGTCTTTGAAAAGTGACTTCGCTCTTCTCTCTCACAGCTATATCTACAGTCACTACACACTGTTTCTGAAACTCCGTACTATCCCATAGTCTGTACCTTGGTCTTTTTAACGACTTATTGTATTTACATCTTTGAAAAATAGAAAGAGCACGCAGTGAGATATAGTTGTGAAAACTGAAATGAGAAAGACATTTCACTAGAGATTTCTTAGTTTTGAAGAACCAGCATTTTGAACTTAATAATCCAGCACAAGTCATCATAGTGCCTGTCGACCTCATTATTGAATAACCTGAAACTTCAATAGGGTTACCTTTCTACACCTGAAAAATAAAATCTGATGTGATTGAGAGTGATGCAAAGGTACAGCACTTTAAAGAAGTTATTCCAATTCAATTAAGTAATGAGTTGCTTAATTCCAGTAAAATATTCAGTAAAAGGAAAAACATAGAAAATATCTGAATGTGAAAAGAGTGGAATGTCAAAACCTTCTTCAGGAAGTGTATTCATTCACTGCTACAAAGGAAAATCCATCTTTGTTGTGGAAGTTAGCAGAAATAAGCTATGACAAGATTAATGAAAATATTCAAGTCCCTATTCCCAAACATGCCTAGCAGAAACATGTTCTCTCTTTCTCAGTGATACTGCATCTATCAACTCTCAGAACAATCTGTCTTCACAGATTTCATTTGCTATTCTCTTCAAGGATTGAGACAGTCTCTTGCAAAAAGTCCAAAATTTAGTCCAGAAAATTGTATTTATTTTTATGCTATATCCTCTGTGCTGATATGACTGATGCTTTTCTGTCCAAAGACTGTCCATGAGACTGAGTTGCACAACTTACTATTCAAATGAAAATAAATGCTAGAAATGGGCCCAAATATTAAACATCAGAGAAACTTACCAGTGTCATTTGGAAGCTGGAAAGATTAAAAAAATTAAGAGAAAAATTCTACATTTTGTCTTTGGGCTTCTTTGTTATTGGAGCTTATTTTGTCATTTTCTGATTTATCAATACAGTTCTCCTAAGAGGGAACTTTTATGTGGCCTATTGCAGTTCTGTTTTAATGACCAAATTTTATAGGGCTTTTTATTCCAGGAACAAAAAACTCTGGAAGAATCACTAAGGGCAAAGTAAACTCTGACTATTCCAGATAAGAATAATCAAAACAATAGAAAGATACAGTACCTGAGAAAAGAAATATGTTAAATTTTGCCTACCTTTTAAGTTTTATAGGGTTCTGAAGATTTTTGAACTTATTTCCTTCTTTTTCCTCACCTTCAATTTGCATTCGTCCTTGGTTATGCTAACACCAGAGTTCCACTATCCCAAAGTACTCCAGCTGACATTGAAACATATTCATTCTTTTTTTGCCAGCATGACTCTCTGAATTCAAATACATATCTTCTGCAGATGACAGAAGCAGCATAAATGGATTGATCCTGCAACAAAATCTATTGAACATTACAGGTTTATCCTTATTTAGGTATTTGTTATACACATAATGAGATTGATGGCAGAAGACAGAAAGTGGGGACTTCATTTATACACAACTAGTGATTCTTTCCAGGCTGGTACAAATTTAATCATGTAAGTTCTTGGAGAGTATTTGTCATGCTCAAATGTTATATACTGAGAAAATTTGGGTCAGGGAAAATTATACAGCACAAACTTTACACAGAGAATGTTCAGCCTCCCAAATTAAACCCTTGACTCTTGCTACTTAGAAAAAGTAGCATTTCAGTTAAAGACTTTGTAATGTAAATTAAATGAACAAAATTTCAGAACTTTTCCAGGTTACTGCTGAAGAAAAGGTTTAAGCCTCTGCCATTTATAAAGCCACCATTTGTTTTAGTTTTTAAACATCTCAGAACTTAAATACTGCCATGACTACAGACAAAAGCATGGCGTCTTCAAAACTAATACAAGGGATGGTTCTTAAAAGCAGAAGCAACAAATATCACCTTAGCTTCCATTTTAAATATAATCCACATTTATCAGAAATATTCTGAGCAATTTAGGCTGTTTTTTCTAGCTCTCCATCTCAAAGTGTCGTATTCCAATGGAAAGTACCAAGGTAGTACCAAGTAGCTGATTTGCCCAGGGTGCAACTAAGATTTTATCAGACTAGGTACTTCTTTTGTAACCCATACTGTCACCCAGAAATAAACAGAATTTGTTGCAGCTTTCTCTCTACTGCATCATATTCTAAAAAATCCAAGAGCATATTCTTCCCAGTTAAAGATTTTGCTCTTATATGGCATTAGTCTACTACCTTTGCAAAAAAATTAGTAAAAAAAAAAAAGAAAAAAGTTTGTCTTCTAAAATATTTCAAATACCTTGTTAAACTGTATCATATTATAACATGGATTGTAATTTGAGAAATATATCTCAAATTATTTTAGTCATCTTGTGTTTACGCTACAGCACTTAAAAGACAATTTTATTTATTAGTTCATAAAAAATGGCAAAAGCTCTATTTGAGCAACTGATATATGGTAATTTTGGTTCAAATTTTCTTTTCTGAAGTTAATGGATCTGGTTTTTAATACCCCAGTTCAGTACAGTATTTCTTTTTAACCAGGGAAGAAAAAAAAACTGGTTATTGAGATACTTAAATGTCCAAAATATATCAATAGTCAGATTGCATTAACAGAACCAATTTTTTCCTGGTAGACACGTTGAAAATAAGTCAAAATTGTTTTCTTGAGACAATGAAGGCCAACTGCACACTGGGCTGCATTAATAAGCCTGCTGAGCAAAGCAGTAGGCTGAGTGAAAAAGTTCTTCTCCCTTATTCTCCACGCATAAAGCCAAATCCAACTCAGGGATTCCCAAAACAAGGCAGACATGGAAATACTCCAGGAAATCCACTGAAAGGTGACCAAATTAGAGGGCAGAGAGAGAGGGTGGCAGTAAAAAAATCCGGATTTCCCAGTAAAGCTCTGAAATCTCCATGTTTGAAGATGTTTAAAGGATAACAGATGAGGGCCTGAGAAGCTGACAATTTGAAAGCTGGTCCTTTGTTGAGCAGAGTTAGAACACGTATCTTCAGAGCTGGCAATGTTTTCCATGATTTTATTTATAAAGCAGTTTGCAATCATTCACCTTCTTTTAAAATAGTTATTTAAGAACTGATCACATCATGACTTAAAAGCTAGTTCCTTACCAGATGTAAAATTACATCACTTGATTGAAGCTTGTGGCTTGCCATTTTGCACCTTTGTACACAGACCTTTTATTATCAACAAAAATCTTGCCTATCTTATCTAAGCGTAGAATCTTAGGTCAGGCAATGCCCACTTGAATGACAGAGTAATCACTATTGGATGAAAGGATTTCAGCTAATCCTTCTCATTTCAGTTTAGAGCATCATTCTTTGAAATACTATTTTTCAGCAAAATTCTAAATGCCAGTTGTCAGTAACACAGTGTCCCTCTGAAACTGCAATTTGTATGGATCTTTCTACAGCTCTTTAGTCATTAACACTAAGCTTGTCAAAATAGTATCTGCCACTACAGGAGCCTAACAGGAATTATTTTATTTACTGTGAATGCAACCTAGTTCAAAACACAATCATATCTGTTTATCAAGACCTAATCGAATCGACTTGAATAAATTCTTCAGGGGATAGAACATCATAAAAAAATTGATCACCTCATCTTAATGGGAAAAATTTAGCAGAGATTACTGTAACAAGATTCCACCTTTCTGCACAAAGGATTAAAGAGAATTTGTTCACATTTTTTGTTCACCCTGGGGAAAAATTTTGAGTACTTTGTAAGAGAGCCAACTCTCTGAGATCTTCTTGGAAAAGAGTGTCTAAAAACTTTTACAGAACTTTGGGCTAAAGAACCATTGCGACAACTTAATAGTTTATCATGCACTGCTGCTTCTAAATTTAACAGGAATAAGTGATATCATACCAAACACTCCTGTGATTTATTCACGCTAAAGCAACATACCTTTTAAGTGAAGGTAGGAATCTATTGCTAGTCTAATTAAAATGCCAGAAGTTTAATTGAAGGATTATTAGTCCAGTTACATAACTTGCTCCTGATAAAGATGGTTAAAACTGACAGTCACAAGCTTTCTAATATGTACTTTCCAATGTGTACACTTGTCTAATAGGTACTTCTAAGTTCCTGTGTTCCTCTTTGTTCTTCTTCCTCTGCTCCCTTAGTTTCAGAGCTTATCGTGTTGAGTTTCCTCAAGGACAGAGGGTTAGGGGTTACAACAATTTGTCAGCATTCCACGTTCATTGCCAAGAGTGTGACATTTGTCATTTATTCCACCTTGCTCTTGGGTGTGCTTGGAGTGATTTTAAGGTGTTTTTTAAACAGTGCATTTACAAGCTCCCTTCTCATTGGTCCACAATTTCACATTATATATGAATTAACTGTATATGTTAACTTGTTTTAATGTTTTCCCTGTTATCCCTGAGAGGGATTTTAACAGCTCTTGAGATTGCACTAATTTAATGACCACTGGTGAGTTGTTTATAGCTCTGATACATCTAGTATCATGCTGTGCTTGTACTTTCAAGACCTATGCTATCATTTTGTATATGTGCATTTCTGTAACCTCTGTTACATCCTTCAAGCTGTGGTTTGCTGATAACTAAGGTTTTATTAGCACAGGCTAATTATGCATATATCTTGTCTCAAGGTCAATAATAGTTCACTCATCAAAACTATGATATATTTAAATTCAGAGAGAAACACAGTGTTCTGGTAACAACTTGATACACCAGTAACTCCTAGCTATTGCAATATCTTTAGTATGTTATTAAAATTACCTGACAGTAATATACTCACCACTTACAAAGAACAGTAATGAAATTATCTGCAAGATGTAGGCTTCCTAGTTGTGATAAACATTTTTGTGCTGTTCAAAAGAACTCATCAAGTCCACAAACTCATACCAAAAATACCATCGAGGACTAGTCCATATGAATTATTTCTAAAACTCTACCTGCTGAAGGAGTCAGATGAAAATGGCTTGCAGAAAAAAAAAACAAAAAACAAAAGCCAAATTGAGATACAGGCTATTTTGAACAAACAAAATCTATAAACAAATACTTAAGTTTAGATGAAGCCTGTATTTCCTTACAGATATATTATCTGGGACATAACAAAAAATAAACCTCAGCATCACCAATTCATGTGAAAGATATTCTGTTGACACAGTCATGTGATGATTTGGCTCTTTATGGCTGAGCACTGGGACATTGGCATTGTTTGGCTGGAAGAGATTCTGACAAAATGGCCATTGCAAGTATTCAGTTCATTATCCCGTGAGGAGGAAGCAAGGCAAAAAGCAAGATCACAAGCCTGGGTTATGAGATCATCTAGCACAGGGTTAACATCAAAACCAATGGGAAAAAAGGCTGCTGCTGTTGAAAGTTCTTGTGATAGTCACCACAGCTTGTTCCCGATACTTAAAGTAAGCCCAATTTATTTTGTATTGGCACTGAGCAAGGAGTACACATATGGGGTAGGTTAATGGCCTCAGCTGACAACCTGTACCTTGTTTGAGAATGTATGAATATATCAAAAGTTTCACCTCCACATGAGAAAAGTGCTATTCATCTCTGGCTGTAACAAAGCTATAAACTGGACAAATATTTGACAGAATTCAATCGCAGTGGCCAGAAGTGACATATGGCAAATTGAAGCTTATTTGCTGTATAACTACTGGAAAAAAGGGCTAACAATAAATAATGTCAAGAAAACATTATACATGAAGACAGGTTTACTTTACTTTTTGCACTAGATCATAATACTCAAGGCTTTTTAGGATACTGTGCTAGCTTCTGAGGTCACCAGTGACAATGACTTCATGATTTAGTTCAGAAATTGCGTTACATGTGCAGGCACAAAGATGCTACAGGACTCTGCTGAGGGATAACAGTGGATGAAAAGTCTGGCATGAAGAAGAAGTTAAAAGCACACAAAGTAATCTAAAGGAGACCCAAGACACGTGGCAAGATGACAAACTGGGAAGATGAATTATTTTTATCAATGGTAGAATATAAAATTATGAGAGAGAGAGATAGTTACAGGTTAAAATGAAAGGAAACAATGCTGTACACAGAAATACATGGCAGAACACATAAAAAACCAAAGACTGCACTTTGAAATACTGTGTACAAAAGGGCATAATTTGAATATAGCTCTGGGTCAACAAAGGTTTCTTTACAATGTAAATATGTGAATATAGGGAGAAAACAAAAGTAAGAAAGTAACAAAGTAATCTTGTGGAGGGTGAGCAATGGAAGAAGACTGTAACTATTAGTTCAAGTTTTATTTCACTTAAATTTTCCTGCCTTAGAAAATACACGAGTTAATCACAAAAATATCTGCTAGAGTTATAAATGAGAAAACAATTCGGGACAAGAAAAGGTAGTCTTTTCTTTTAAAAATGATCAATACACAGGATCAGAGAAAAAGTATAAAATAGTAATAGGAACAAAAGAACGTGACCTAAGATGACATCACTATTGGCTATTGTTATAAACTTTGTTGAAGAAGGTACAGCCTGAGACAGAACTGAGGAGTGCTGAGAAACAATACAAGATTCAGTCACAGTGGATAAGCAGCTAACAACAAAGCAACAAGGCAGAAAATATGTAGCAAACAATAATAGAAATGGAAATGAGCTACTTTTTCAGTGGGTAGTTGGCAGTGAAAACTGAACTGAAGAGTGGTCTGACACAGAAATTACTTAAGAAATGTTCAACAAAATCATGGGAAGAGGTAAATGCAGTGTTCAAGTTTATTGGAAGAAATGGGTGAATGTGAACAATGAAATTCACTTTAAACTGCAAGGCAGTAGCATAGAGCAGCTGTAAGGCTGTAAAAATTGAGATGCAGACATTATGCTTGTTTGTGGAAATGTAGCTCCCAATGTAAATTCTCTATGAGGTGATCGAGACAACTAAGTAGACTCTGCCATTATCAATTCCTATATTAGTTTGTATATACATTACACAATAACAATTCTAGACTAGACATTAAGTTTGCTATAAGATTATTTTTATCTGACACCTCTTTCTGCAAGGGCAAAAAGTCAGGAAGATAAATGCAGGAAAGCAGTGTTCCCATACGTTATCTAACAGCTCTATTGGGTGTAGTTGTCGCAACAGCAGGAGGAATTTGTCCCAGGTAAATGCTTAAAGATTAACAATGAGAGCAGTTGTCAGTACCTTATCTTTTTCATATCCTCTACCCAGTAATTCAATTTCTTCATAGCTTTTTCAAAATGAGCCATTGCCTTTAAAACACAGACTCAGATGCATAAATTAAACTTGTGAAGAATGTCGTGTTAAGAAGGCTGTATTCCCAGAGCAACCATTTTCTTGCACCAAACTTGGGGTTTTATAACAAAATTGTGTTCTCTATGTAGGGCCAAATCCTCCCATTTGAGCTGTAGTTTAATCCCAGATCAAAGATAAATAATCTCTGGGAGACGTCCATCTGTGTAGAAGGCCATCAGGGTCCATGTTCAACACCTAATTGTTAGTGACCTTCAAAGAAGGAAAGAAAGAAGAGAATAGTTCAGTTGGAAGGGACCTACAACAACAATCTACTCCAAGTGCCTGGTTATTTCAAGGTTTCAGACTTAATAAGAAAATTTTGTATTATTTTTAATCGAGGTGAATCCACCCAAGTGAGTTAACTAACGAACCTTGCGCAAGTGGTGAGGACTGACTCCGGTTATTCAGAGTTAGCCAAATACAACTCCTTTCCAAACTGAAGAACTGGAGAAAATTTGATCATTTATCATTAAACAGCTCAATTCTCTAACTTGCAGTTTCATCATAGTCTGGTTTGAGGCCCGTTAGTTTATTCCCTCTCTGATACAGTAATTGTTTTGTTACATGAAATTTCTCCTATGTAAGTACTACCTATACCATAACAGTTCCTGACAACTCTGTCTGGAGTCACATGGCAAAAGCCACTACACAAGGAAGATGAAATAGTCTTAAAATAGTGTTCTGTATGCTCTAGGAATTCTATATGCTCATTCAAGAACACTTTTAATTCATCAACAGAATAAAAACTAAGAAAAATATGTTTAGAATTCATCTACAAGGAGTACATGGTTAGTAGGCTATGTGTGCATGTACTCTGCTGCTAGGCTTCTGACACTGTGCACACACCACATGTTAAGGACACAAGTATGTCAAGGAGCTTGCTGTTAAGTAAACAACAGAAAATATTATTTAAGCTGCCCTGGAAGGACAAAAAGGCTGAATCAACCCAATCTGGATGTGACTCTGATGTTCTTTCTGGACTTTAGTCTAAATAGCTGAATGGTAAATAAAAGCTCAGATATTTTAAGGAGATTTAGGTGCATGACTCACTAATATTCATAGAACTCAGTCAACTAAATCCACAAATGGCAGCTGAAAAATATTAGTATTAAACAAAGCTGAATGTTATATATGCAGAAGACTGTAAAACCAATCACATTTCTGTTTTTCCTCTCTTCTCATCAGGTAATGCACTGCAGTGAAATTTGGATCTCTGGACCAATAACTAGTAGGGTTTGTTCTTTCAAATGCTTTGTTCTAACTTTCTCCCACAATTATGGTATGCAAATATTTTTCTTAACTACACTTGCTTTATACAGCTATAAAGAGGTTTGTCATGTTTGACTTCATTAAGTGATACAGGATGTCTCCGGGCATTTAACAAAGTCAATTAATGAAATAATTGTCATATGCTAATAAAAAGCAAAGCAGACTCCTAACACTGCAGCAGAACAGAATTAAATAGTTAACGGCAACATAAATCAAAGTATGAAGCATTTTTTTCTGTCTGCCAGAGATCCTTCTCACCTTCTTGCACACCAAAATTAAGCATATACACCCTCAATAGCTTTTAGACTTCTGTGCTACTCATTTACTGTTTTATTTTGCTAGATATGTCCTGACAACACATCCAGGAACCTGGGATTTTGAGAAAGGTCCATCATATTGAATAGGTTTGTGTTTCATTTCCTCTCTTGCTTATAAACTTTATCAGGCAAACTGATTATTTCCTCAGCATTCAGCACTGTACAAAGGATACCAGCTTTTCATCTGTAATATCTCTTGCTGTGCCAATGACACCTGCATTTATTTTACATCTCCTTTCACAGTATTTTGAAGGATAATACAGTCAGCTCAATTTATGCCTCAGTTCTCAAGACACGGGGTAAGAATATAATAAACATAACTTAAACAGACTCAAGCGAAAACAAAGCAGGACAGATGTGCCTCCTACATTTCATCATTCTTTATGCAATGCAGGTTTGTAACTAGAAATCTCCTTTCTGAAAAAAGGGAACATATCTTTCTGTAATCATGAGTATTGTGCACAAAAGGATGTCTCTAACACTTTTAAGGCATCTAACATCATCCTTGCCATGTTTCAATAATCAGTTTTACAAAGACATCAGAAGTCTGCAGTAGGTTACTGCAAAATTTTCCATTAAAATCACACTATATCTAATCAACAGCAACTGTCATCTGTGCCTTTGAACACTTCTATTCTGCTTCAGACTATCCAACAATGGGTTCCTTTTTGGTATCATTTTATTTACTTTCATCATCTTCATGTTTTGAACTGCAGCATCTGCCCCCTGTGCTTTTACATCCCCTTGTGGATACTGTACAATCCAGTAAAGATTTCTGAAAAATCTTCAGGGGAACTTTTAAAAGTGCACACAACACAAACACAATTGTTAGAAAAGGGTGTACAACAAGCTGTGGAAGTTGAATATATCATATTTCATTTTGAACTGAAGAAAAAAAAAGTGAACCATGAGCTAGAATTAGTGGCAAATTCTGGTCTTCTGTGTTGAACTAATGCCAGATTAGAAACTCATAATTTTACCAGTCACGTTTTTTTCCTTAGACCAAACAATAATTTGAGTCTCATCTTCTACTACATACAAAAGATTATTGTAAGTTATAAAAAAGAAAAGCCTGAAGATATTAAAGAACTCTTACAGAAGTTTCTAAAAGTGTAAGGCAAACAATAAAGCCAAAAATCAATACATTGGATTACAAGACAATGTTTTAAAGTTTATATCTGTCAGTAATTCATTTTTTTATTCAGAATGGCCAAACAAGTTTGATGAAGATAATATATTTAACAACGCAAGAGTTTTTCTTCATTGAACAAAATATCACATCACTGACCTTAGTAGGAATTTAAAACAAACATACATAAACTTGCCATTTATTCAGACTTAAGTAACCCTTGTTCTTTCTTACACAGTTTATGCTGGTGAATTTCTGCTTCTATCAAGGAATAATTCACTGACAAAAATGGCAACAACTTCAAACTCCAAAGCAATAGTGACATAACAGGAAAGGTCTCAATATCCTCACCTGTGCCAAGAAAACAACATGGTTTATGAGTTTTTGACCAGCAATTTTGAACAAAAAACCTGAGAAAGAGATGGTGAAGCAACTTAAGACCTGCAACACTGCACTCTTCCCTAGCGTAGAAACAAGCTTGTGCACAGTACGACAACAAACTTGTTCAGGAAAAGAAAAAAAAGGACAAAACACCAAAGAAGCAAATAAAGGGAAAAGTTGCAACTTATTGTCATGGTTTGGTGTGACAGCCTTTTCTGGTAAGGGCGAAGGGGATGTAAAGATGGCACCTGTAAGAAGTTGTTTGCAACTCTCCCCAGCTCTGAGCCAGACCCACTTCTGGGGCTGAGCCAATTAGACACCTCCATGATCACTTTTTAAGAAGAAGCCGGAAGTGGAGGTTTCTTCCTCCATCTTCTTCCTGTTTCTTCCTTCTTCTGCTGCTTCTGTCTTCTCAGATGAGGGTGACTCCTGGCATTCTACCCCTGCTCCAACATGGGGTTTCTACCCCGGAACACTGTCCTTAATGAACTTCTCTTGTGTGAGTTGTTCCCAGCAGCTGTGGCTTCTGCCCATACAGGGTCCCTCACACGGGATCCAGTCCTTGGTGAATATCTCTGATGTGGATTCTTTGCCACAGTTGCAGTTTCTGCAGTTACAGGGTCCCTCTCTCGGGATAAGGCCTCTTCTGGGCACAAGTTTGATGAACTGCTTTGTCATGGGTTCCTTCCCACAGTTACAGCTGTGGATATTGGGTCCCTCCTTTGGGGCACAGCCTGCTCCAGCCATAGTTTTAAAGAAGAAAGTCACTGTCCCCAGCTTGGGGTCAACAACATATTACTTCCTCACGTGCTTTGTTTCACTTTGCTTGTCTTCCCCACTAGCTGATAGTCTACATCAATTTTGCACAGAATGCTGAATACAGAGCTAGGTTTTCTATACATAAAACATTTTTCCTAATGCCTTAATATGTATTTGAATGTCAAAATTCACTGTTGTGACAATTTGACAGTATGTACTTCCCCAGGAAGCTTTCGTATTTATGTTCAACAAGCTATATGCACCCAAATTTGCCTAAACTTGCACCCAACACAAAACTTGAATAAGTATCATAAGTTTTACCTACATATCAACACCTTTAAATTTCATTTACTGCACGGTCAAGTAAATTATTTTACTTGTTGAGGCAGAATAACATTGCTACAACAGACTAAGAGTGCAGCTTCACACTAAATTTAATCCAATCTAATTGCAAGCTTCCCTTCTAATGGGCTGCTGTAATCACACCTCCAGATGTTGGACAGATGAGTGGACTGGTTTACTAAATACGTGTTCACACGAGCTCAGGATCAAAGAGGCAGGGCAGGGAAGGGGAACATGTAACTGGTGATTAGGCTGTATGGCCCTTTCTGACAGGAAGCAAAACAAAACACAACAGATTTTTTTCGTTTTCACAGTCAGTTAAAGGAGAATAGTTCTTTGGGTTTTGTTTTTTTTTTGTTTTTTTGTTTTGTTTTGTTTTGTTGTGGTTTTTTTTTCCACGGTGCATGCATTTTACTTCAGCAACCTTAGATAATTTAAGCGACCTAAGGCCCAAAGACACCTCACATCTCAATATTCTCACACAGAGAGACACATTTACAATTTTGTCTTTAGGAATGAACAGTAAGTTTATATATTGTATGAATTTAGTTGAGGAATATTCAGTGATGGTCTGGAGATTTATTTTAATCTAAATTGAAAAAAAATTTCTCTCAACTTTTGAAGTCTATAAAACAAGCTTGGTCCACTTCACAGGAGCAAAAGGTTTTTACTTTATACTGAACAGTACTTCTAGCTTTTCCCACAGTAATCTTTCTAAATCACTAGGCTTTCTCCTTCAGAAGATAATATTGTGGAATCAATTATATACACACTGCATAAACTAATGTTTCCCTCTGTCACTGAAATGCATGCCAATCTGCTTGCTAGGTCCTTCAGCTAGACGGTTGGAAAGGAATGCCAAAACCTTGTAGAGAAAATTAAGAAACAAGAGAAGCTAAGAGGAAAAACCAAAACACATCCCTCGTGTATATGTTTTCTTGTATTTCTAAGGAGAAATGTTTATGTCATAAAGGGGAGAATATTAACCACTGTCAGAGCCTGGCAAGGCAACTGAAGTATGCCTGGGGTAAATACAATGATGTAACAGTAGCTTGAAACCTTAGAGAAAAGAGATTTTTCTAAAATCTCCTTTGTGCAGTAAGGGTATATGTAGTTCTGTTTGCTGCAGTATTGCTGCTAAAGAGCAGAAATCACTGAAAACCAAGAATGGCTGCTGGAACAATAGTAGTTCACAGCACAGTAAGCTTCAGCTTACATGAGATCTCCCCTACCCAGCAAAAGAAGTAACACAGGCTTGGAATTTGAAAGTTCTAATCTTTAAATTAAATGTCACTGGAGCAGGTAGCAAAAAGACAGTTGCTTAGCAGTCTCTCAAATGAAGTCAGAGAGAAAGATTTGACATGATCTTTGATTTTAAGAAAGTATAGTTCTTTTTCCTATGTTAACCTACTTCTCTTTCTCTTTTTATTTCATTTAAATAAACAATTGACAATTATTATCATTCAGTGAGAACTTAGGCAGTCTAAATTAGTTTTTCCAGCTTTTAATGTAGAGGCTGAAGTCCAATGTTTATTAGTGACATCTAGGAATTGAACCCACTCTATGCTGAAGGGTTTCCATATATATCCATATGGAAGGCTTTCCATATATAAGTGCAGAGAAATATTTTTCAAGCAGTTTAATTATTCTAATAAGATCAGTTTGCATTAATAACACTGTTACACCTCAGTTTAGCTAAATATTTGGTATGAAAAATCCTCATGAAAAGGTTTGCCATACAAATGCTTTTTATACTGCACTGTAAACATTTAAATGCTCTCTATGAAAAAGTGATTTTTTTTCTAAGAATATCAAAAGTGATCATATAACACTTACTAGAACTCAGACATTTACTGAAATATAATGACAGTCACACATAATGGAATAACATTTCTTACAGGAGTTATCTGGATCAAAGTATCAGGTCTTTGCTTGTTCACTCTAACTCAGGGAGTCTACACAGCTTATACAGATATACTGATTTAACTAGTCCTTGTTTTGGAGATAAATGTTCAACATGGATTTTAAAACTGTTATAAGCACCCAATTTTAACTGAGTAATCAAATAGATTCAAGTAGTCAATACCTATAAAATATTTCAGCCAAACTGAGGCTGTATACACATATTCAGTAAGAAAAAAGCTCATGGTAAAATCCACTATTTTCTATTCTTTTACTGCAAAGAACAGAACAGGTGAGCAGTTCTAGTTTAGAACGGATGGAGATCCCTGAACAATCTATGAGTCACCTCATGGTTCTAACTGATTGACATGGAATAACATGGTCTCTGCTGTACATTGGGACCTGCACAGTGAGCCAGGGAGTGGGACAGAAGCAGAACGTCAGATCTCTCTGAAAGTAAAAATCCTATTTCTTCATCAAAATCAGAAATCAGTGTAATTTATTCATTGGTTATTATTCTTCCAAAATAAAGCAGAAGCTTCAACTTCCAAAGAAATAGGTACAGTTGAATTGTTTGTCTACTTTGCTGCATATCATTAAATCCAAACAGAGATAGAAGTCAGCATTCTGAGAACACTCTCTAATATAGTTCCACTGAATTTAACACCAAGACTTCTCCATCATCCTTGTGCTTGATCCTAGATGATAGGATACCTTTTTCCCAGTGGAGGAAGATAATTAAAGGTGAAGTTTCATAGATAAACAAGTATCATGCAGAAGTGAGTCCTAGATGCTTTCTACCTTCCTTAAAATCTCTCTCTCACCTATTGAACATGTCACAGACATTTTCAATATGTGCATCTCTATCAGAAAGCAGTAGCATATTCTTGACAGAACATAAAAGAGAAACCTATCTTAGAGGGCATACTTTCTTCTTAAAAATTGCTAATATGTTTTCTAAAAACAATCCCAACACATATTTACTTTTTTACCAAAACTGTGGGAAGATTTACACAAAATTAGCCATTTATGAAGACCCAAAGTAATGTTTCCAAGAGCAAATGCAAGCTTATGCAATTAGCAAAGATTCATTGGGGGGATGCTTCTCAAGTGGTGTGACAGCACTGCATGAATTCATACTAACTCTAGATCTGTCCATGAATGACTTATCCTGAATTATTATGTTTACTGTGTCATTCAGTTTTGAACTTATTTTCAGAAATACATGATTCACAGCTCATTTGAAAACAACACAAACCAGAAACAGTTTGTGTAGTAAACAACTATTACTACATCGCTTCTGCCTTATCTTTTATTCAGCTTCCACTTCCTAGACACTAGTTTTATATAAGATGTTCTCTCTCAGTTGTATGATTCCTTTTAATAAAAAAGATTATTTGCACAGTCTTAAGAAACTTGAATTATTGCAAGTTTCAATAACCACTTTGCTCAGCAGAGACAGTGGAAATAGACTCTTGTGCCAAGAGTGTAAGAAGTTTAGCAGAACTCCAGTGTTCATTTACAGACTGTTTGATGGTGAAGATAGGTTTTAGTCAGATCACAAATTCAATTAACTAGTAATGATTAATTCTCAGGGTAAGGGATCCAAAAGCTTAGTTTGTAATACTCTAATATACATTAGAAGAAATTCCTGCAACATTTCATTACCTCTCAGTCTAAGAAATATCATGTTGTTCTTAATATTGCTGTTCCATTCATTTTAATTAAAAGAGTATGCACCTGATGATAAACATAGAAAATGCTTAGTCATTATTCAAAACAAGTAATATAAATTATACCTAATATGACTGTACGCTGTAACACTGCTTCTTAAACCACAAAGAGCCACTGATTGATACTTCTGTTGTAAGGGTAATTTCAGTTTGAACTACACTTTGAAGTTGGACAATATAAGATTAGTTCTAAAACTGTTTGAAACCCACACATACAGTTCCATGATTGCATGAAGCTGAGATTCAAATCCATGCAGTCACTCTTCTGTTCTCAAATAGAAATTATAATTTTAATCTCAGGATCTAATTATATGACCTGATCTAGGCAGATCTTCTTGAGCAAGGGGGTTGGACTAGATGATCTTTACAAGTCCCTTCCAACCCTTACCATTCTGTGATTCTGTGAAACACTTGAATGGAGAATTGTATATATGCACACTGTTGCCTAGTAAAATAATAAGGTGCATCAAAGATGTGATAATTCACTTTGACAATGTAATTTCTTTCAATTTCTCCCAAAAAAAGGATTTATATAAGAATTTCTGCAAGAGGATAGAGACTTCTGCTAGAGACTGAGATACAGCCATCTTGTCATCCTCTATTTAGGATCGTCTTCCTACCAAGAGTGAATCAAAATAATAGAGACTTGTCTTCTACCTGCAAAATTAAGGTAAAAACACTTTTTGCCCTATTGTCTACAGTATACAGCTAGATGACAACATTCTTGCAGGAAGACACTACCCTGTCATAGTTTCTGGAATGCCAGACAAGCCAATAAGAATGTTAGACCAGTACAATACTCCTTCATTGTAATTTCAGCCCTGCTCCTTGCAATCTTTGCTAATATACTTCACAACAAGTCTTTGTAATATACTTTACTCTTCATCATACTATTTTGTTTCAAAGTAGCTCTTACTATCTATTCATCTCACCTTAAAGTTTGCAACAACGTCGTCACGTAAATTAGTCAATCTTATTGACCAAGAGTTTGCATGTGCCAGTGTAAACTTCACGAGGAGGAAGGCACAGTCCAAATCCTGTTTATATTCCATGTTAAACTCTGTTGTATGTGAAGCCAGGTGTGCAGAAAATGAAAATACATTAACATATTTTTTCTCCTTATTTGCTTGAGATACAGTCACTGTGTTTTCATACATAAAATATCAAGAGAAATATATTGTTACCATAACAACCACATTAAATAATAGTGAAGGAAAAAAGCCCTTCACAAATGTTTTCAAGCGATAAGCTAATTTAAAAATGCTCACAAAGAGCACTTAAAATATAAAATAAGATATAGTGGAATATAAGCCTAAAACTACAGACGTGTTACTATAGTAACCTATGTTGTAAAGTATTATTCATGCAGTATGTTCCTGAAGAGATAAATCATCCTCATTAACAGTGAGGTACATCTTTTCAATAAGTTGGTAGAGTAAATAATGCTAGATTCTCTAGACATACTTATGTCATTACATCTGTTTGTGTCTGGAATGACATTTTAAACTAAACAAAAAATAGCAAGGTCCTGAGTATCTCCAAGAAGAGCAGCTGCGTTTAACAGCAGAAAGATTTGTATTAACTCTGAGTACTAAACCCTCAGAAACTCAGGAATATGGACCTCTAATTTTGATGGCTTAAACTTAACCTAGGTAAGACACCATACATTTTATGACATTTGTTTCCAAAATTATTTGATGCAATAATTTATTTCTTAATTACAGTATTTAATTTCAATGAGTTACAAGTCCAAGAGACATATTTTACCTTTATTCTTCAATCAAATTGTATTTTATGAGGTTTTTTTGTATGCAAAACAGCAACAGCAGAAACAACTGGTTTGGTTGTCTTCATTTTGCTTAGGTAATTAATTTTTGAGTATGAGTATGATACAGACTTCTGCATTATTCTCAGACTGAACACTGAACTAGCGTATGCTCCAGATATCCTTGGAAGGTAACAGCTGGTTGGGATCAGGCTCACATTCATTTTAGACAGATACATAAGCAGCTTTCAAGAACGCTCCTTAGCACTTCATCCTCAAATGCTGGCAATAGTTCCTGGGTACACAATAATCTGTGATGTCCCATAAAATAAAAAGGTGCATGTATTCAAACTTTACTCAATCCAACTAACCTTATAAATTTTGGACAAGTTACACAAACCAGAAAAGCATGTTTACTTTAAACCTGACTTTACTTTACATGCTCAGATATTAAAATAAATTTAATAACACTCATATGGTTTGAAGATTATACATAAAACCACCCTAAATTCTACCGCTTTCAAACAGATTTTGAGTTTGTCATTATTAAGAGCAGATGTAGGCAATATAAATAAGAATAGAGACAATAAATTTCATCTACCCATAGCAAATGAAGATAATGCTGTAGCATTTTATGACACACCATCTGACTCTCCTACATAAATTCCTGCACATCTCTCTGGGACTGTAATCATGGCTTGACCTGGTTATCACACACTTGCTAAACCCCAGTTTCAGTACAAGCCCTCAGGCTATAGCAAGTTCAAGTTAGTGCAACTCAGATTATCTCATGACATTCTATGGTCAGATGTATTAATAATAAGTATGAAGTGAAGGGTTTTTTTCCATATAAAAAAAATAAACAGTGTCTAAAATTATTGAATTCACAAAAAGTAGAGATATGGGGATTTTGTGTCATGATTCTCCATGTCAAAAATATAAGAAAAGAATAGAGACCTTAGTACAAAATGAGAGATGAGTGGCTTTACGTCTATCGCTTTCATATCTCCCAGTACTTATAATGCTACATTTTCTAAACTATGTTTTTGTCTGTGACACATCTACAATAACATTGAAATAAATCTGAAAGACTACTATATATATACATATATGCTAATCATGGAAAAAAAGAATTCCCTGTAACATTGTTGATTTTAGATTAGCCTACAGTAGTAGCACAATTCCAGAATAACACTGAAGTGAGAATTCAAGTAGGATAAGTGCAATACAGCAGTAACAGAAACATAAAAATTAATGTATTCAAATAATAAACAAATTCACTACACAGATGACAGTTTTATGTCTCAATAGCTATTATAGCTGATTTTCTTTGACATCTCGAGAAACATTATTGATGTGCCTTTAAAAACTTTTTTATTGCCTAAATATCAATAACAGTAACAAAACTCACCTAAATATCATCAGTTTGATAAGCCAACATTCTCTTCTAACTAATTACTACTGGCATTCTGGACAGAGTCTGTGCACTTATTATACAGTTACTTGGATTTCTATTTATTTAATGCATGTATCAGACTATATTCAGGCATCATGATGGAGAACATGAACGTTTGCACTTACTTCAATCACTGCTCTCTTTCAGACATTCAACTTTTCTTCAACAATGCCCCAGTACATCCTCGGACCCAAAGGACAAAGTGAGAAACTAGAACTTGAGGCTTATTAAAGATAAAACAAACAAAAAAAATTGGTCCATACCAAACCTGTCATTGTTCTGCTTTAAAGGGCAGTCAATAAATTATTCCTTTAATGAAAATGTCATTGTTTACATAGAACAGATAGAAAAAAAATCAGAAAAACAATGAGATATTCTTGCTCTCTTAGTCTACTGATTCTGCAACAACTGTGCAAGCACTCTTGGAGCTGCTTGTGACATGACTCATTCCCTGATACACAAACAGGAAATGAAGAGATGCTGCTCCATTGATTACTATCCAGCAACATTAAACCACAAGACAAAGGTAAGATTAAAAACAAAAAAGGCTTCAAGGAGACCATGGAGAAGATAAGGAAAAAGGAGGGGAAAAACCTTTTTTTTTCCTGACTAAACTTATATACATCAGATTTACCTTATATTCAATTTATGATATACATTCCCAAAACATAAATCAAAATGCTCAAAAAGGTATATCTCCCAAATAAGTGAATTGGTTTTAATACACAAAGCACACACAAGCAAAATATTTTTTTGTGGAGAAAAATATTAAAAACAAAAAAAAGTGAGATGGATGAAGATTGTACTGCTGCAATGTATTAACTGTGTACTCAAGTAACAAAAAGATTATTTATCCTTTCTGTAACAGTATTTTCTTTCCTCTGTAAAATGACTCATACCACCTTCAAAACTTGATAGAATTTTAACATTCAATTTTTATTGCATTTTCTTCTGTACTATTTCCACACAAAAGAAAAAGAAACACAAAGCATTATTATAAACAGCCTGTAAAATGTGCATAGTGCATCCACTCTTTTCTGATTTTTTTATCCATAAAGGTTTTTAGAATACACCTCTGTATTTTTCAGATACAGGAATCAATCTGATTAAACTTCAGAACAGAGAAGCTATCACTATTATAGCTTTCAATTAGTGTTTTATCCACCAGAGGTATATGCTAAGTAATTTAATTTTGTAAACACACTTGCAATAATTCATAAGTATGAGCAATTAGGTGAGAAAAAGATTTATCTCAACGTAAGCAGACAAGGTCTTAGGGTCAGCAGAGAAAAGAAAAGTGTAGGAACAAGATGAAATGGGAACTAGCATAAATTAAATAGTGAAACAAATGTCACATGGCACACCCAAGAGTATTTCTGTACTGGTCCAATGTTCCCAAAAACCTTTTACTTGAAAACGACTAGAATCAACATGAAAGTTAAAAATTTTAGTAGAAAACTCAGTTTGTACTTTCTACAGTGTCAGAAGAGGACAACAATTTGCCAGATCACAGCATAGTTTTTTATTGAATCAAGTCAGAGAGACGTTCCCCAGGATTTCTTCATCTGACACCATGCAGCAGGAGGTCTCACCATGCAGATGCCTCTGCTGCAATTCCCACACTTTGAGTCCCAATCAACTGACTCCACAACTTTCACAGAAAGTCATAGAAAATCTAAACACCTATCCTGCTGATGTCTCATATTTAATCAGTGACACAGGATTTATCTGCTCTACTTAAAACTATGTTACACAATCCCATTCCATAATTCTTTACCCTGAAATCATCTTTCCATTGCCATTTTTATATAGTCTGAACACTAGATAGCACTTACAGCTTAGCTTTGATTATAAGAAGTATGCAATTTATAAGTACATATTGCTGAGTTATCAATAAACCTGACAGTTGACAAAGATGGAACACACTTGTGTCCGTAGATGGGTACCTGGAAGAGGTCCTCGGTGTTAAAAGTTTGTCTTTGATGTGCTAAGTTCAGGAAGGGTAAAAAAAACTTCAATTTGCAAACTGCCACCACTACATCATTTTCAAACCTGATCCATTGTAGACTATTTTTTTTTTACTTTGATGAAAGTTTTAAAAAATAATTAAAAATTAGTAGCTTGTTGGATTGCAAGCTACATTTATTAAGTTATTCATAATTTTTTTTTTAACTTTTCCACTGAAGACAGAGACATAAACTGATGAAGTGCAACATTCAATGAAGATACTCTTAAAAATCATCCTGCTTTCAGAGCTAGAGTTGGCTGCTTTTATAACTCAGAGACTAAAATTATTACAAGAAAAGAAGCAGGGAGAGAATTTTTCCACTGAACAGCAGATTGTCTTCTGTAGGTGACAGGTAAAAGGAAAACTTACCATTACAAAAACCTACCCAGGTGACTAAGAGCTTGTACAGCTACTGGACTGGGTCCAAGCTCAGCCTTTCACTGAAGTCTTTGTTGTGGTTAGAGCACACTGGTTTTGTGGACCCACGTTATATGAAAGTTAATTTGGAGAAATCTGAAGCAATTGTATACAGATTTGCTGTACACCTTTGTTTACTAAGATTTCAGAAGACACAACAAGGGGCTGTAAGTAGAACTGTCAAAACAGCAATAACCTTTTTTCTTACACTAATAAGAAAAATGTGGTATTTCAAAGGCTATTATTTCCGCAAGCTGAAAGGTCATTCCATTCACCCAATAAATTTCAAATCAAATTTACCACTGATAATTCTCTTACAACACTCCCATATGCTGTATCATTTATTCCAAGGTAAATGTAAAACTTGATAAATCACTCTTTAAGAAACATCCTTGAAAATATTCTAGTAGAACTATTTTTTCAAGAACGAGCATGAAGTGAGTGAATAGTGATAGGTGTCTATTTGTCATTGCAAACATCTTGTGAATGCTTACAACTTAGTATTAAACTGAAGTGATTCCATGTCTACCACAGGTATTTCCTTGACATCTATATGATTGTATCCTCTATAACCAAAAGCCAGTACGGATTGTTTTTATGCTAATAGATGTTATACATAAAGACTAAGCAGGATAAGACAATTCTTCTGAAATCTTACCATCTGTTTTGGAACCACAGAAGCAGCTACAATCTCCTTGCAGTTTTTATGTGACCTTCGAAATATCACTTATGTAAGTGTAATGAATGAACACTAATTCTTGCAAATTACTTTCAAGAATAAAAGGTGTGTATCACTGAATATAGGTACTGAGATAAAACATGACAGTTCTGTTAACTTCAGTGACTATTAATGGCTAGTCGGAAACATCTTCACTTAAAAATTACTCTAAAAACCTTAACAGAAAATGCTATGTTCAATGGTGTGATTTTTTTTTTCCTGAGAAATATTCTCTTTTTTTAAAAGTCATCATTTCATTAATAATTAATAATTTCCCTAAAGTACAATTACAAAACCAGTTATAATACTATGTGATTCTTCTCCTCTCTAGCCAGAGGCTCCAATGAGACGTGATTTACATCCCATGTCTTCCTCTGAATGAGAGATCCTTGTGTTGCCCTGCACTAAAAAAAGAAAAATACATTATACATGTCTGCTTCCAACTAAGAGCCCTAAAACCACAAAGCCATGAGGGCAATACCATGTGGAATTACAACCATTTCCATTGAGTACAGTGGCGTTATCTAATATCACAATTTAATTTTTATTTAAAACAATAAGTTCACAAAAATAAGTGTAAATGTGGAGGGTGAAAGGGAAGAGCATACTTGACAAAAGGATGCAATCAGGTCTACATTAAGGAGATGTATAAATATCAGGGAGCTAGAGATTTGTATCATGAAAACTAATCTAACAAGAAAATAGGAAAAAAAAATTAAAGAATTTTAGAAACAATCAAGAACAAAGACTACCTTTTATAGCTTATACCATACCAGTTACTTTATCAGTGACATAAAGAAATCATCAATGATGTAGAATGCAATTCAAAGTGGAGGGAGCAATACAGGCAGAGAAACCTCGTTCTCAGTTAATGTCACATGTTGCCTAAATATCCTTCTAAGGAGACAAATATTGGGGATTCTTTAGCTGCAACAAGCTTCTCAGGTAGCAAGAGGTAGCTGCATCTATGAGATAATGGTTACATGCCATACTCTTCCACAGCTCAATTTGCTAGATCTCAGTAACACTAATATTTATTTACATAGTAAGTCTCAGTTTCACTTTCAGAAAAGACACATAAAAGCAGTTTTCTTCAAAACTTTCTATTGGAACCTAGTGGTATTTTACATCTTAAACCTTGATGAATTTCTCTTAACTTTGTTCTAGTTTCCTCAAGACTAAGCTCAAAGTCTGTTTATTTGAATTCACCATAGAATAATCTGCATTTAACAGATCCATAAATCAAAAATTTCATAGACTAAGCACCATATAAAAAAATGAACCAACCATAAAAAAAATAATCCAGATAAACAAGTCTTTCATAAAAAGAAATATATAGTTCTACCACAGAACATAATATATTCATAGCTGCCTCTTCTGGCCTATTACCTGCCCAAATAAAAGCTTTATGTATTATTTAATGGTCCAAAATTATCCAAATCCAAGCAGATTTTTAACATTTTCCTCCAAAAGTTTATATTAAAAACACAAAAGTGAAACTGATTTAAAACTCGCACCAGAAGAGCCATGACAGAAATAATTACTCTATATCCTCATGATAACAGAACATATTGATACAATTCCTCTCTCAATAAAGTCAAACACAAAACTTTATATCAAAAGTACTGTTTCTCTTCTCTGGCTGCACATATAAGTGAACATTTGGTCCTAGAAAGCTCTTTCTCCATACTGGGTAAATTTGCATCACTCCACAATGGACTATCTGTCCCTGTTCCCTCCAAACAGACTTAAATGCTTGTTTTTTCCTCACTGTGATCATCAGCAGCAAATGTTTTTACTTCTCAATCCTTTTTATTGGAAAAAGAAACTAATCTTCTTTCCAGTTAAGGAGCTGAAGCGTATGAATTGCTTCCCCTGTTCTTCCCAGTGAACACAAATCATAAACCACAGAATCTAAAATCTACTTATATTTTGTGTAAGAATTTTGCATGCAACCCACAAAAACTCTGTGAAGTCAAAGAGGATTTTGCAGACTTAGAACCGGAGAAACAAATTGGTTTTTGTTGAACATTTTTTGCATCTGTGTATCCTTATTCATTGTTTTGTATTAGTTTTGCAAATGATTTCTAATGGGCTATAAAATGAAATCTATTAATGTGTAGAGATCAATTTATTCAGAGTTTGTAACAGTGGCAGATATCTGAAACTCATCTAAGTGAAGTGTAAAATGCACATGTCATTAAAACATTCTTTAATGAAGGAATACGTCAAAAAGAGAACTAGCTGAATATGACAAGAGAGTTAAAGAAAGGGCTGCGTTTACACCACAACTAGAACTCATATTAATGGGCATTTCAAATCACTGCTTTGCCTAATTAGTCTCTTCTCCCCTGTTTACCATTATTGTGCATTTTCTATGTATCCTACAACAACAGTTAATATTCCATCTATCATTATTTCCCCAATAACATAAACATAAAGTGCAACGTTCTATCAGGCCTACCTGCATCATCTAGACCTTCCCTCTATAGTTAATGAATCATTGAAGGTGTATCACGCAAACTAAAAGGCTAGGATTCTACATTCTTTAATGTACTACATACTTAAAGTAACAATAAGCCAAGCTAATTAAAGATCTATCACTTAATAGATTAATATATATTCTTATACATATATATTTGCTTTGTTTTGAAACTTGTAAAACATGCTAAACTTATTAGGAAAGTGAATACTAGATCTGCCACTAATAATGTCTATTGTCATAGTTTTTAAATCTAGGGCAACATGCTTTATCTACTAATCCTTGCTTTTTTGGAGAAACAGATCTGCTCAAGTACAAAACTTCCTGGCAATTGTCACCATTTCAGGTTGTTTTTCCAAGTCTTCTAGTGTTCAAAAATTTCAAATGACCTTTCTAGCCATTTCTTTCCGTGCAGTTTTCCTAACAATTTACAAAATAGCAAAACAAACGCTTCACTTTCCTCCCCTATAATATGACAAACAAATATTTTCCAATTAAAGATGGAATGCTGACCTGCATATTTTGCTGCATTTTAAAAAGCAGTAGGAGTAAAGACATAATAAATAAAAAGCTCATTTTAGCATAAAACTTCTTTGAACAATTTCTACTTGTTTGAAGAATGGCTACTTGATTCTCACTCTGAACAGCTGTTTTGATACAATGATTTGCAAAACGCAGATGGGTTATTTAGCAACCAGGAGAAATATGGAGTTGAAAAGACAGCATTATCATAATGTGAAACAGTAGCTACATGTGTAGATTCTTAACATACATGTAAATGTAAGCATACTCTATGAAACACTTATTAAAATACATAAAGTCACAACGTAAACCAATGGCTCAGTTTAGGTGTGAATGAATAAAAGAGGGGCCATATATACAACTTAAAACAAAGATGGTTTCACTGCAAGTAATTAATTTCTGACAAACATCTCCAATGCTATTTGCTTTAAGTACATATTCTCAAATGAAATGTGTTAAGTGGATAGTTTAACTGCTTTTTATTACTGAAATCCTATTCTTGACCATGCATCTACTTCCTTTGTTTTATTAGTACTGATAAAACCAAGAAAAGTAGTGAACTATCCTGAGTAAAAGTGTGTCAGCTATTTTCACTGAAGTCTGCTGGGGTAAATAGGTGTAATTTTATTGAGATAAACAGAGCTGAACCAATTTTCAGCTCCACTGAAGTTTATGGAACTGATGAAAAAAATGCATCCCTTGTTTTGTAAAAGGACACAATTTAGTTAAAAGGCTTAATGTTAAATTTAACTGCATCAGCATCTCAGAGATGCAGTAGTATTCTGTGAAAACCTGGCAATATAAGACTAAGTGGAGCTACTTTTACTTACAAATGGTGCTTGATTGTTCTGTTCAGTTGATTTTGTCTGAGAAGAGCTAGGCTACAGATTTAAAGTCTTTGCAGAACTTATTCAGGATTTCTGGAATAAAAAAACTATAGGTACTACAAGTTGAAAAGAGCATCCTAGGGGAACAGGAAGAGATTCCCAAAGTAACTGACTGGCTTTCAAATAAAATTAATTTTTTAGCTGTCTTGCATTCTTATAGGAGGCATCATCAACTCAAAAGTTGTTTTTATGACTACTGTAAAACATACTCTTTTAGGCCATAGGCAAAGCATATATTTAGTGGTAGAGAAAGACAGAGCACATGTGTTACATGCACAGTTACTCCAAAAGATTCACCAAACAAATAATGAAACTTGCAAGTATCTTCAGTGCTCTTATATCTCTGCAAGAGTAGCAGATCAATAAAGAACTTATTTACAGTGGAACTGTTATGAAAATGAAAACTAACTGGAAATGTAAAAAAATAACTGGTTTCTTTTACTCTGAACAATGAAAAAAAGCTTCGTATCTACTCAGAAGTCTCTGGTCAAGCTACTCTCTCCTGTAGTTTATTCTGGGTTTGTTTCTTCCCTCTTATTGTCTCTTTCTGTCCCACCTACTGCAATCAGGATTTTAAATTAAAAGAGAAGTACAAAAGACATTTCAAAGTACTCTTGAAATCACCAACAGAAAATGACACTGGCTATGTCACACAGACATTGATGCTGAAGAAGTCAGTCAGTTCTCAACCATTACTATTGCCCTGCTAGGAAGGGTGATGACAGGATGCAATGCTACTCCAGTGCCTTCCAGAAGTGACTAAATCTGTGCATTCTGTGTTGCAGCAGAAATACAGAGGAAATGAGAAAAAAAGAAAACAGAAAATACATGTCATCCCACACAACTATGCAATACAGAAAGCCAGCAAAGTTTGTCTACCCTGACAAGAGGGAAACACTGACAAAAAACTCAGTTGTGATCCAAAGCTGCAGTTTGTTTCTGTGACCAAGCAAAGTAAGAATTGTATTAATGGTTTTGGCTGAACCGAAGCACTGGTCAGCCTTGTATTCAAACACTATCTACAGAGCTGTCTATAAGAATATTGGAAGCATGTGAAGGCACTTTTCAGTCTTTACTAATTTGTAACTGAGAAACTTCCACTGCTAGACACTTCATCTTTGTCCAGACACAAAATCCTTTTAGAAGCTGTTCATTTCAGAATTTGATCTGGACCTGCATCTCCACAGTAGACTGAACCACATTTTCGGATGTGAAAGGCTGTCAGTGAAAAATTCTAAAATCTGATGTGAACTTTTGCAAGAGCTGCAAGTGATTTTAACCACTGCCAGTAAACCTGCTGCTACCATCGGTCAGATTTTTGTATCTGATTTGTATGGATTTCTTAGTCTTCTTATTACTTTCTTCTTTAAGAATCAGTCCATGTTATCTACATTTCAAGTCACATAGAAATCAGTGTGATTGCACAGTTCTCCTAAAGATGCATGAGAACAACTTGAACTATTTTTTTTTCCTTAAGTGTTGCATTTTCTGATATCTTCTTCAGATGGGAAGAGGAAATTCCAGGCCCTTGCCCTTTCTCAGTTTCTTTCAAAACTACAGGCATTAAGAGAGATTATGAACATTTCTAACACCTCCCAAGAGAGTGCATGCTAAAGATTAGTGGTATCTTCTTTGCATTCAGTTATACAACTTAACTAGAAGAGATTTTGAAGGAACTGTTTAAGCACTTAATACTCAAGTTTTAGGAGACAATTCTGGAAGTAAAATATATAGCTGTTAAGTCTGTGCTACTCCTACTTCTCTTTAATTTAGTAGAATAGTAAATTCCTTCACAAAGCAATTGAAATGTTGGGGTTTTTAAAATAGAATTATCTTCACTTAAAATTCCTACACACATAAGAGTCCTTATCCAAGAAAAGCTGTTTCAGGATACTATATTTAACTAATTTTTTTTAAAAAAATCCCCTTTCCTCACCAATACAAAAATCAAAGGGCAACCTAGTAGTTATTCAAACTGTTTTAACTGAGGCATGTTATGCTGATTACAAACACTGTAATAGTCTTTTAAAACAAATTTGTAATTCTAATTAGCATTGGCTTTCTGTCAAGTACAGTAATTAGGGAAGTTGTCAATGTCAATCTTATTATTCTTCTTGATAATGAAATTATTTAAACATCAAGCAAACATGAACATTCTATTTTTACTTGGAGAACTGTACATTAACATGGAGAGTGTAATTGCTGTTAAAACCCTTGTAGTGCTTAATAAATAGATCTCATCAACCAAAATTATCTACCTAAATACAGATGTTCATGATTAAAAGTTTAGAGTGATTGGTATGGCCATATCGAGCTAAGCTAAAGGTTTGCAATTAGTACTTAAGATACTGAAGAGCTAGAAATTGCATAGAAATTCTTGAAGCAAATCCTCCAAGAATTCTAAGACTACTTATGACTTTGAGATCATATATTGCACCAACATGTATGGTAAAGGACAACCTATACAACATTATTTGGGATTATGCTGTATGTCCTGTTACTTTTTTAAGGCTAACTGAAAACAAAAGACAGACATCATGACATTCCATCATATTGAACATATGAGGTATTCTGAATAAGAGTATCCTGAGATGGCTTCAGTTTTACTCTTTCAGAGTGCCACCTACAACTGCTTACAGTTGTATTGAAACAGCAAGACTCTTTCCAGGTGAAGAAAGTGATAGCCAAGAGACTTGATGCTTTTCTTTCCTGCTCTAGCATTTTGTGATTTTCTGAGTATCATATTTGTCACTGAAATAATATGTAAAGCATATCAGGGAAGTATAGCATCTGTGTTTGAAATTTAGACTGTATATAACTGCAAAACATACATTTTCATTTGTGTAAATATGATTTCTAAGGGGAAAGAGAGAAAACAAGAAGAGTCATATGAAAACTGTCTTTTTCTGATTAGGATTTTAGCTAACCTGAAGCTGTGTTATTAGAATGCAGTTTGAAAAATATATCATGCATATGTGGGGCTTGGATACATTGCTAATATTTTCAAGTATATTTGGCTCAGGATAAATGAAATACAGAGAGCTTTAATTTAGTGTGTACTGAATAAGCTACCTTACCACCCACGTTATTTTCAGCAAATTCAATACCTTACAAACAATCGTTCTACTTTATATATATTCTAAAGTATATATAACAATCTTAAAATACAAATCAAATCTCTTCAAAGTGCAATAAAAGCACACTAAAACAAGTCTAACACATAATCAAATAATAACCACATATTTAAAGGTAAAAAGTAAACTCTTGTACTGCTTCCTAAACTCAGCCAGAGCCCAGGACTTCAGAACTAAAAAGTCTGCAGTCTGAATTCATTTCACTTGTTGACATTAGTTACAACTTTCCATTTCTCTTTCTGCAAAACTATACAAAGATAAAAAAACAACGTGATCGAAACTTCAGAATAATAAAGGTGTTCTTCTAAGCCTGTTACTATAGCCAAGTATGTTTATGAACTTATAATTCAGAAACATAAACCAAATAAAATTCAGTAGGGAGTCTCTGCTTGTCTAAGAAACATCTAATTCTTAGAACAGATAAAAGGGAAAACCAGGTTTGTAAATCATTCCAAAATCCATGAATACTTTTAATTTAGCTTTTTTAATCATAGACTTTTCATACAAAATAATTTCAACAAAGAATGAAAACACAAACAATTTATCCAGAGAAATAGCCCCAAGATGATGTTGTGGTTTAACCCAGCAGGCAGCTAAGCACCACAGAGCCACTGGCGCACTCCCCAACCCCCTCTGTGGGATGCAGGACAGAAACAGAAAAATGGTAAATCTCATGGTTTGAGATAAAGCAGTTTAGTAGGACAGAAGAGGGAGATAATAACAATAAAAAGAATATATAAAACAAATGATGCACAAAGCAATTGCTCCCCTCCCAGTGACTGATGTCCAGCCAGTTGCTAAGCAGCAGGCTGCTACCCTCCCACATGAACTGTCTCCAGTTTTTTTGTTTAGGGGGATGTCCTATGGTATGGGATAGCTCTTGGGCTAGTTGGGGTCAGCTGTCCTGGCTGTGTCCCCTTCTCAGCTTCTCATGCACCTCCGACTCACTCACTGGCCAGAGCAATGTAAGAAGCTGAAACACCTTTGATTTGGTGTAAACATTGCTCAGCTACAACAGTGTGTTATCAACATTATTCTCATTCTAAATCCAAAACACAACGCTGTACCAGCTACTAGGAAGAAAACTAACTCTATCCCAGCCAAAAACTGTACAGTCTTGTTTGGATGTTAAAATACTATACTGCATCTGTATAAATGACTAGTGATGATCATATTAAAATACTTTCACTTAAATAGCATGTTCTAATAGCAGTTCTAATACAAGTACTTTGTTAGTAGCTACTCAATGGGGAAAGCTGCCGCTGGAGGAAACAGCATTTGGTTTACCTTTCAGCTAAATAGATATCATCAAATCATACATATCTGTTAAACTCCAGATTGGCAGATAGTTTCAAGAGTAGTGACAGATCAGATTCACTGAAACATTATTTACAGCCTTTAAAAATAAGAGCATTGTAAGTACAACAACAGTCTTTCGTAAGAGAAGAAAATAGAAATAATCCTGAAATCTCACAAACAATGTAAGAAAGGCAATAAAATTATACCTTATAGCTATCTGGAAGCAGAATTTATAAATAAGGAGCACAAGTCAGTTCCATGCAATTAAGCTGTAGATGATACTGTCACAGATCAAAGCAGTACTCTGCTTTTCCTTTATTAAGGAAAGACATGAAAAATCTTTTATCTCTGTGCCTATAAATTCAACTTAATTGTCAAGACATATCATATACTATGAAAAACATCTAATGGACTGAGTTTAAAAGAGAAAAATAAATACCAGTCTTAAAATATTGACAGTGACATAATCCAAGGAAGTAATTTAAACTTAACATTATTTACCAGACCTTGAATTGCTTCTTCCATTGTTGGGTTCCTTATGGAATAACTCAAAGTTCGTCACAGTATTTCACAGACTGGCATCTTCCCACACAAAAAACATTGTTCCAAATTGTTTTACTAGCAAAAATTAGCATAAGGTTTTGCATTCATTTGCATGTGCCGTGGGACTTTCTGCATGACTGATGTCATACTGAAGAGTTTAGGGTTTAAAAAAACAGTTACTCTCTGTAATATTGCCTGAAATATCACTGCCAGCAATTTATGCTTGTTCTTGAATATGACAGTGAACATCGATACCCTGAGGTAACCAAAGATGAGCTTGGGGTGAAAACAAAGCAGGTGAAAACAGTTTAGTAGCTGTCTATTTCATTACGATTCTTGCCACTTGAAGATATTCTGTCACAGCAGATTTAAACA
Organism: Urocolius indicus; assembly: GCA_013401255.1. Lineage (NCBI taxonomy): Eukaryota > Metazoa > Chordata > Aves > Coliiformes > Coliidae > Urocolius > Urocolius indicus. The sequence continues at coordinate 335,576 of WBNH01007652.1, read as the reverse complement.
ATAGAACAACTAGTCTTTTTTGTAAAGTAAATGTGTCACCAGAATTTGTGTTCAAACAGAAGCTGAGTTTCAGAATAGATTTTGTACTATATTCTACAAGATCAATTCAGTCAAGTGTTTATAGTAAAGTTCAACAATTGAAACCGTCTCTGTAGTAAATGACACATTGAAGCATTTAACATAAATAGATAAAAGCTCTTATACAGTTGACGGAGTTTTACTTTCTGATGGCTTTAAGTTTTCAATATTAAGGTTTTTGAGAAGCCCAGATCTATCTGTCCCAGCCTCATTATCTAAGAGAGTGACTCATCTGAAAAAACATACCTCTGATTCATAAGCTACTTACATAATATTAAAACTGCTACTAGTTACTCAAATTACATCACTACAGATAATACTAAAATGTGATAGCTGTGGTGGCATATTCTAGAAATAGAGTAATAAGAGAGAAATACAGTAACGAGAGTATTACAAGAGAGAGATCAAAACCATCTTACTACATGGTGTTTTTAACATAAGGTCTACTATCAATACCTTATCAATCTACAAATAAAAAAAAAAACTCAAAAAGACTTAATATTTGAGTACTGGCATGCATATACTATTTTGTCCTTGACTATCTCCAAAAAATTAGTAATCAGGAGATGCTTATTTTAGTAAACTGTAACATCTCAAAAACTCATACATAAATTCTAGAAATCATGTATTTAATACATAAATTCATATATTCATAGTGAGTTTTAAGAGTTGTCATTTCAAACATTTGCATACACGCAGTGGTTTTGGCTGGGACAGAGTTTTCTTCATAGTAGCTCACATGCTGCTATGTTTTGGATCTGTGACCAAAACAGCATTGATAGTTTTGGTTAATGCTGAGCAATGCTAATATAGAGTCAAGACATTTTCTACTTCTTACACTGCCTCACCAGTGAGTAGGCTGAGGGTGCTGAAGTTGGGAGAGCAGACCTGAGCTGATGGGATATCGTCATAGCATGTGGCATAATGCTCAGCCATAGAAGTGGGAGAAACAAGCTGGTGGGGGTGGGACATGACATCAACATCCACAGTTAAGTGTTTGTCTTCCCAAGCAACAATCACGCATGAGAAAATCCAGCTTTCCTGGAAGTAGCTAAACATCTGTCTGCTGATGGGAAGTATTGAATGAATTATTTATTTTACTTTGTTTGTGTGCAAGGCTTTTAGTTTACATATTAAAATATCTTTGTCTCAATCCCTGAGTTTTCCCAGTCTTAGCTTTCCAATTCTCTTCCTCAGTGACTGAGTGGCTGTGTAGTGCTTGGCCACCTACCAGTTAACTCACAGCAATATGTGAAATGTAAAGAGCATCTTTCAGAATGGATTAAAAAAAATTGTGTTAAGTAGGAGGTATATAAAAAAACATCAATGTGGCTTACTTTTCCTACAAAAAAAAGGGAAAATCTTCCTACTCAAAAGCCATTTATTTATTTTTTACTCCAGTTTTGTTGCTGACAAAAATCAATCTTCATGAAAGCCTGTCCAATGTCATGGTTTTGCTGACATAATTTAGAAACCATTTAACAATATTCCCTATTGCTTGTGAGTTCACGACCTATGAATTGTCCTCATTAACCATAGGAAAAAATTTCTACAAGATACTTGGATTTCTCACTTTTCAGTCATATGGATTTTCAAATCTTGCTTTTGCACAAGACCTTTCTGTTCTATATTTAAACAGAAATTTGGCATGCTGAGTATCTCTGATATATTTTACAGATCTAAAAAACCCCAAACAACTCAATTTCTTTAAGTTAGGCTTGTACTAAATAAAGCATTATCTACTACTACCCATTCACTATTATAATTACTAGGAATAAAATTCTCCAGGGTTACTTGTTATTCAGATTGATATTAAAAGGCAGTCTTTAAGAAAAGTTAATAAAAAATAATAATGAAAAAGAAAGTTCTAAAATAAGGAGAAAAGAATATTTTGGGGGAAAAAAGAGGAACACCCAGAATTTTAACACAATTCCATCTCCAACACTACACAAATTCCGTGGCTTTATAACTTGATTACAGACTAAATTGTAAATGCTGTTTCTGCTGTTACATAAACTATTTTCACCTTCAATGTGAGCTTCTTTGGATAATCAATATTGAGATGAGTATTTAGATTTTCCAAGTTCTGGCAGGTAAACTAGCAGCTTAGCCTCCTAAGGCTCTCTGTATTGCCACAGTGAAAAGGCAACTCCTCCAAGGCAAATTAATTTTGCCTCACATCCTCCAGAGGATAATAGCAAGTACTCCTCTATCCCTTCACTGCCTATCTGAAGTAGCCTGTAAGACCACAATCCTGATTTAGATACCAGTTAGATGTTTAAATATAGATGACATGAAGTGTTTTCTCGCAACCCCAAAAGTGCTTAAATTACCTCCTATGACAGAAGATGGGCAAGAAAGGAGAACTTCCTCTCTACTACTTTCTTTAAATTACTACTTGCAAGAACAAGATGAAAAAAACAGCAAGTGTCCAGTGAAAGGTAACAGCTGGAAATCGTTTTGGGTTAGCACAGTCCAGAGAGCAGCTTGTACTTCAAATTATGGTTTTCTTTCTATAGATAGATCATTTCTTCAGTGCTTTGTTCATATGTATCAAAGCCCACCAAAGTTTCGTAACTTTTTAACATTTAAACATTTAAGAAACCTAATTTTCCCATCACTATGAAAGAAACAACAATCTGTAATAAAGGTTGAATATATTGAATATATTCAACTTGTTTACTGCTTTGTCCACTGCTAGACTACTTCAACCTGTTTGGTTTACCCTCTGCTTTCAGACTTTGCTAATATAATGAAACATTAATTGGAAAAACAGTCAATGATTTAAAAAATTTCCCATGAACTGCCTTAGAAGATACAGCACATCTTAATTTCAAGAACTTGTAATAAAATCCAGGCAAAAATATATCTTGCTAAGCAATGCTCAACTTTCTTTAGGTTACATATCAAATAATGCATCTTACACAGTAGCTGTCCCTTGTTCATCCATCACATGATTGCACTCTAGGAACCGTAGTATTTCCTATAGCTGCCCATATTTTAGACCTTTCTTATAGTATTTTACACAAGTAGTCCTACAGAACAGTGAGCCTAGTAGTTGCTTAAGTGTAGTGTGCTGGTAAAACATGGAAATCCTGTGCTGTGCGCTGCTATTTTCAATTAGCACCCGTGGGAGACATTGTTAGATCAAATCCAGCTACAGTTATATGTCTGTACACTACACAGTATTATTTCCAATCAGGTGAGAGATTTGTGGAGAAAAAGAACCTTTCCTTATCTTTTGTGAACTCTCAACAGTTTTTGTTATTTACTCTAAGAGGTGATGATCTGTTACGGTTTCTGAACTTTCACCAGCTTATGTTATAAAGGGAAAACTGCCGAGCTGTTGGGTAAACAATTCCAGCTCAATCAGAATACACGTGGCCCTGCTGAACAAACAAATATATAGATACAGAAAGGCATTTTAAATTGGTCTGCAAGTCTTTGGCCTTCTCATCTGCCGAAACAGAGCATTCCTTTACAAACAGATCAAAGCCTTATATCTCAAAGTGAATTTGAGGGTATTCCCTATTTGTTACCTTTCTAAAAGGTTGGCAAGTTTTAGCTGAAAACAACTGGAGTCCTCAGGCAGAGATTGAAGTAAGAGTTAGTAGATGGTGAAATATTATGTCACAGCTGCCATAGATTATAGTCACCTTGGCCACAAGAAAGGTTTTTTGCCTAAAGTTGTGCCTACGTTCACAGGCCACGTCTTCAACACAGAATTAATTTTGGAGTAATGATCCTTGAAGGAATTAGTAACTGAAACATGGAGATAACTACGGCTGGGGAATGCTTCACCATTTTCAGAGTTTTATCTTACATTGAATAAGCTGTGATCACAATGAATGAGTAACAAAGAATTATCTCCTGTTCTTGAAATCCAGTTTAGGTGGGCTAAACTTGTTTGTAGGTGTCAACAACATACAGTAACAAACTGAATAGAAATAGAAACCTCTGATTCAAATTGTAACACCCTAAAAACTGAAATAAAGCATTTGAAAGTAATTGTTTTGTGTTGTGTTTTGGTTTTAAATCTCACACAGCTTTAAGAAATACAAAAAATGTTGAGTGAAGGGTAAGGTTTTTGGTTTTATTCATGTAACACTTTAACAGGTATAGCCAAGGTTTCCAAAATGCCTACAGTTTAAACAACTGTTCTGCTCAATAAAGCAAAAAGTTGGCTATTTTTTTTTTCAAAATTACAGTGATCAGCTGTCAAATAAGGAAATGTGTTATCAAAACTCTAGTTACTTAAACAGTTAATCTAGATATTATGCAGAAAAACCTGAAACACTCATTCTAAAGTCTGCCCATGTTCCTGGTGAGTAGATATTTTGGTACTTCAGAGCTTCCTGCACAACATATCCACTGCCTTGGCTATTCTCCTGTCAACTCTATTGCTACATTTCTTTTTCTCTAAAGTGTTTCTACTGTTACTTAGAAATGAATATATAGAAAATTAAGTAGGGCCTAACCTTTAGCATATGGAAATTCTTACACTACCATGATGAGTAAAGTCTTTCTCCAAAAAGCTTTTGCCCACAGGTTACACGCAGCACAGCAATTTTACTCACAAACCTTTCAATCTTTGGCTTACTAAGTTAGCAGAATTCTCATAGACTTGACTTCAGAATAGCTATTTCCTTACAGTTGAGAAATGAAGTCTTATTAAATCTTAAGGTACACTGAATTTTATCAAAATTTTCATTAAAAACTAAGACAATTATACGCAATATGCATTCCAATTTGTTCTGTTCACGCATTGAATTTCAAGCTGTGAAATTTCTTTCAATATTTACATACTTTCATATGATGTAAAATTATTAAATATTCATCATTTGGAATATTAGAAATTAATGCCATTTAATGAATCATAGCTCTGTAAGCATTCCTAGAAAACATGGTTACTTAATTACCACTGAAATCTTGATCATCATTAATTATCATTGTGCAAAAGTATTGCAGCCAGTTACAAATGAAACTATGGTTGATGATTTAAGCAGAGAAGTTCACATTCTTGGGGGTTTTTTGCATCATTGCTATCAGAATAAAATCAGAATAAAGATGAGAAAATCTGGTAAGGCTTTCAAACTTCCAGCTAGCCCAGATGTCACTCATCAGGGAAGAATTTCCGTGCTCCTTCCATGTAGGAGAAAAGCAGCCAGGCTAAGCATACAGGATGGTAAGAAAAATAGAATCAGTAAACTGAGGAAGAAATGCACTCCCAGGTTTGCCCTGATATAGGAATCAGAACACAACTCTTTGAAGATGACTCCTGTGCCTGGCTTGTATCTGAAAGTGAATTGCATTGGATTTGGTTAATAAACTTAAAGGTAAGGCTTTTCTGAAATCATGCCTAGTATGACAAGCATTGCCTGATCTGAAACTTTCATACTATTCTTTTTAAAGGAATCTTTTACATTTCAATTTCTACTTAAATGAGATTTGCCCAAACTTGAAAAGAAAGCAAATCAGTTTTTGCCAGGTGACAAGTACCGCAACAAGTTTAAAAATCAAAGAGAAAACTTTTATCACCTACCTTTCTCACTTTAGAAGTTATGAATATGCTGAGTAGCAGCACATGAAAGAGAAACAAATTAAAAATATGCAAATGTATTGTATTTCTTGTATGATATGGCAGTAACTATGCAGCTTGGATAAATCAAACTACATAATATAATTAAAACCAGAATGTAACATTCTCATGATGACTAACAGAAAATGATAAAGAGTTCATAAATAGGAAGTATTAAACACACTAATTAGTACATCAGAAGGGGTTGTATATCTTAAAACTAAATGCCTGCTCCCCTTCTTCAATGAGAAAACACTCAAACTAATCAGCATGAACTTATATACACTGAAAAAAAGCTTCTGTCCCTTTAATTGCTAGTGAAATAGTTGAATGTAAAAGCCTGAGCAAATTAATCTTAATCTTCCATTTCCAAGCTAACAGTTTTTTACCTTGGGTAGTGGCCTGCTCTCAGAAACTATTTTTATGGTACCTGTTTAGATTACTACTTCACACAAGCCCTCATACATCTTTAATTGTCTTCAACAACCTTGAGAGTAGTCTTTGGAGATCACCAAAGTCACAAAGCAGTTTTTGTTTGTTTGACTTATTCTCATAAAAGGTTTTCTAAATCAGTTCAGAGATAAACTTCCAGTTAGGGTTTTATCAGTGTCAAAACACTTCAGGGTAAATGTGAGTAATCTCAAAGAAGACAGGAATTTTACTAAGTACTCTCAGGTTACCTACAAATTATTGTTATAGGAACATTATGAATTTTTAATTTGAAATGCAGAAAAGAATGAATATCCAGTTTGTAAATTTAAATATTTATTCTGTATCTATTTTGTCATTTGCAGAATGTTAAATGGGAGGAGAAGTTAAAATACTAAAACCCTTTAATATATATATTAGAAAGCAAAATTATCAGACTTTTTTCTAAAAGACAAAATGATTCATTAAAAAAAATCTCATAATCTGAACAAATACAAAACTTCAGAAAGAAGCTGAAATGGAACAAAACCCCACTAGCCATCTAAAGAGAAATTCTCAAGTATTAAAACACAAATCAGCTTAAGTTCTGAATCTTCCTTTCCTTCTACATTGTTATAAAAGCAAACACACGCATCTCACAAACTATGCACAATGCACACACACGGTGTTTATGGAATTGTTGCTGGAAAGCCAATATCTCAGTGCTTAGGAATGCACCCAGGCTGAAGTCTAAAACTATAACTTTGAATCCAAGTGAACTCTGCTAACCTATGTAAAAGCTGCATTTTCATACAACAGATAAGAACATTAGAAATCAAGCACTGCAAAATCACCACATAAATGTGTGGTGCTAAGAACTGACGGATTCTATACAGAACACAGGGAAACATAAGGAGAGATCCCAAATTAATCCTAAAAAAGTCTGTTTAAAATCAACAATTTAAATGAGGTCTTCGATGTGACCATATTTCCAGTTTAATGCTTTTTTTCTGGAATACTATTTGCAATTATTTGAACAGTAGAGAGGAGTCACATTGTCTTGCCGATCAACAACTGGGTAATAAAATACCACTTCTAAGTATCTCACGTATTTTTCCTGATTTAAATATTTCTGACCATCCTGTCAGGAAAAACATTTTGGTAAATTCGTTTAAGTCTCCTAAAAGCCTTTTGTTTCATTCTTCTGCAGTAAAACTTGTATTTAAATTCACTTCACATGCATTTTTTGACACACATGGGGTTTTTCATGGATCTACTGGCTTTACCTAAAAAGCAGGAGAGAGAATAAAAATACTGACAAATAAAATACAGAAAGAAATTGGATTAATATTATAAAGTAGTACAGTAAAAAGAATTTATGGAATGAAAAGAACAAATACTTCCTTGACAGTGGACCAATGTTCCACTTGCACTCAGATCACAATTTTAAAAGCCGTCAAGAGTATTTAACGATAAAATTGTTACCAAAATGGAACTGTATAACTATGTTGACCATTAATACTAAAAAAACCCAAAACAAAACACCACCTTTCTTGAGAGTATCAGAGAAGACTCTCATTCTACTGGTAACTAATATGCTGGCACTTATCAAAAGAAATCAAGTGCTTGTTCAACACATTCAAATCCTTTTTTTTTTTTGCCCCCTTCTTTTTTTCACCCCTTGAAGGTGTCTGCAAAATTTAGATGTAGTTTGGATAGTGTAAGGAAGTCTATCTTCCTTTCTCCCACCAAAATTATAGCCCAATTTAATTACAGAAAATAGGTCCCTTATCTCAAATTAAAACCATTCAAGGAGTTTATTCTAGAAATACAAACTGTATTTTGACTGTAGAAGCAGTTGTCTGGGTGTCAAACACTGACAGAATCTGCAATAGTACATTGTTTCTTTATGAAAGTTGAGCATTATCCTGGGGTTTTTTTGTCAGAGTTTCTTACTGGGTTCTGTGATTGTGGAATTCCCTCTCCCTTTTGGTGGTGTTTTGGGTTTTTTTTTTAACCATAGCTGTTACCACTGAGACATGGAATTGCAGACTACTTTTAAAAAGTCTATTTTTTCCCTACCAGACTGAGATAACAGAGCATGTGCAAATCTGAATAACAGAAATGAACATGAACGTAAAATAACATCACAAAGGGAATATCTGATAGCTTGGGTCACAACAGCAGAACTTAATTAAAACATTTACTGACAGATAACACACGTGCAATTTTTGTTCAACTCAGTAGCTTGTTTGGACAGATGTGCTTGTTCAAACCCTAGAAGACTAAGTCCTAACCTAACCCTGCACAGACCAGCTGGGCAGACATAAGGCACATGAGCCTCAACTGGTGCCAATTAATTGCCACATATGTTCAAGTTAACACCATGCATTTGGCTACTGGTCCATCAGTAATTAAATTCCCCTTGAAGTACCAGCTACCAACAAAAAGAAAACCTTCACAACCCTAAAAGGACTAATTACTGTACATCAAACTACTCTGGTTTTGTAAGAATTAAACAGGAAAAAGAAAAGATATCTTCTTAAAGTTCCCATTAATAAAAACATACTAAAAAACCATACCAAAATTCATATTAGTCGCTTGCTAGCGCCTAAGTTTCTGTAGTCTGAGTTGCCCTGGGAAGATGCTTCTCGTCAATGACCATAAAGAAATGTTACACCCCTGAACTTCAGGCCTTCAAACTCATCTGTACTAGATGCCAAAAAATTATAGTAAACACCCCAAAAAGTTAAATATTCAGTGTTATCATATTAAAATTAATGTGTGAGTTTTCATCCAAAACATGTATACAATTATAGTTCTCAGTCTTGGAAGAAATCAAAAGGATCATCCCTGCTGAATCTGAGGTCACCTCATCTTTAAGAATTTGCAGCAATGTAAACACCCCATGAGAATCTCATGACAGGACAGGAAATTAAACTTTGACTTTCATGTAGGTTACACCCTAGGCATTGGATCAGCTTTGCTATAAAAAAAAAATTATCACTTAAAGTTAACTGCATTAAGTCTCTCTGTAATTAGCACTGAGGGGAAAAGCCCACCACAGCCTCGCACCCCAAATATGATTCTACTAAAAGCTAACATAGTTAAAATGGCTTTATAATAATACTGAGTACTCCAGGTGTTTGTCCCTCACAGAGCTCTCACAGAACCCTGTATGCCATCTACCTACTTCGGTTCTTTAAAGATAATATATTGGGAACAAGTATTGACTGCCTATCTGCCACAGTTGATTCATTTCTAATTAACACTGCTGCAACAATGAAGCAAAGGCACACAAAAAAAAAAGAGTCTGGGCAATATTCAGGCTTTTTTTAGAATCACCCCTTTTAAAAACTAAAAAGGGTTCTTTAAAAGGCTAAAGGTGAAGCAGAAACAGCAGTTACCTATTTCTGTTAAAAAAAAACCCAAACAAACAACAAGCTGGCTTAAAAGAGAGCAAGGCCAAGACCTCAACACTGATGATAAGCTGTTCTCCCACAGCTACTTCTTAAGTTTAAAGGAGTCACTCTTGTGAAAGTTTCTATTACTATAATATTCTCTATTAATCTGCTGCTTGTGGACATTCCCATAATTAGCCAAGAGGCACTATAGAAATCAATTAAGTTTGAAATGGTGTTGTTTCTATTAAACACCCAAAAAAAACCCCTAAACATGAGTTTTGTCACTTCAAATCCCTTTATCTTGCAGTTTTCATGTGGAATTTCTTGTTTATGTGTTCCTGAGAATCAGAGCTATGTTGAAAGCCTTGCCAGAATACTGTTTGCAGCATTGAGTTTTTTTCAAATCTTAGAAAATATCTAATATTGAAGAGATCAAATGAAAAGCTCTCACTTCAATTTACCAGAATTTTAAGTTGCAATTCCACTTGCCATTGCAGTGTGACAAGCATAATTCAGCACTTCTTAGACAAAAGCTAAACATAAAAGTTAAGGATGAGTTAAGTCAGTAGTGTCTGGGTCTGGTGCAAACAGGCATAAAAAGAATTGGATTCTTTTTTCGTCTCTTAAGCAAAAAGTATCTGAACATATCCAAGGCTGAAACATTTGACTATGCCTATTACAAAACCAACAGCCTTTTACAAGGTGTTATCTGCTTTATGCTAACTACTGTTTCCAGGAGTAGCAATAAACACTGTACAAACAACTTCAGCATATGAAGTCCTATCACTGCACTGATCTGCCGTTGCCATATCCTCTCCAGGGAAGAAACAGGAGCTACTCACAGCCCTGCAGATAGCATATGTGCAAGTAGCTGCTCTTTAGCCTTTCTTCCCATAGTCTGGAGAGCTCAGCCAGCAACACCTAATTTCACACAAGCGTAGAAACCACAATCTCCACAAATACAACAAAGCCATACTATGAAGTCCCTGCTCACTGCCGTTCTCTAACAGCATAGTGACAACAGTACTCACATTTCAGTGTCAGTCCTCCATGAAGATCAGGGCTAGTCAAGCTTTACAGCATCTTAACAATCTGCTTGCATTTTGAGGACTTTTTCTTGTATTAACGCATAGTATATACCCTTAAACCAACTTTTATTCAGAATCTTGAAATTTGGAAAATTTGGAAAAGTCCATAAATAATTGCAGTGTTACCATGACTGAGTAAGAGGGAGACTGAGAAGAGATCTCATTAACATTTACAAATATCTAAAGGGTGGGTGTCAGGAGATTGGGACATCCCTTTCTTATATGGTAGCTAACAGCAGGACAAGTGGTAATGGGATGAAGATAGAATACAAAAACTTCCACTTAAATACAAGAAAAAACTATTTTATTGTGAGGGTGAGGGAGCTCTGGGTTGGACTCGATGATCTCTAAAAGTCCCTTCCAACTCCCACCATTCTATAATCCTATGATACAAATTAGGAGTTTGGTACAGATTATACAATATGCCTGCAGATGAGCACTGTAGTAAATATTTTGTAAACACCTAGACACATTTTTGTATTCATTGTAGGGGAATAAGAAATTTTCTAATTTATTTTAACATGTCTCATCCTATATCTAAACTCCTAAAATTACCATACGAAACAACATCACAGACCTAGTTCTACCTTATTCATTACTAGTAGATAAAGGTTATCCTTTATCACCTTTACTGGTGGTAAAGGTTACCACCAGTTTTGGTGATCTATAAAGGCTTATGTTCATAAAGTTATAATGAACTTATGTTCATTAAGTTATAGTGCCTGAAAAAAAAAAGGAGGGGAGGGGAGGGATATAAACCCTGAAAGCACAAGCTACGAAAGATTTCAATTCTGCTGAGAGGACAGAAATATTAAGATATTAATTTTTCTGCTAAAGCACTACTTTTATATGTTCTCTCTGTAGCTGAAACATGTTTCACTTGAAAGATAATGCTAAGACAGTTAAAAACACAAAAAAAAAGCCAAACCAAAACCCCAGCACCATTAACATGTCAGGTTACAAACCAGAAATGGTTTTTTTGGTGAAAAGTCATGTGAGAAATTCTGAAAGTTGAGAAGAAAATTACTTCAGAATGAAGTTTCTATTACCAAAAAGTTTAGCCCAAAATTTGACTCAACATGGGCACAATGTTCATATACAAAGAGAGAGGATTAATTACTTTTGATACAGTCTGCTGAGAACTGGAAAGTTTAGAAGCCCCTTAAAATCCAGTTCAAAAGGTCCCTAGATTCTCACCAGAAAAGTCAATGAAATTAGCCCAATTTGCAAAACATGAATAAAATTACTTTTCTTTGATGGCAGAATAAAACATTGTTTTAAAAAACTCAGGAGTACCTTTAGACCAAATCAAAGTGGCTATTGGAAGATAAATTCCCTCTCTAATTATTATGATCATTGACATCCACTCTTCTGACAAAAGGCACCTAAAATAATAATTATCAGAACATTTCAAATGTCCAGTAAGAGCAGCAAAAATACCAAGTACTAATTTAAAACTCTCATCTTCAGATCACAGTAGGTATTTCTTCGAGAATATCTATTCTTTTTCCATAATTAGATCTTCTTTTGATAACAATTAAATTCTTCTCAGGACAAGGATATGAAGCATACTACAGAAGCACTGTGGAGCAAACTCACTTGCTAAAAGAAAAACAAGCATAAGACAACATACAGGTTGGAGTAAACAGTAGATGTGTACTGTCTAAGCTACCTCCCTGGGTACCTTCCTTCTTAAGAAACTATTCCAAAGAGTAGTTCATAATTAGGACATCACCTCCACGCAGCAGCTGAGAGTTGATCACTTGTGAAGTCATTTCAAATTGGTTTCATTGTTTTTACACAAATCTACTGCTGCAGAGAAAATATGTGAATTAGCTTGTGTTTATATTTTAGATATGAATTCACTAAAGCACACAAAAGTTTAATGCAAGCTTTCTATCATCCTCCTCTTTCTGCTGAAAATTCAGTAATCTGAAGGTGATGCAGTTCCTGATCCCTCCAAAATGATTCTTTTCACAGTCTTGTATAGCCTTCAAAGCCCTTTCCCCTACACAGTTGGAGCTTTCCTGAAGAATGCAGCCTAACAGGCAATGTATTTTAATGGGCCTTTGGAGATACTACAACACTGCTAAAATAACACAACTCAATAGGCAGGGCAAGTCTATGTGAGATGCACAATATGGCTTCACAGTGGATGAAGATTTTTCTTCAATGAAAGAACTGTAAAGTTAACAGAGGCAAGAAAAATGTGATTAGGAGACAGATTTCTTTGTACAGGTACTTGATTTCACAGCAGTTGGTCTCAAGAGGTGCTGAGTAAAACTACACTTGAAATAATATAATCCCTAAAGATCCATACTGAACTGCTAGGCAGAATGTCTTGAAAGAATGGAAATCGCAGCCTTGTTAAATTTGTTTCTCATATACAGAGAGAACATTCTTGAAGCTTAAATCTTTATTATCTCAACAGGATGTGTGACAAAGGGAGGTATTTGTTAAACCAGTGACATATTGTAAGACTGCAGCTGTGATTTATACTTTTGTCTAACCAGCAGTTAGACAAAAGCAGGACTGAAACTACTCTTTCCTCACATTCTTATAGAAGACTTTCATACCAGTTTTTGCATCTTATTTATTGTACTCTGTCTTTACAATTTTTCAGTGTAAGTTCAATATAATCTTGTTCATTAGAGAAATAACAACCCTTCAAATAAACGGCTAAACGGTTAAATCAACATCATTTTACAGAACTAATTTGACTCCATTAAAAACACAAATGTTTTCTCTGTTATAAAACCTCTTTGGAGTTCAGTGGGGCTCAATATTGGTACAATATGCTGGAAAGACACTGCAGTACAGATCCAGAAAAGCTGGAGAGTCCTTTAAAAGGAGTTACACAGATTTTTGTTTATGAAAAAACCGCCAGTGCATAAAACACAACAACCTGCTTTTATCAGACAGAATGGCATGTTTTGAGAAAGCATAAAGCTGGAACTCAGGATTTTCTATTTCTACATCTATCTCTGATTCTATGTAGAGTATGAAAAGTTCATTTGACCCGTACAGCTCTGGCATCCTTTAGGGAAAATACCAGGCTTTACATATTTACGGAAAACAGTTTAGAATGAGTAGCATTACTACAAAAATCTAATATGTGCTTCATTTTGAAAATAAGAGACCTCTAGGCAATAATTGAAGACTTTTTGGAGACAGAGAAGCCTTTCAATTGTGCTGCTGCATTTGCTGCTTTTTTTTTTTTTCCAGCATATACACCTATAAAGATTTTGATGCATCTTGAACTATTTGCTATGTCAGCTTCACACTGATTGAAAATTCTCTGCAGAAATTTGCTTTTGTGCGGTTTAGTTTATTTTTATGTCTTTAAAAGGATTCTAGATTATCCTGAACACTTCAGACAAAGTCTTCACCTGAAAATCATAACTGCATTAGGTGGAAAAGTAAGACCTCATACTTGCTGATATGCTTTTATGATACTATTTGATATCGTAAATATAAAGATACAATACAGTGAAAAAGTGAAAAGCAGAGAGTACCTTGAATTACAGAGCATATGACCACTGGGGGAAAAAAAATTGAAGACACCCTTTTATTTGTAATATTGCACTGTTCCTTATGGATTCAATGTTTCAATCCTAGTGCTTCTGCAGAGAAGCTCATTTAACTTGAATGATAAGAGACTATGTTTTTTAAGAAGTTATAACATGTTAAGGTTGCATAACATTTGACCAAAAAAATATAGGAAATAGATATTAGGTAGAGAAAACTGCACAGGTCATGGGAATGTTAAGAGATGAACAGTTAAAAGTAACCTCACAGCCCTTGTTTTCCCAACTGGGAAATAAATATTTCTGATAAAAAAAAATTATCAGCAAAAGGATCTGAGAGTTAATGGCTCACTAGACTATAAAGGTCTTTTATAAGCTTGTCCGAGAAACTCTTCACTATGTATCTGTTAACTTTACAAGAGAAATGCAATATTCAAGGCTTCATATTTTTTTTGTGAAAACATTTTAAAGCAAAGTTACAAAGTTTTGAAACCTGTGTCCAAGTACCCAAAACTATCAATTGTGTAAACAAATGGAACCTGACTTCTGTGAAACCCATAGAAGTCAATTCAAGTCTGTTTCTACATTCCTGCTGAGATAATCAAAGTGCTTAGCCTTTTGTGTTTTAAGACAGTTATTTCTGAATTATTTTTCACCTGGTTTTTCACCATAGATTGGAACAGCTACACTTGAAAATCATTTTATATAAAACCTAAATAGCACTTTAGCACTTTGCAGAGGGAATCAGGGCCCTTCTAATGCCTGATAGTAGCACACAAAGTAGAAGTCAGGAGTTTTAAGTGGTTCAGACCCATTCTGTGAGCATCACTTGATAACTACACTGGTCTGTATAAAGTGGAAACTCTCCTTAAATTAAATGTAAATAAAGATGAAATCCTATAGGAAATTTTAGTTTCCTCTATAAATCAGGCAGTCCTAGCTGGTGTTTCAGAAACTGTACTGTTAACTAACCCTATTTACAGCATAAAGTACAAGTCCATGCTACCAGAAACCTCTCCAAAGATGCATTCTGGCTTCCCTGACAGGGTTTTAAAGAGGAGTAAGTGTCACAAGAATAGCTTTGTCAACTTAAGCACTTTAGAAATGTCCTTTTCTGGCAGCTTTCCACTGTGTATTTTATCCTCCAGGGCAATCTGCTCAGAAGCAGCAACAAAAACTGGCATCCTTGATAATCCTCCTCAGCCTGAAAAGCTTCATTTTATTTTTTTTCTTTTATTTATGAGGACGATTACAGTCAATAGATTCTGCCTTGCAACTGCACTTATGTACCAGCAGCAGGATCTCCACTACCACCCACACTGCCTTGCAGGATCCTTACTTATAAGATAATACACTCTTTGCAAGGTGCGTGTGACATTTCTAAGCGACACATACTAAGATTTCTTTTTCTTAGTTAACATTTGTCAGTTCATCCTCAGTCATCCTTTCCTCCATAGAGTTAGAAATTGTCAAAGACACATATGACAAACCATAGAGGAAGCAGCTGCCAAAGTGTTTCGATGTGGATTTGACAGTTCAGAAAGTGGAAAATCCTTTATACGTGTCTCGTGTAGAAAAACTGGTGCATGCAGGTTAGAGTGCCCCAGTTTCTTTGCAGAGAAGCTCTCTTCAACCACCTTTTCTTTTTCCAAACTGCATTTCTTGCTAGCACAAAGTCCTAAATTCAAACAAGATTTTAAAAGGATTTAGTTAAGCAGCTAAGTATAAGCATACTATGTTCATCTGATACCACAGAACTATGCACACTTTTCACTCTGAATTCTGACTGCTTCTACTTTGTAATGTAGGAAACATAAATCATAGGTGTACAAATACAATCCAGTGAAAATTTGATCTGGTTTAACCATATCTTGATCATCAATTACCTTGGGCAATGCTGTTAACTTACAAATACCAGAAAGTTCTCTCTCATTCTGGTTTTTCATTCTGATTAAATGCTGTCCAACGTGAAGGAGTGACAAAGCTGGCATAGAAGACATATACACACAGACAGCATCTACCTTAAAGTCAATGCAGGACAAATAAAATAATACAAGAAGGCAAGAAAAAGAATTCTCTGCATCAGAACATAAGCTACTATTCTAATATCTAAACAGAGAAAGAAAAATACACTTTGCAGTACATACATTTGAAGTTGCCTTCAGCAGGATATTTTTGTTTTGCTGGTTTTTCACATTATATACACCCATCTCCAAAAAGGGAGACAATTTCAAGGAGCAACAAGGACAGGCTGTTTTGTAAGGGAATGCAAGGAGGGAGCCCAAAGTCACAGCAAGGCAAGCAGAGCTATGCCTTCAGCAACAAAGGTGCAGTACTGCAGGAGCCAAGGCATACAAGGCAGGTCCACGGATGGTTACCAGGTTCTGCCAGCTGTGCAGACTGATCAGTGCATCTGTAGTGATGGGACAGGCCTGGGTCGGGATTAGCATCAGAACTAGGGAGCTAAAAGACTAGGCACAGGTATACCTGCAGCATAGCTCAGGCAGGAACAAAAGCAAGAACCAGAGCTTAAAAGCAGCCCCTGACAAAGATGGGGCAAGTCACTGTTAAGGATCCTCAAGGCTGCAGAGCTATACTGTACTAAATGTGGCCCAAATCTCAGGGGACAGCTTGGGCTTTGAACAGTTCCACAGGTAAAGAGTGGGAGTGATGAAGCATAAAATGAAAGCCCATTTTTCTTATCTACCTACAGATAGTGTGTAAACTTTCTTTACTGTTTGTTTCTTCTCCCTCTCCTTGCTTGTTAAGTCACACTCTCTCTCATGCAGGGATTCCTTACCTACCTGACTGGATGACTCAATTACAATGGAGTCAAGTGCTATTGCATGAGCAATAATGATATCAATCCTCTCCCTGCTGTAAATCTGACATCAGGAAGGGTTCACTTCAAGAGCCCAACACAAATTTAAAAATATTCAATTCCGCCATATGTTCAGAAAAAAGTCTTATGAATTTAATGACTCCAAAATGAACTTTGTGTATCTGAAAGGTTCTAATCTCCACAGAATCAAGATCATGACCAGCTTTAAATTATATTTCCTAATTATCAGAGAACAAAGACAAGGTCAGGTTCTTCTCAAGGACAACACATTAAATGAACAGAAAGAAACTCCATCTACAAGGTGAATTTTCCAGAAAAATAAAAAAACCCAAATCTTAGAAGTTAAAATAAAACTTCCCTGTAACTACCACACTCCTAACCAAGTGAGCTGTCATCCATTAATATTAACATTGTCTAAGTCCCAGATTCGGTTCACATAAAGAACAAGAAAAAAGTGTTTTTAACAGAACTACTGGAGTGTTTGAGGGAAGAACAATATCTGTCTCTGAGTTTTCAACCTTTAGTATTTTTCCATCTATTCTGAAAGTTCACTTGGGAGAACGATGTATTGATGAAATATACAAAATCAGATACTTATGCATTTGACTATCTGATGGAGAGGAAAATGATTAAGAAAAATCTCAAGAGGACGAGGCCACAGATGTGAAGAAGTGATCCTGATAGTTTTAGATGAAGTAGTTTTGACACTTCAAGTATACTTGTAGAACTAGAAGCACAGATTTTAAAAATAATTATTGACAAAGATAAAACTTGTGATCATCACGTAAAAATGTCACACGGTTCATACATCATAATTCAGTTCATATATTATTAGAGAAAAGTGATTAGAAAAGACAGTTTGAGCTGGTTTTAAAGTTGCTTTCTATCAGTTCTTTGGATAGAACTGAATATAACTATTCAATGTGACAATGTTGTTTCTAAATGATGTGTTACTTCAAGTATTCTTATAGCATTTGAGTCTAACAAGGCAGAAAGGGCTAAGCTAGACTGACTTTGACCGTGGGTTTCAAAGACATCGGTATTTATCGAGCGCTTTGTGAATCTCAGCTATGCACTCAGCACAGGCCAGCACTGCCACAGATCCAAAGGTTTTAAATTATCCTCAAATCTTCTTTACATCATCAAGAAGTATACTGTTTGTGAACAGAACCAGAATGTTGGAAAAACAATTAACACAGTCCAAAAATAAGCCATCCTTACTGCTGTTATCTTCCCAATGAGAAGATAATAATTCTTGCCCTGGCATTTAACACAATCATCTAAGCAACATTAAGAATAACAAAAAAAAAGGACATACAGCATATAAAGGTAATGTTCAGGATAGGAAGTCTTATAGACTACATTAGGTAGTGTCCTTGAATCATAGAATTTTTAGTTTGGAATCATTTATGTAGGAAAGGACCTTTAAGATCATTGAACCTAACACTGCCAAATCCACCCTTTAGCTAATTAACACAGGAACAATACCAGGCTAAGGCCAAGTATAGGAAAACTGGGAAACTGTAAACAACTGCAGATCGCCACAATGGCTGTGTTACACAAAACAACCCCATGGCACAACAGTAACAGGAGTCTAATTTCTGTTTGGTGATTTGCTTTCCATTAAGCAGAAGAAACAAAAGCATTCCTTGCAGTTCACTTCAGGTCATTTTTTAAACAGGAGAGCAATAATATCACACGAGGAACCACAAATGGCCTTAGTGGAACTAAGCTTGGGGTACATACGTGAAAAATCATGTGGTACTTGTAAAACACAACAGAGGATACGCTTCAGTCTTACTGTTCAATCAAGTGATCATGAAATACTGAGTGGAACATGTAGCAGATACAGTAAATGCAGACCCTAAGTCTTCTGTGCCTCTCATTCTCAGCAAAACAATTTTCTCTCGAATTACAACAATGAAGATTAGGAATCCTGAGTGAGAGAAGCAGCGTTAGCCTAAAGGACAAAGACAGATTATTTTTATTCTTGAGGCTAGCAAATGTCTAAAATCGCATTATTACTCTCTGGTTAGACATTATAATCAAATACTGCTTGCTCAACATGCAACAAAACATCGTAGGCAAAACATCCCTATTTGAAAGCAAGCTGAGTTTTTCACTAGAAATATGTTGCTAATGTTATTTTTTTCATCCATTTTAGATAAGCCTGTCACTTTCACAATATCAGATACACAATTTCAGTCTCACTAAGTGTACAAATTATTGCCATAACTATAGTAATTTTTGGAAGGTCTCTTGGGTTCAGCTTGGCAGGGAGAGGGTGGAGGTGATGGTGAGGAAGGGAAGACACAGCATCTTCTGGGATACTTATGTGTGACATCCACACTACTTCCAGCTACAGTCCTGAGCTACACTCAGGCTTCCAGACACAAGTTGGAAATGGCCATGTGAAAAGCAGGAGTTCATAAACTAGATAAACAACTTTGAAGACTCTATGACTGTTGCTGATTCTTCCTTTAACTTGATAAAATTTCATAGATTATGATCCCATAACATTCTGTTTCCAGAGCCAGGTGATAAAAGCTAGGCACTACCTACTGTAATCCAGGATTTTCAGGTACTGAGCAGCTGCATTTTTTATTGGTGTTGGTAATGTTGGCTATAAATATTTTCACAGCCTAACCCAAATTTTGTCAGTTCATATTATAAAACATCTATTATAATTGTTACTGTTAGGAAATCAACTACTGAAATGGTATAGTTGTTGTTAAACAATAATTTTCTATGAAAACAGAAAGTTTTACTGACAGAGACTCAAAGCTCACAGACACTTTTCTACCAGTTTCTATCTACAGGGGTGAAACAAAGCCACTCACAAATGATGCTTAATAGTCAGACCCATGTACTGCAGTTCTATGAGCAGGATAAATAAGGGATTTTTGGTTTGTTTGTTTTTATAAACCAGGATTATAGCAGGGCTTTTGTTCATTAAGCTTAGCTCACGGAATAGTCACAAGAATCACACTAGCCAGAAAAACAACCAAAAAAATCTAAACAACACGGGGGAGCACAGAGGTGGGCTACGTGTGCCAATGTAACAGATGGAAGTAGAAGCTCCTATTGCTTCAGACTGCTCTTGGAACCAGGCAGTTGGTAAGAAGTACACAGGAATTCTGATGAGCTTTAAGCTCTCCTGACAACGACATGCAGCGTTAGGTAGTGTCAGAGCACAGAATTCCATCTGGAAAAAAAGATATGGATATTCTTAGGTGATTTTAAAGATGATGTATTATCCTTAAGAGAGAGACAACAAAAATAGCACAACTTTCAAATGAAATGCAGTTCTCTGAGATGGTAGGAGTAGGCAAAAGATAAGAGCAGGAGAAACAGAGAAATAGCACACAGGGTTGCAACTATTCTGTTCCAGATAGTGATTAAGAGATACCATCCCTCTGCATCTGTAGCAGATATAGGATGCTCATGACTTAATGCTCGTACAAGTGATTCATATTCCATTTTAGACTCAGAAAGATGTGAAGCAAACAATTTTGTGAACCTTAAAAAAAAAAAAATAAAATCCATGCTTATTTCTGAGTACAAGATAATTCACAGAAAGTGATACAGATATTTGAGCAGCCTTTGGAAAGTCTGGTATACGTCATTTGCTTGCTTATGTTTCATTTTATGGATATATCTTATTTGGAAAAAGGTAAGAATTCGAAGATGAGAAAAATCCCTTTTTTTGGTGACCCTTCATGGACCACAGGACTGTAAAGAAGGCTACATGAATCCTTGCGTTTGTTCACTTCTGGTAACAGTTTTGGAAACATTGTTATAGTTAAGGATAAAACAGCGAAGCATGAAGCATCCAAAGCACATACTTCAGTCTGTTAATGCCCAAACTTCTGTGTCCACAGTATTATCCTGATGTGAACAATAAAGCAGCCTGATTTTATGATATGGATGGTTACACTGGCACTGCTCTGGTAATTTCTTCCTCATGTTTTCATATACATTATGAAAATTACTGATCTAAAAGCAACAGAAAACTGAAGATATTTGGCCTTACTACTCCATAGGCTTTCACATTAACCATGTGATGAATTCCTTGCATCCTTTTCTTAAACAAAAAAAAAAAAAAACAAAACAAAAAAAACAAACAAACAAAAAAAAAAACCCAAAAGCCAAGAGTCAAATAGAAGTCTATTTCCCTAAAGAAGCTAGAATATTTTCCACTTCCATCTCCCCGGTGACTATACAACTTTCTTTTGTTCTCTACTTTGATTTTTCACCTCTACTACATATATTCTATGAATATTTTATGTACAGCACATTTACACATAATTTTTAAACCATTGCAACAGTTTGGTGTTCTTAAGTGGAAGGAAATGCACTCATGTTTCATGAGAGAACAATTTCATGTCCAGAGAAACAGACTTAAGTAAGTGAAAGCCATAAAAATATTCTGCAGGTGTCATTGAGAACACTTCCATCTATTTCAAATCACAATCTCTAATCTATGTGAACCTTCCTATTCAGACCTAGGTCCAAGAATTATTAACATGAAACTAGTAGAGCCATCTGTGAACTAATCCAAATTTCCATCCAGAACAGGTTGCAATACCCTCAGGGAAGTGTTAACGGAGCAGAGAGTTATTCCAACATCAGGCTTGACTTTGTTTCAACTTGACAGTAGCAGAGAGTCACCCTGCCATCAAACACATCTTGTTGAATCTATGCAAAAACAGGACTTTTTGTCCTTCCAGTTCTCTGGTCATGTATGTGTACATTGCACAAATTACTATCACAGATGGCATACTTACTATCACTTTGGACAAAGGCCACAGAGGTCCTGAATAAACATGATTTCCTATTAGTCACAGTTAAATGGCATTAATGAGATGTAGTAAATTCAGTTGTAGCAGAAAGTAATAGCTACATGTATTTCAAAGCAATTGAAAACATGGTATATCAGTGTATTCTTTTTCCTTTAGTAATAACATCTATTAAATTGTTTTCAATAATCGGTGAGTTTTTTCTAGACCAAGTTTTTAATCCATTAACTACAAAGAAAAACCTTTTTCCTTCTCTTGTAAAAGTCTTGTGCTACTTATAGAAGCAGCTGTTGGAACACACTTTGTATCTGTCCCCTGGGCAAAATAAAGACTAATCTTACAAGTATAGACAGGCTGGAGGGGTCACTTGTGCTGAAGGGAGTCATAGCTGGCTTTTCAACTGCAAGACCTCATTTCTACCAAGATGACAAGATTTTATAAACCTGAGTTTTATACCTTCCCCTCTTTACTTTCTGTGGTTCATATAGTCATTTGTCACAAGCTAACCTAAAAATCATGTCATGTATGGGCTCAGACAGTAAAGAAACAAAATAGTACACTTACTGCAGGGGAAAAAAGAGTTGATACATTGTTAAAAGTTTAAAAACTTAATTTTTTCTTTTCCAGAAAGTTTGTGCATTTGCTGAAGATGCATTTCAGTTGTACAGTTAACTATTCAGTTGTAACATGGCCTTGGACAATACAGATTCAAAAAAGCACACAATTCATTTAGTGCTATTGTAGCTGTATTCCTTCGGAAGTAATTCACTCCACTGACTATTAATGGAACTGATGCACAACTACATATTTAAATGTAGATTTCCATAAAACTTTGATGGAAGATTATGCATTTTTCAGGTGCCTGAAAATCCTATCTCTCCCTTCTAGCAATTAGTAAAACTGATTTTAGCATCTACAGAAGACCTACTGAAATTAACTAAAAGACTTTGATCAGCTTTGGATCAGATGCAGCATGTGAGAGAGGTACATGAAAGCTCCCACCCCTTTAAACATCAGAAAAACTGAAAACAGCAGATGACATGAAAACCTCATTTCTCTTTGAAGTCAGTCTGATTCATCAGCCCTGGTGGGCAGAAACTCTTATAAAATTTTAATTTTCTATGCCTTTAAACTTATTCCCTTACTCTATGCAAAAGTCCATTTGTCCTATACAAAAGAGAAGGTAATGAAACCAAGATGTCATCCATTAAAATCTCGAAGTGTTCAGCTAATTATGCATGTTTACTAAGTACAGAATTCTGCCACGACAAAGATAACAGAAATAGAAAATTAGGTACATTTTCAAAAGAGAACTGAATTAAATCTTCCAGTATTTTAGAACTACTCTAAAAATATTATTAGCTTTTTTTAAGTGCCTTGCAAATAGCAAAAGTAATCTGTGAAGATGACTGATTGAAGCAATAGTCAGAAAATATAATTTAACTCAGAATATCTTTTTCCAGTCCATCTGCTGGCCTTGTGTTCATCTGTCTGACAAGGTCTTTGTGTATATATAGTCCATAAAGCTAAAATGTGTGTGACACATGGGGGTCATTTACCATAAAAAATAGTCTCCAAGAGCATGTATCAACCTACATATTGTAACTGTCCTTAATTTCAAGACAGACGTGCAAGTTTACCCTTGTATTCATGTTAAACCTTTCCTTCCGACTGCCATTTTCATCCAAGCTATTTTGTAAACAAGTAAGACATCAGGGAATAAGTGGTGCTTAAACAGACTACAAAAGAGATTGTGTTTGAAACTCAATGCTGATTACTTTCATTCTCCTCTTTAACAGAGCAGACATTCAAGCATTTTTTAAAAATAAGGCTGGAATAGAAGGTAGTGGTTGGCTTTGCCAAAAGCAGTTGGCTTCTCAGCTGCTGCTTCAAAATAAAAGACTACTTGAGAATACTAAATTGTGCTCTTTTAGGCGTATTGGGATGCCTGAAAATTTGTTTATGACAGAACAAACTAAGCCTTGTTAGGTTGCATTGCTCATACCCCTGTAAGTACTTGGGGGCTGCCGCTAAGAGCCCTCTCCAGATTAAACAAGCCCTCTTTACTCATTTAACCACCACAGGGCCCTTGCTTCTGCTCCTGACCATTTTGATGGCTCCTGACTGAACTCACTTGAGTTCCTTCGTGTCTCTTCTTTGTGCTTTGCTGTGTTAGAGGGCCAAAAACTGTCACTGAACACCTTGAAAGAAGTTTTAGTCTATCTTTTTTACACCCACCCTTCAGGTATTTATTTACATTAATAAGAAGATCACTTTCCTCAGCTGATTGCTTTTTTACATTCTAATCAATCAAATTAGAAGACAAATAAAACACTAACATTTCCATTAAAAAATGCCACAGGTGCATAAAGTAGTTGAGCAAACAGGTGATTTATTGTAATTTTAAATGAAGTGTTTCTTTTTTTGCCAAACTTTTAAACATCAAGGAATTAAAAACTCTTTCAATGCTTTTTTTTACTGAACAGCTACTAAACAAAGTCAAGTATACTTTTATATGTAGTGAAAGTATTTGCTATTACTCACAGGGGAGAAAAATAGTCAGACTATTGCTAATATAATTGAAACAAAACGTCCTATGCCACAGTTGTAACTATAAAAAAACATAATGTAAAACTCACCTGGTTGATGCAAAACTAAAGCCATAGTAATTACTTGTACAAAATGGATTATTATATTTATCAGCCATAAAAAGTCATTAAAAGCAAAGGAATAAGTCTTGACACTACTTAACAGCACACAACTTGTGAAACAGTTGGTCTGATTATGAACACTGCCTCTAACTCACATTTCAAACAGGTTGAACAATTGAACTGCAAGGACTAACGTCATAAGGTCCTCTTAGATGCCGAAGAATCTATTTGCAGACCTCTAATGTTCAGATGTAGAGATTTCGAAAGATACTTGAGGCCAGTTCAGCAAATGGCTAAATCTCAAATATCCATGGTCGTAAGTTTTAGACATTATTTACACATTCGCATATTCAGAAACTTAGCTTGACTGCTCCAAAAACCACTCAAACTAATCAGGAAATGATACAAGGGTTCCATTAAGCATCTCGTGTTTTAGTTCCATTTGGGACAAAAATTAGAGCTTTCCCTGCAGTATCTGACAGCATCATTTGGTTCTGGTTCAGGTAATACCTACATAAACTATATTCTCAGGCATAATAAGGAAAATAAGTATTTCTCTTCCTGCACCTCTATAGGAAGGACAGTAAATCTAAATGAGAACACTACAGTAAAGTACCTTTGTTTATAATCTCAACCAAGTTACTATAATAATGACTATGCATTAACAAGTAACAGCTAAATGCTCCATCTGTTGTTCAGCAGCAAACTATATCAGTGTCTCAATAAATTTCGCACTTGGACTGAGTCTGCCCTTCTATAGTGCTCTACATTTGTGATAAAAATCATTGCATATTACCATTCTTGATTTTTACAGTCAGTGAAATAAAGATGATAGATAATGATTTGAGAAGCCATAAATCTGAATCACTGCTGCAGTGACTAGAATGAAATTTCTCCAAAGCTCACTAGGGTGAATCCCCTTTAAATGACAGTAATAGCAGTAAGCATTTTGACCTAGTTTTCAAAAGAAGTATGAAAGATCTGTAAATAGAAAATGGATTCCCAATCTCTTGGAATTCTCTGGAAATTTATGTTTGTTTTCTCTATAAGCCAACCAATATATGAAGCAATTTCTACCCATCCCCAAATGTACTCACTCAAACATCTTTCTCTTGACTAACATCCCCCTTAAAACCATGTATTTGAGCTTTTTCATACAGCCTGTACTGAGTTTCTTTACCTCTCTTTGCTAAGTGAAGAAGTGATTAATACAGAGTTTACCAAACACTGGTTCTTTCAACATGATATAAACTGGTATGAATAGTTTTCTGAACCAAATTAACTTCTACGTTTAATAAAACACAGTAATCATCATTATAGGATCAAGTGGATGTCACTAACATAGAAAATAATCAGAGAAATAGTGTTTTGTTGTAGATGACTCATGTGCAGAACATCAGATTCATGTCACCACCAAGCACCTCCAGCTGCTAAGCAGAGAGACTCTCAAATGCCACTCTGAACTTTCTTAGGGCATGTCTGCTGTCATGCAAGTGAGAAGTAACACCAAGGGGAAAAACCAGCATAGCAGAGAAAATTGTAATTTTCAGTGGCATATTCATGTCTGTTGATAATGGCCTTCGCAGTGCACCACTATCACAAACACTCCAATTATGCACTCAGTATATAACCACTTTTAAACAGGGTGTTTCAGTTTAACTTAGCTACCAGTATCAGCAGCCATACTACATGGATTGCCATAAAAAACAATTTAGCCCTCACTTTTTTGATTGCAATGAAAATCTAGTCTTAAACCATCAAAAAGTAAAGATAGATTCCATGTTTCAGTTTCTTTACTTTTCAGAATTATACTGGTTTCTTTAGCTCATGGAAGCCCATGCCACAGGACGTCAGCCTCTCGTTCTGAAAAAAAAGTGTGTTCACAAAAGCTAAAATGTAAAGCTTTATTGCACCATAGTTTTTTTCTTTCTTCAAGGTGCACGCAATTGTTAAAAAAAATAATCATATCCACTTTGCAAGGAAATTAACAGATTAAATCTTACCAAGCCATTCCTTTACATATGCTAAATTCCTTCTCTTTCATTCTTTTTAGCTGCACTTCCACATATCTGATACTTATCTGATTAAGAAGAAATTAAAGTATCTTAAGATGTCTTTATGGGACACACACATAGCCATTTTGTCTCATTAGCATGTGGTGTTGGATCAATTCTATAATTACATTCACACAAAGGTACACATAGAAATTGCACAACACTGAGGATACTGCAACTCAAAACTTCCCTGAAAACCATCTCATAGGAGTGCTTGCAGGAATGCTGTTTTGTCATTTCTCAGAAAAAAATAGTATCATATCAATCAGAAGTTTATGACCAAAAAATATTCATTTTGGTCGTTATTTACGTGATTGATTTAGTCAAACAACTGCATTTTTTTCCTCATATGCTCCATAATTTTATCTTTAGAAATTATATGTCCATGGCTTTACTCTTTATAAGAAGACTACACAATACAAGGAAGTCTTTTACTGGCAACTAAACATGTTATTTAGCATTATCTGAACTCTTTCCACCAGACTCATGCCACATATATTGGTCACCAGCTTCCCACAGCTATGCTGATCACACATGAATTGCTTTTGGTTTTGGAAAGGAGGGTTCAATGTTTAAACACCCACAACACGAGACAGTTAAAACCTTTATCCATAGAAAAAAAACTCAACAACTAATTTTTGAGCACGTACAACTCCATGTCAGATAATTCTAATAAAGTAAATCATAGTTTACTTCTTTCATTCAAGAAGTTCACGTACTAGTTATATTATTTTCTTGGCCCTGGTTAAACTACTTCAACTACTTGGTTTAGAGTTAATTGAAACAATATAATTCGGAGGCAAACTGACAATCAACGGTTAACTTCTGTGGATAAGATGTTCAAAAACTGTATTAGGGAGGCAACCTTTCCCTTTCAACTGCTTGGTGTGTTTGGTAGACAGTGGAATGTTATATCAATAGATCTAACACCATTGATGTAACACCCCACTGACTTTAAATCAAACTGAGGTTCTGATCCAATCTCTTCAAGTTTCAGTGATCCCATCTGTATCACTTAGGCTAATGATTCACAGCTTTTTAGAAAATAATTGTAATTGGTAAATTACAGAAATCTTTAAAAGCAATGCGAGAACTCTAACAGGTGAGTGTTCTCCCCAGTAAGAGTATTTTGATAATTGTATCTATTATATCAAGGAAACAAGCAAAGTATTGCTGTGAAAAGAAAGATTTAACCTGCTGGTCTTTTATTGTAATGTTTGGTTTTGAAGCATATAATCTTCATCCTCACACATTTCATTGATTATATAGTTGAATTATTTTAATTCAATTTCACTCCATTATATGTGTGCATTAGGGAAAATAAATGTAATGGAAAGTAAATGGCAACAGATGAGAGTGAAAAGGCACATCATTTTGAGTGTGTACACCAATATTAACCAAAGGTGTTTACTCAATTTTATCAAAGCAGTATCTCTAGAAATTAAAGCTTTAATGAAAGCAATAACTGAAGCATAAGCAAAACAATATTAAAGCCCCAATATAATTTTTCATTATATTAAAGGTTTTAAATTGTTTTCTTTTTTTAATTCTACAGTGCACTCAAAGGAAGTTATTAGTTTTTAATATCATTATTCAGTTGTACATACTTGGAGAACAATCCACACGTCTAATGTCGCTGGGGAGTAATGCAAGCAACAAACTGTGAAAACTCAAAAATAAGCAGTGCAGAATACGTAAGAGTATTTTAATAACCAGAATGAGGCTTTTTGTTATTAATGATATGCATCAAAAGCAATGCTGCCAATTCCCACAATAAGAACATTAAGATCCGTTTCATAACTACAAGGAAGTCTCTTTGTAATTTTTCAAATTAAAACCACCTCTTTTTTGTAATAAACAATATGACTTACCAATGATTGCAGTTTTTCAAAGGCTAATATCTAGACATTCAAGACTCACCTCTGATACAGAAATAGCCCCGTAATAAATTGGTTATAAAAAAAAAGGAAACAGGAATACACATTACAATTAACCTTTTCATTTTGCTTTACTTTGATATGAATCCATCATTTTAATTCATAAATACATTAGGCTGAATCCTAAAATATAATGAATTAGAACATCATGCAAGGTAAATGAAGATTTTGTTTGTCCTTAATTTGCAGCAATCCTATTCTTCGAGTCTCTATAAAGCCAGAGTAGTTGCTTAGAGATGTCCAAGTTGTCCTTTTAAAGAAGGACAAGCCAAATCTTACCTTTATAAAAAATGACACTTTATTTTTTTTAATGGTATTAAATCAGCAGTAACTTGGCAGGTTTGATATGTCAACTTTTATATCAAATTATATTATACATATATATAAATATTATAGAAATAATTTTTTCTGCCTTGGAAAAACAAAATGTACTTTGAATGTTGTGCATGGAGGAAGCTTAATTTTCTGCAGAATGTTATATAAAATGAAAAGTGGTTTGGTTTTTGTGGGATTCTTGATGTTTGTTTTGTGGTTTTGTTTGTTCTCCTTTTACTGTTTCGGGAAAGTTACAATGTGTGTTTTAAACAGTAGAAAAAAAACACAGTTTCACAATTATAACAAATTGCAGAATATAAAGAAAGAAGGCTAAAAAACTGTTACCAAACTCCTGTAAATTACAGTTTCGTCTCGTGTCCACAAATCAGCAGTACAACACAACAGTCAGCAGATAACAGAGCGTTATTCAGTGGGATCTATGGGTGCTTGATAGCAAATTAGAACACTACCTGCTAATGAAGGTTTCACATAGAATGAATCAACCCATCTGCCATAAGCATACCAAACTTAAAAAAAAAAATCATTGTACACAGAAAATATGAAGTGAGAGCTCAGAGGAGAAAGCCAAATCCTTAGATGTCTCACTGGGGATGAAATATCTCTGACACTTCTCTAACTCATCCTACTGATTTCCCTGGCTTAGAAGAGACTTACTTCAGATCGATGAAGAGATTCATGGTTCTTACTTGTCAATTTATTTTGATTCTCTCAAACATAGGTGTCTGCAAAACAAGTTGTACATACGCACCTTTTGATATTCAGAAAATATACTCTTTTCAGTAAATTGTCCTGATTTTCTCTCGATAGATACTGTTGAGATATGGATGTTCCAGTCCTACTAAATATGTAATTGGTCGTTTAAGAGTTTATATAATTGCTATTTGCTATTTCATTTCTGAGGAGATTGTGGAGGAATGATACTTTAATAGTACAAGTTAGTGTGTTATATTGGTCATATAAAAATTATTAGACTAACTAGTGAAGTGTCTTCTACAGAGAGCACTCTGCTATCACAGTAGCTAAGACACTCTCAAAATCTAAATCAATTTTGTATTGCTTCAATAAACACACTGAACCTAAAGTATTTGCTTATATTAAATAGAGCTGGCTATCTTCTATTGTTAAAGGTTTATTAGCAATTAGCACTTCCAAATCCCTTGTACAAGTCTCTCCATAAGTCTTAGTAAGTCTATAAAACTGGCTGGACATCTCTTCAGCTAAATGAGTTCAATTTTTTTTACTGTAAAAGAACATAAACTGAAACCATTAAGAACTAATACAAAATTATGCAAAATGTATTCTAATCACCACTGCTCGTTATAGCTGACCTTAGGCCATTCAGAAAATGTAATGCTACTAATAAAACTGTTAAATTCATTCTAGCAGTTTTTGTTGATAACATGATCTACCACACAGAAAGTGTTATTGCACAACTTGCATTCCTCTAAAATAATTCATTACGTAATTTCACTTTCTAGGTCCTAAAGGATTTAATTTATGTTTTAAGGGCAACCATATTATCTTATCTTTCCTCAACAATAATCCAGTTTCTTTTCTGTGTTAAATGATAAGGGCAAAGAACAAATAATTATTGACTTAAGAATCAGATTATGATGCAAGAAAATGAAGATTTATTTACATTCTCATGTAAATTCAGTAGGAAGTGGGTTTGTGTAACAAATCTGATAGTTTCCATGTTGCACATTTTGTATTAGAGGAAAGTAAGACATGTCAAACTATTCAAAGGACATCCTAAATGCTTTTTCAAAAAGTAGCATCTTAAAGAATAGTGATAATTTAAACAGCAGCATTAAATTAACCAAGGCAACTATAACAAGTTTTACCTCATGACAGGTTTACAAGAGCCCTAGTTTATCATGTTTTCAAGTAGAACCCATTTTACTTTCAGCTACAACATATAATCAGACTGCCTGTCTGCCTACAGGTGGCCAATGAGTGTGAGTTTTAAGAGGTCATTTGACATTACAAAAGACATTCTAAGAAAACTGTACTTCTGAAAACAATCAAAGTAGAACTCTTCACTGTTTGTTGTGTGTTACAGAAATGCAGGAAGAGAAAAAACTAGGAGAAGAGGAAGAGTAAGAGATGAAATAAGGGACTGGCCTCAAATATATCAGTGGAGAAACACCATTAAGTGTTTATAAAATAACTTTTTTCTCTGCTTACAACTCCCACGAAAAAGTCTCCAAATTTTCCAACTTAACTTTAAGAATACATGACTATAGCTAGGATATATATTTTATTATCTACATTCTCCTCAGTCTACTGAAGATAGTGGAATAGACAACAGGCAGTTGCTTTTAGTTAGTACTCATAACTAAGATGCAAAACAAATAACTATATTAATTCCATGCCTGATAACTATGGGGTTTTTTTGGTGTTTGATATTACCTGTGATTCAACACATATTTGAGCTTTGTTTACGTAGTAGAAATTTCTATAGCATAATTTTCCTTTTCATTTTCTGACACATTCTACTGCTATCCTTTATTAATATACAATACACTTAATGATTGGGGGGAAAAATAGTCACTTTAACAGGCAAGTTAGAGTAGAAAAAATACTACACAAAACACTTCGTAAATAAATTGAAAACACAAAGGCTGGAATGTCTGAATATCCTCTTACAATATACATAATGGTATATATTGAAATACCCTTTGGCAGTCCTATTTAAATGTTTACAGAGAGAGATAAATTATGGCTTTTCAATAGAGAGCAGTGTTTTTCAAATTGCTTAGGATTATATGAAAAGTGGAAGAGCAATATAGTTTTTGTCACTTCCTGTAACTGCTTCTCCATAGACCTCTTCATACCTTTGAGTTTAGTTGCCAAGAGTTGTCAAGAGTTCTAGACCCAGCTTCGACACATAAAAATTGCTGAATTGTGAAGACACCTGCAACAAAGCCCATCCTTGCTTTGTCTTAAACTAATATAATTTTATGTGGTGCTTGATTCACAAGCTGTTTATCCTTACCACACAATACGAGCCTGATTATTCAGTTGTGGGAACAGTGTAAACACCACCAGCATACTAATAAAACATAGACGCTACAGTAAAAAAAAAGACAAGAAAATGAAGGTACTTTTGTAGCAAAACATAGTAAAGTACATTCTAGAAACAAACCAACTAGGAGAGACAAATCACTGGAAAAAAAATGCATGTAAATGGGATATTGAGGTTCATGATTCATGGTACGATTACATTTTTATATATCCTTATGATGACAAGATTCAAAAGTAAATAGTGAAACACCTTCCAAAGGGCAGAACTGACAGATCCTGGTCACTTTCAGAATAAAACAGTGAGATTTATGTCCTAAATTAAAAGTACTTGCTACAAATGAATGTATCATCCCATAACTCACAGTTGAGGCTGTGATGAAAACAGAATATTTCTCAAATCAATGTTACATCCTTTTTATTTCATGTTTTGGAGTATTTTAACAATTGAGACTTTTGTATTAACCATCTGCATATTTTCTTCAGTTGTGACTCAATAACAGAACATTCTGTCTCATGAGGGTATTTGACTCATCACATGAAACACAATATGTTTACTTAAGAATAATTGTGCTTCAGAACAAGCTGTTTAATACAGGATGATGGCACCTAACCAGAAAAGGCACAAGAGGCCCAAGCAGATTGTACCAAGACGTTTGAGGCAGAAAAGGGTTTGCAATCATCTATATGAAATGTGCTTTTAAAATCCTTTTGCAACTCAAAGACTCCTAGAAAGCACACATCGACAAACAGAGCAGAGAACTGTAAGATTTGTTTCCAATTTACAATTCTTTAAGATTAATCAACATACTTGTCTCCTTTGTTTCAGAAGACCTGGTCACAATCATCTCCTTTTATCTATTAACATGTCTTATGTCAGACAAGGTAATGAAAACAGGTTTCACCATTTCTTAGATAAGTTACACTGCTTTATCAATAAGCCTGGCTACACAGCACTGGGATGTGCTGATGGGTTCAGGAACAGCAGCGTTTTGTTTTACTTATGGAAGAATTCGTTCAAGAAAAAAGAGTTTTAAAATCCCATCTTCATCAAGATCTCTCCAGAGATGTCTACAGAGAAAGCGTTTCTTAATAAGCAGTGTTTACTGCTTGGCTGATTTTCATTTACTCCCCCCAACCCCAAGTTTCTGTGATAGACTGGTAGTTAATAATGTAATTAATAAGACCGAGGAATAGTATTTCTTGTTGCTTTGCATGTAGGATCCTAGAAATTTGTGGAGTAAAAGAACTCCAAATCTCATAAGGCACATTCCATCCCAGAAATGTAAGTCTCAAGTTCCACCTAGCATTAGATGAGTTAATAGTTGTGGTCACTGCAATTACTCAGCTTAGGACAATCTCCACAGCACTAACTTACGCTTGGAATAGGTAACTGGTGCTTACAATAGCTAGAATGGTTCCCCCTAGCCTTACCCTGCAAATCTGTCTACATTCATCTCTATTGCACTTAAAATTGTACTATTCCTATTTATGGGTGAAGGTCTGGGTTGCGAGTGGTCATCTTTAAAATTTTCCAGAGTCAGTAAAAACTGAAAACAAAATGCGCTTAACAGGATAGTTACATAATTTAGAAGCATTTATTTATAATCTGATTCTGACTCGTAGATATCGCTTTGGAAGGTTTGTGTGTCTGTCTTCATCTGCTGAACTGTCTCATTCTGAAGGCCCAAACACCTTACAGTGACCAGTCCTTTCAGGCATGGCCAGGCTAAGTAAAATAATTGGCAAGAATCATCACGCTGGGCATAAACACAACCTTCTAAACAGAGAGATATGCTTATTCTTAGCCCTTCTTTCAAAAGAACACTTTGAGAAGATTCAGAAATAGATCAAGTGTTCGTTCTGTGATAGGTCATGCATACAATCCTGCTGAAAGTGATGAGACTAGTTGTAAATTATGAAAAGCTGCAGTCCAGGGTCTCGTAACCGGGTGGCTTAGATATTAATAAGGATATACATACTAATGATGATGAAGCAGTTGTCCATGGAAAAGCTGATTTAAAGAATATTCAGTTTTATCTTTCTGACAGCTCACATGGGAGCACATACAGTATTTGTTTCTTTTCGTTGTGCTAGAGTCGAATTAGAATATTGTTTAAGGATAAGGGGCAGTATCATCCCACTTGTGTGACCTACTTATTCTATTTAATATTTTCCCAGCTTTAGAAAGAATTGTTTTGAGACAGTAAAATTCAACTCCCAGCAACATAAGATCTCAGTAATTCCATTTATACAAAAGGAGAGTTATTTCAGTTTTACACCAAAATAGTTGAGATCAGATTGTGACCTACAGCAAATGCTTTTCTTTTAATTTCTCCCCTATCCAAATAATAGAGCGATATCAAGGACAAAGCACAGAATTCTCTGCCCTCAGTAGCATTCTATCTGAATAATATCTGCAATTTGGGGTTTTATTAAAGGATTAATCTTAGTTTTTATCTATATAAATTAAGTGTAATCTGAGCATCCATGGCTGTGACAGTTTTGGCAAGAGAAACAAGAGTTCTGACACAATCCCTACAAAACCATTATTACGACATTTTTTTTCCTTTGATATTGTGGCCTGAAACATTTCTTGTGTTCCACACCAGTCACCCAAATAATAACCATTTTCTTTACTGTGCTATCACAGAGTTATTCCTTAAGACATATCAGAAACAGCTTCAATTAATTTTGCACAAGAGACTTAAATTATCACTTACAAGTTCAAACCAATAAAAAGCCAAAGTAACTTAGTCCTAGAAATTATAACTTACAAGTTCAAACCAATAAAAAGCCAAAGTAACTTAGTCCTAGCATTCTCTTCCTGAAAATCTTGTTCATAAACACTGATATATTTGGTGTGATTTCTGATAAAGGTCACTTCAGGTCAAAAACCATTACACCACCATATGGCAACGAAAGCTCAGGACTAATTCTCAAATAAGCCTAGTGAGCCTTAAGATCTGCTAAGACGAGTTGAAATAGGTATTTAATATTTGAAAAGCAGCGTGCACACTTGTTCTTCTGGAACAGATATTAGAGAGATTCATACTATCACTGTTAAAAAGTATACGTTGTGTTATTGAGAACTAACTACTGAAAAAATCCATCAGTTTATTCTGAATAATGTATTGAGTTACCTTCTCCTGTGGATACAGAAAATCAGATATTTTAAATGCCAAATGCTTAGACACCCTTTAGGTCCTCAGGAGCTGACTCACAGCTTGACCAATGCACCACAAATGAACGTATCTAGGAGCATGTGTTGGTCCCCTTGCCATGCATTTGATGCAAAGACTGTGAACTTCATTCAGTAATAAGAAATTGATTGCATTTTACATAAAGAGGAAATTCTGTATCCTCTCATGAGCACATTGACATGTAAAAAACTATTTCCTTTGATTCTGATTTGCAGAAATTCATAAAAACGACTGACATATTGAATAAACCTTTCCAAGATCACCCTCTGAAGACCTTGACTCAAGCATAGACTAGCAATATTTTTAGTGAAAACTCCATTTGTCAGTTATTGAAGTGCAAGTTAAGAAACCACATAGATCAGCAACGGGATAAAGAGAAGCAATTCACTTTTCTCATTAAAAGGGTTCTTCTTTTTTCTGAAAATTCTACAAAATCCACAAATCCATGTGCTTGAGAAACTGCTGTTACAGAGTCGAACAACTTCCCTTCAGATCATGATCTTGAAGTCCTTTTAATGACTGAAGGTGAAGCACAGTAGAATAAATAAATGCAAAAGTGTCATCTGGTGCTTGTAATAAATGTTTCGCTAAATAAAAGCAGGTGGTTGCATTTCCCATAGGTATAAGTATTGCAGGGAACATTCCTTGCTTAGATTTATGAAATCACCCAAAATTTGTCATATATCATCTGTGACAGCACATTTAAGAGTGAAAAATTTTCTAATACACATTATGAAAAAAAACTACACAAAGAGTTCTTTTTAATTAGCTCTTATTTAAACCAAAATATCAGTAATTAAATTTGTCTACGTATTTTGGTTATTGAGGACTTAAATACTTGAGATTTGGGAAAAAAATATGAAAGATTAACCAAGAGAATAAACAAAGCAACCTAATTTCCATCCCCCGGAACACATTTTCTCATCAGATAACTGGTAAGGTGACTGGAAACAACTGGAATGGATTTGTAAAGGGCGAGTCAGAGAAACTGCTGTTACAGCCCTTTTACAATGAAATGATTAAACTTGCGTAGATGAAGAGCAGTGAACACAATTCACCCCAAGTTTAGCAAGGCTTTCAACACTATCTCTCACCCTATTCCTATGTTTAAATTAGGATGTTTCAGCCTATCTGAACAAACAAACAAATAGGTAGAAAGCTGCTCAGATGCCTGGATTCAGAAGGTAGTGATTAGTGGCTCGTACTCTACCTGAATTCTGAAAAGCAGTTCAGTACTTCTGGCGCCCGTACTCGGATCTTTCCTGTTTAACCTCTTGATCTCTCACAACATACATCAGAGAAGGATGGATGGCTACAAGATGGCACAGTCCTGAAGTTTACAGATGACACCTATGGAACACCATAAATGAGAGAACCTGTTTAAATATTTTGAGCAAATTTGTAAAGCACAGTTTGTACTGTCAATTGTGTCTATGTTACCAAGAATAAACCTGAGGTTCACAGAAGAATCACAAACTCAATACATATTCTTTGATCACTTTTCTAACCAAATGTTTTCCTAAAATAAAGCTTTTATTGTTGTTGCTTGTGCCTTCCCCTGATATACATTTCACTTGCTGAATTCCAGCTAAGGAATTAGGCTGTATTTCAATCAAGATTCCTTACTGAAAAGGCTCCAACTGGTGAAAAAATTACTGAAAAAGACAAAAAGAATTAAACTCCCTACCAAGTCTGAAATTCTGTTATGGTTTTTTCCTTGGTTTAAAAAGAGAAAGGAAAAGAAAAAAAAAAAAGTTACTCGAAAGCTTGAGTTAGAATCTTTTATATGTTGGTCATAACCAACTCAGTTTTGTAAAAGAAGAAAAAATATAGAACACCAACACCAAGTGCTTGTAGTTTTAAAGCAGAGAACAAAATGGTACTGAACAATAACTCTAGTACAAGAGATGAGCTGAAAGCAAGACAAGGGAATAAATCAACAACAGATTTTTATCAAGAGCTATTCTTCACATTAAGAAAAATGAGCCTTTATAAAGATTTTGCATAAAACTTTGTTAGAAAATGTCATTTCCTCATCTATACTGCAAAAAAACAAAATGGAGGGACAAATGTCCTAGAAAACTCTCGTAACTGAGCATCAACAACAAAAACGGAAATTAAAAAAAACTCAGACTCTCAGTTGAAGAAAAGCCTTTCTTTGGATTGACTAAAGAGATTGAGCCAAGTGATTTAAAAATGACAACTATATCATCAGGTTTCTTTGAACCCCATACATTTTACATATTAGCTGCCGACAACTCTCTGATGCCTATTCAAGATTTTTAAAAGATAAGGTTTTACACCCTTACACTGTGGTTACAGACAAAGATAATAGCCTACAAAAGTAACAAGTGCAAAGATACATATAACAATACTCTAACACTTTGATTCTTATCTTTTCGTCCCTGTCTGGACGTATCATAACACTTATGGGACTAACTGAAGCCTGTATTCTGCCTCTAATCACAGACAAAAGGAAATCAGCTGACTGCAGCAAACTTCTGGTTATCAAGCCTGTACCTTGTAATTCTGCCAATTTCACAGGCAAAGTAGCAACACACTACTGCTTTGTCAGAGCTGGCATTTCTCCAAACAATGTCTTTCCTATGCCTAACTGCTGGGCTGAAATCATCAGGTGTCACTTAAAATTGGGATCTAAGTTTCTGCTTCAAGAAACACATTCCAAGAGGATACATAGAGATAGGAATGGTATTGATAGAAGGTGTTCAGGAGTACCAGTTGAATCATATTTTTCAGTGACTTTTCCTTAAAACTGGGTAAGCTTTGTATAAAAATGAACTTTTATGAAAAACATTAGCACACATGTGTATGCACATAAATAAGCCTCATTCTCCCCTTTTATCAAATAGTATTCAAAACCATCAGAAAACCATAACCTAGAAGGAGGACTACTGTATTGATGCTACCGGAGATACTAAAAAGAGTTGTATCACAGATTAGGCCAAGAAATCTCAGGCTGAAAAAATATAAACATTATTTTGGAAAGTGTTAAAAAATAAACTCCACATGTTTAGAATGGAGATTTATGAAACATAGGAGAATTTTGTCACGCCAGAACCTCAGTCTAACTGTTAAGCACACAAATAGTCGTGGTGATTTCTATCATCTGGCTAAGAAAGAAGAGCTTCAGTTTAGTGGAAATGTAGTCTGTTAGCTAGAGGGGAAGAAAAAAATAAAAGTATTAAAAGAATGGGTTTTGCTTATGAAGTCTAAAGCTGTAACATGAATTGTATCACACAAGTGATTATCTGTAAAATGTTGTTTTAGATGTACATATTACATTGACTAGATTTGCTCTTTGGAATACTAATTATTTGATTCTCTCTCCCACTCCGCCTTCCCCCTCCCTCCCACCAGAAAACAAAGAGAAAAAGTACAGGTGGAAAACAGAGTTATAATACAAAACACCTCGTAAGATTAAAATGATACTTTATGATGGTGCTTTAGAAAAACTGTCTTATTCATAAATACAGTTTTCCATGTTGTTTCCCCCCTTGAGCAACAGCTATCAAGATAAAAGTGTTGCTAACAGTTAAAAACATTATTTAACAGCTTTAGATTATGAAACAGATTCTACATTTTAAGTAACACAGTAAATTAACAGATTTGTCTAAACAGCTACCCCTCAGGTTCTTGAAGCACCAGGTACAAAAAGCTGTCAAATGCAGTGATCCAGGATCAAAGTTTATTCCAATAAGAGCTGAAAATCAAAAACGTTGCATACCAATTAATCTAGGAACTCCATAACTCTATGCTCTTCACAAACTCTTCATACATGTTTATTTTCCATTACCTCCTATCTTTAATATTTTAAACAATTTTAAGTAGATATAAGAAAATTACTTTGGTTTTCTATTTTAAGAATACTGCTAAGATTTGCTTTGATTTCTTCTCCTGTCTGACAGAGTACACAGGATCAAATAGGGTTATTTTAACTACCTAAATATAAGAAAACAAGAGAATTGAGTAAGATGCTAAAAAGTCTTTAATGTTTTGATTTAGGATTTTGAGATTTACTTGTAAAAGAGAAAATATAGCCATTGGGTTTGAATCAAATTTTCTATCCCCAGTGGGATTCCAAATGATTTTATTTGTGTGAGCCTCTTTCAATTTTACACAGTTATGTCCTGACTCATGCTGATTCATCCTGATTCGTGTGATTTAACCTAATGAAAAACATTCAGCTTAAACCATACAAATGAATGGAAATTAATTTATCTAAATGAAAAGACATTAACCAAACCTTTAAATCTTCACCCAACGCTTGGAATATCACATCCAAAAATGCAAAACCTCAAAATACCTTAGGATGTTCATCCTAACTAATGTAACAGCATTCATCTTCAAGGCCATTGACGTACTGTGGCATTTTACCGACACTGAATTGTCTTCTAAAGTTACCACATTCAGCAGTTTGCAGAGGCATGTGACACTAAATATGCCGTTGAAACAACACTGCATTATTTAGTACCCCTTATACCTCAAGAAATATAAAGTAGGAGCCATCAGCATCCTTATGGTCTTTCACTGAAGGCTACATTGTCTTTCGCATGTTAGATTTTCTTACACTTTACCAAAGGCAAGATTGGATCTAAACACAAGAACACAAAGCAAACTATTTCCTGCATGATTTCTGCACACTTGCATGGCCTTAGTCTCAGACATCTACTGTTAGCTTTCTGAATATTTTACCATGACTCCTGCTTTCACATAGACACAAAAGCACTGAAGTGCAGCTGGATGCAAGACAAAAAATCAAAGAAGCAAACAAATAATGATATAATAATTACAGCTGTTGCTCACTGCAAAAACTACAAAAGACAACATTAAATTTGAAAAGCACAGTTACTGTAAACAAAAAAGTTGTAAAACACTATGAAATAAAAAAAAACTAAAACCACATCATTTTAGGTGAGCTATTTGACACATTTTCTCATACCTCAAATCGGTTTTTAACTTGTTATAGTTTTGTAATCTTCTAATTCACATAAGATTGTCAAAACACAAGTTTTCTGAATCCTAAACTAAACTCCTAACACACAGCCCTGGGCAACGAGAAAAATCCATCCCTCTGGAATATGTTTTCTAGAATCACAGAATCTTTCAGATGAAGAAATAAATTTTTACAGCAAGTTACAAGTTTATAAATATTTAAGATAACATAATTATTACCATCTGATATCTGTCACTTTTCAATATACGTTTTTCCTCAAGTGACAGCAGCATTCCTCCTCAGAGCCACAGTTCAGAATTTTGAACAGTCATGTCATTTTACAGGGAAAAAGATACTGCATAAGAAAAAGCAAAATCCTATTACAGTTTTGGCCTCTATTAATATTGCATGAAAATTCTACCAACTTTATCTATGTCAGGTTATCAAACAACTACATTCTTTCCACATCTCTTTTCTGGTTGCGTATGTGAAAATTGCAAATAAAATATAGATTCAATTCTGAATTAAGTATTGCAACCTAGTTAGTCTCTCTGACTTAGCATTATTTGTTTATGTCTCAATTACTTAAATGAAAAAAAGAGATCTACTTGGTATTGGGTGTATATTCCACTAAGCTTTAATTAAACATAATTCAGAATGGAGCTAATCCAGAAAGTAAAGGGTTTCTTTTTATGCTCTCCGAACATCTGCATTTTCTAGAGAAGTCACAGCAAACATTAACTTCAGCATTATTTAGGACTGTCATGTTTATTATCAAGATACTAAATAGAGGTTATTACTCAGGTTGCCAGCTCAAATCAACATATTTAGTAACAGCTAGAAATTTTATTCAACTCAGATTGTTTGTCAAGGGAATGAAGCCACCAAAAGTGACTCAAAAGTGCACAAGTTTTGAAGTGGGTTAGATAAGCTACATAGGAAGAGGTCACATTACACTGCAATATAGCAAAAGAGAATTCTGAATGCTGTGAATGCTACTGTAGCTGTTACTGCTCAGTTAAAATGTCCAGCAGTATTCATTCCCTGCAACACTGTTAACTGTCCTTTTCATTCTAAAGTACAGAGGTCTCCAACTTTTAAGAGACTGGAAGAGATTTTGGTTTGGAGTTTCTTTTCCTATTGTTCATACAGTAAGACAAAGAAAACAAAAACAACAAAAGTAACCAGTGCAGAAAAGGGAGGGAAGGGAATCATGATTCATTTTGGTGAATTACTTATTTAAAAACACAGATGGTTCATGACCTACATACTAAAAACTGCCTGCAAGGTACCTTTCCCTCACTATTACTACTCTTGTCACAGAAGCTGCACATCCTGTTTTCACCTCAGCAAATTAAGCTCTCTTCTTCCTTTGAGACCCAGAAGCCTTTTGCATTTTCCCTGAATGCAAAAAAGAGGTACTCTACTGTCTTTTTCTTCCATCTCCATTCTCGGTTTAGTGGCCAGTTTTTCTTCCACCTTCTTTTGTAGACTGAGCAACATCTAAAACTAATGTAGAGACAAACTACAAAAGGAAGCAGGTAACCTATGCTACAATTCAGCAGTCTTTAACATCCCTCCAGCTGCACAGGTGGTTTCCTGATCTTTCTGATGGAAAGTGCTTCCAGGGCACCAGAAGCCGTTGGCCAAATCCTTTTAGGAGTTAAAGCAGCAGTACACAAGCTCCCTTCCCAGTAGTCCGAAGTATTTGTTTTACAGTAATATAAACCAACTAAGAGATCAACTGACATTTACTTTGATTCTTCCAATGTTAAATCAGGTTCTCAGAGGAAAGTAGCAAGGAATGTGGAGAAAAAAATATACCATTCCTACAGGATAAGAAACAAATCAGTATATGTTTAAATAAATGAATATTTTTCTCCAATTAGTAACCTGAAGACCACATTTGACAAGATGAAGCCCTCAAAACTTGCTTTTTACAGATCTGCTGTCTAAACCAGCAGCATATTTTCATTATTTGAGTAAGAAATACTGAAAAAAATTGTATGAAACAGTCAGCTACATGCAACTTTGATGTCTTCTCTTTCCCCACTCTTGAATATTGTAGTCTGCTTAAGTGCAAATCACTTCTCCTCTGGCAGAGATGCAGGTTTTTTCTGCCAGAAAACATGCAACTAAACAGCTTTCTTGGGTTTTCTTTTTTCCCTGGGCTTTAAATCCTATGAAGGAGGAAACTCTGCAGGCTTCCCCTTTGTAGAAAGGACAGAGTGCTGTAGACACATGAATAAGGTGATACTTATTCTCTTGAAGATAAGTAAGACTGCCAAAAAAACCAGACAGCTATGTCACTGAACACAATCCAGTAGCTCACATTAATGTATTTTTTTGTTGACATCTTAATATAAAAAATAGATTCTTCCTACACTCTGCTTGTCTAGTGAAAGTGGCTGTTTAAGGACAGCAGTAAGAAAACATTAAAGCCACAAGGAACCACAGTCAATGCCTGATTGAAAAAAAATAGAGATTCCTACAGGTTTTGATGGAATTTTCCTCAAACCCAACCCTCAGAGTTAGAAACATACAAAACTGGAGGAAGCTTGGGCTTTTTTTATTTTTTTGAGAAAAGAGGAGAAGCTTTAAGAATTTAAGGTAAAAATTTTCCCACTTTATGGAAGTATTTTAGGTGTTATGGAATAGTAACTGTCATTCTGCAAATACACAAGAAAACATAACATGATTTACAGTACAAATCCAAAATTATTTGTATGTTGGGGTTTTTGTTACCTTTAATAAAGACTTTTAAAAGTGAATGTCTGAATTCACATCGGGTTCCAAGCTCTGCCGTATTTGGGAAGCAAAAAGGCAGAGGGTTAAACTGACAGAGCAACAGCTCCTGGGCTTAGAATAAGGAGAATAAACATAAGGAGGCTGTGGATATGTGATGTCCACAAAGTAGAAACAAATCAGGGCACATTAGATAAATCATATAGCCTCAGTGGGTCACTTCAGGTAATACCAAGGAGCTATGGCTATATTTGTTAAGATATACTTTATTAGCAATGCTAATAACATAAAAAAAACCCTAACACTTCATAGCTAGGAACTATAATTATTGATGAAAAGAATATTGAGACATTTGACCTGCAGTCAAGCCTATCAAACCTAGACAATTTGTTTAAATCCAACTCAGACTTTGGGGAAAAAAAAACCATTTACCTTTAGTTTCAGAAGAAAAGAAGCTCACTGACTAATTGAGCGTTGGAAACTAATTACAGTATTATCATGAACTAAACCTGAGCTACAAAGAAAGATTTCAAATCTGGAAGGTACATTGATTACAACTAGTGAGTAACTACGCACTGAACAGCCTTACATTCGCCAAGCTCTATTTCTAAGAATAGCAATATGGACTTTCAAAATCGGCAGAAAGTATAGTAATTGAAATATATTTTTTCATAATTCTATTGAAAATAGAAGCCAAGCACTATTTCTATTACTAGATAATTTCTTTAGCTATCAGATAGTTGCCTTAATACTATATACTTGGCATTATTCCCAGCAGAGCAAGGAAATGTGACCATCTTGTCTTCTCTAAAAACCAAATTTCCATTGCTAAGTTAATTGAGAAGTTTCAGTGATTTTGACACATTTAGTGAAAATTGTAGCAAGCTTAAGACAGACTACTCATAATTTGATTCAGCCTTCAGAGCATAGAACTGTCCACACAGAAACTAACACCAACATCTACTTAGCAGAAAAGTGAAGTGTCCAGTAATTCCAGCTGAGTGTACTGGACAGAATAGGGTTTTTTTTACATCAAGGAATGTATTTATAAGTATCTTGATTTACAGAGACATTACATAGCACTTCAGTAGAAAGATGAGGAAAAAAAAAAACATAAAACCACTCAGACAGAAAGAAGGAAAACAATAAAATGGAAAAGGTAGCAATTTAAGTAGAACTGACTCAATAGCAAGTGGTCATGAAAACTAGTGAGGTAATATAGAAGGAAGAAAAGGGACAATCTTTAGTTAAAATAGCTTTAAGATAAGTTTAAATAGAGCAACACTAAAGATGTTCTGAAAGACAAGTGGACAGGTTTGTTAGCGTTAAGTAGATACTCACAGGGATAGAGCCACACAACACAACTGGGAAGTATCTGTGACTGAAGAGGTGGATATGAAGGGGAGGGAAATAGTTGCCTTGGCAGTAGAAGAATACTTTTCTTAGAGCTTAACACAAGGCATATATAGAGTAAGAGAACAGGAAGGCCTTTTCTACTATGTTTATCTCCTTCAGGGTCAGTTCCTAATCACAGAAAGGACCTGAGAAAAAGATTTTGACTGACAGATGCACCTTTCCCAAGTCATTCCCTGTGATTTTCTAGGTCATGATTTGAGAGACAACAGACCAAAATGATGCAACATGCTGTGCAACGGACGTTAAGTTTAATTGCACTTTGCTCCATAACAAAGTAGCACCTCCAAGAATAAAGAAAAATGTCACTTTCTCTAAGA
Organism: Urocolius indicus; assembly: GCA_013401255.1. Lineage (NCBI taxonomy): Eukaryota > Metazoa > Chordata > Aves > Coliiformes > Coliidae > Urocolius > Urocolius indicus. The sequence continues at coordinate 291,215 of WBNH01007652.1, read as the reverse complement.
TGGTGCTCTTGATATATTGAGGTTGACTTTCCTTACTGAAATGCTGAATGGCTTGGAACTGCTACTGGGGCTGGATTTTTTGCAGTTTAAACACCTAAAGGTAATTGTCCAGGGTGCAGCTGTAAGCCATGTTAAAACAAATGAATAAAACAAAAATTGGCATTCTCCACAGGTACATTGAGGAAATATGAAAATATTAGCAATGTTTCAAAATTCATTCTAAAAATCCAATCAAATTGCACACTCTTGCTTCAGGAAAGTGTTTGTGCTCAGGTTTTCTCTCATGTCAAATACAATTCTTGGACATGTTCCTCAGCTGTTACTGTTACTTCAAGTTGATAAAACAATAACCGTTTTGTCAATTACTCTGTTATTAAAGAGAACATTCATAGTTACTTATTCAAGCCTATCAGTTTTACATCTGTGGCTTTTAAAAGACTAGTTTACCAGAGAGAAATCTTAAAGGTATTATGGCCTTTTTCATGGAAAAGAAAAAGAAGCAGCAGAGCTGGTTTGAAACAAACATTTCCTCCAGAGCTTACATAAATATTCTTAAATCTTTTCATTTCGTTGGGGTACAAGTATTTTCAAAATGCTGTACTTTTCAAAAGTCTTGACAGAATAAAATGCTGCAGGAGTTGTATACATATCAGAAAACAATGACACCACACTTGCCTGGCACATGAGACAGTTTAATCATGCTGCTATTCGTATTCCCATGTCGTTTCATACTCTAGCAATCCCAAAAGATAGTTTTTGATCCAGCCAAGTTTATGACAAAAAAGTAATGTCTATGTTCTTGAAGTACTGTCAGTTGCATTTTATGACATATGATTTTATTAAATTTGTTCATTAAGAAAAAAAACAACTTCAGAGCAGCAAAACAGCTACCTGCCACTGAAACAAATTCCTCTGCTGGATGGTACCAAGTGTAAGTAATCTTCTACATTCTTCCACAATGAAAGACACTAATTTCATTAAGAATACATTAAGAATGAAAACACCAAATGCTGAGCACACAGGGATACCAGCTTGCTGGTAAATTCATTCCAGTGGAGGGAAGACAAAGGTTTCTTTAAATTAATTTGAATATATTCCTCAAAAATTCAGCTCACTTCCTGGTAAGACGAAGATGCAGCTTAGAAAAAGAAAGTATTTGTCATGAAATAGTTCACAACAACTTGCCATTTTCTGAAAAACTGTCTACTTCTACCTCTGCAAGATGTTAATGGCTTTAATTATGTCTTTTACACAACGGAAGCTCTGCATAACATTATGAACTGATTTCAAGAACAGTAAACAAGAAGGTCTTGTAGTCAGCACCATTTATCTTGTAGGTTATTACTGACTAAAGACTGCTAGCATCAATGGAAGTTTGCTGGTTCTTTGAGGGAAGCGTATCAGGAGTGCATCATGACCACTATGAATGAACATACGGCTATTCCTGTTTCTCTCTGATACTTCAAATACTGAGTTTTCCTGCTTTTTCCTTGGAGTGAGTGGTGATTTTTTTCTGTAGAACTGGAGACATGCATATATCAGGTCACTGATTGAAATAATTTATCAGAACATCCTATCAAAACCAGTTTCCATTTCCTGGGGGCTTTATTCTCTAGCAATGGAACTCAGACTATTTCCAAAGGCTTACGATGCGATTACGACATTACTGTAGCTTTCTAGGACTGCATTATATTTCTAAACTGCAACATTTTATTCTATTGAGGGTTTTCTTAATACATTTAAAAAATCTCAGGTTCTTGAATTTCCATATCTGAGTATTATACAATTAATGACTTTTAAGAGCCATATGTTGGAAATGAACAGTTTGAGCAACATTATAATGAAAGTTTAGAAAAACAAATGTGTTTTAAGTGGCTGCAGATGGGTTTATAAAAGTTTATAAACCTTTAGTGAGTCAGAGATGCAGAAAAATACGCAGTAGTCAAAACTCTTATGTTTGACCCTTACTTTTAGGATGGTACTTCTCAAATGTTAAGTTTCCCCACTGACTTTTCCAATTTTGCTCCATCATATAATACCCCATACATTAAAAAAATGCACATAGGAATACGAAAAGTTTATTTAAAACCCCAGTGTTTTTGTCTTTAAGGAAATTCTAACACTTCAAAGATGATTTTTGTAAGAGAGCAAGTTGACATCCTGAAGTTTTTTGGAATTTAAAAAAAAAATCTAGAAGTGATACAGATGATGAAAATAGAAAGTATAAGTTTAGTTTAACACAAAACCTAATTTTAAAGGTGTATTGAAGTAAAATAATTTATATGTGACCAATTTTAAAACAAAAATTACAAAATGCGTAGGTTTCCCAAAGGCATTTTGACAGATTGAATTCCTGAATTTTACCTGCCCAACTTATGTAAGTTATTCAAGGGATGTTTAAAGGGTTTTTTTCAAAAGCCCAGGGAATTATTTTTGTTGATGATACCATTTTTAAGTTTTAGCTAACCATCTTAACAAGAAACTACCTACTAAAGTTCACTATTAGATAGTTCCTACAATGAAACTTACTATTTACATAAAGCTCTGGTAACTTCTACTGCTTCTTCTGTCTATACTTAGTATAACTTGTTTCAAAATTATTAAATACCAAACCTGAAAATTTTGGTTCCTGTTCTCCAGAGCTATAACCAAAAAATAATTACATTTACCACAACAGCAGTAGCAGACCAGACAAGGACTAGTACAAAACATACAAACTCAAAATGTATTCAAAATAAGCATAGGCACCTTTAACATAAAATTGTTCCAAAAAGTGTCTTTTTTCCTCCTGCACTTCCCTTATATTTTAAGGTTGATATTTTTCTCCAAAGAGGTACAAATTCTGTACTTTGAGCAGCATAAAGGGCCATAATCTCACATCACAGTCCATTTTTTATTTCATGAAAAAACAATTGGCTAAGAGGGACAAGGAACTTCTAGTCCAGCAGAGGGCTATTGAGATGATGAGAGGACTGGAACATCTCTCTTATGAGGACAGGTTGAGGGAGGAGAGGCTGTTTAGCCCAGAAAAGACTGAGGGGAGACGTTATCAGTGCTTATAAAGACCTAAAGAGTGGGTGTCAAAACAATGGGGAGGCTTTTTTCTGTGGTGCCCAGTGACAGGACATGAGTTAACAGGCACAAGCTGGAACACATGAAGTTCCACTTAAACATGAATAAAAGACTTTCTTACTGTGAGGGTGAGGAAGCCCCGGCACAGGCTGCCCAGGGAGAGTGTAGAGTCTCTTTCTCTGGAGGTTTCCAAACCCTCCTGGACAGTGTTCGTGTGCATCCTGATCAAGGAGAACCTGCTTTAGACAGGGAAGTTGGACTCAATGATCTCTAGAGGTTAAACATGAATAAAAGACTTTCTTACGGTGAGGGTGAGGAAGCCCTGGCACAGGCTGCCCAGGGAGAGTGTAGAGTCTTTCTCTGGAGGTTTCCAAACCCTCCTGGACAGTGTTCGTGTGCATCCTGATCAAGGAGAACCTGCTTTAGACAGGGAAGTTGGACTCAATGATCTCTAGAGGTTCCAGCCCCTACCATTCTGTGATTACTCTTTCACCATAGAACAGAACTGAACACAGAGCTCTGTGAAGTCAGAAAGGCTGAACTTCTCATATTTGTTTGTATATCAACCTCCTTCTCTGACAGAAATCAAGGACAATTTTTTTTTTTTTACACCTAAATCAGTAGCACAATTATGAAATATGAGCCCATCTCTGTATGAAGTATAGCATCTACAATGCCCCTTTAGGTCAGCAGCAGATGTTTTGCATCTCAGGAACCGGCCATAAGTGTTTTCACTGAGAAACAGTCAACATTTCATTTGCTAATTATTTTCAAAGATAGAATCAGTTGCAATAGATAAGTTACAGCACTGGCTGAAAACATTCAGCTGATAAATGTATGAGGAGTTGACAGCAAGTATACCATTGTCACAAAAATAGCTCCTGTTAGTCTTGCTGTCATATAAAGTCACATATCAGGGGACACTCTAGTGCTCATCAACTGTTTTAACAGACATTTCCACCAACTAAAACTTTTTAGAGGACATCTGTGAAATTATTCAATCTGTTTGACAAAGTAATATAAATAAAATCTACAAAGAAATGCAAAAGAGGTAACAGTAACATACTGCAGTTCCCAATTTCATATAAAAATAGCATCTGAGACTGGAAGTGGGACAGATACACATAGGTTAAAACAAGCAGGCACCTATATTAATGGAACAATGCAAAGAGAATAACAAAGAAAAAATTAAGATGTAATTAATAAGCGAAATCTGCTCTCTAGGCGGTAGAAATCCTGACATCACTAATGATTAAGAACATTGAAAATTAATATTGCAATACTTTAATCCATTAGAGTACAGTTAGCAACTAAGTCTAAAACGGTGCAACTACTCACTAGATGTCTTTTAAAGGAACAGCCCAAGCAGTTACTATAAAAGCAGACAAAAGGAATCACTTCTGTGCTTCTATACAGTTATTGTGTAAAGTGATAATCTATTTTCATGTTCTTTGTTAACAGAATGCAAAACCTAATCCTAATTAGAAAACACTTGCTAGAAACCTGACTAACGCTATGAATTCTTTTTGCACTCAGATTTTGTATTTACCTTGCTGTCTAGAACTCTGGGCTATAAGGAGGAAAAACATTTAATATTTTTTCCATAAACACAAGGGTTTGTTGTATTAGCTGGTACAGTGAAAATGTTTCTGGCGACAATTGGTGACAACTATCTCTCTCGCTTGCATGAAAAATATCTCTCCAAAAGAACAACATACTTTTTCTACCAGAAGAAACTTTTAATGACTATCAGAAAAGTCATAAATAGTTTCACCTCTTGACTTTTGAGTGCACTGCCTTTCTGATAACTGCTGAAATGAGAGAAATATTGAAAGGTGGAGCAGTTTAGTACAGAAAGAACCAAAAGGCTCTACATTCCAAACTATTTCTCCTCCTACATGTTTATCTACTAAATGAAAAGCAGCTACCTACAGATGCTTTGAAGAAAAACACAACATGGCTGAACTTCAGGTCCTACTCATTGAAGTGATTTCTGGGCTGGTAGCTTTTAGCTTTATCTTCCTTCTGTGTTATTACTTATTTCAATATCAAAATCATTTCATATCTTCATCGAATTATGTTGTAATGACTTCAGTATCCCATTTTTTTCAGGCACTAAGCTCTGCAGACTCAAATCCTATTTCTAACTCATAATAAATCATGTAATACACCAGAAAATTAACCATCTTTAAAAAAAAAAAAACAACAAAAAAAACCCCTTAATTCATTCCAGATTACAGATTTCCTTTTTAAACTGACTTATCTGAGAGTGATGAATTTCAGCATAACCTTTTGCAGGGAGATGCAACTTCTCTTTTGTGTCTTTTCTTTCTTCCTCCTGGGAACAGATCTGAGGTTGAGGGGAAGTATGCAAGAATATAAAGAAAGGACTTCTTTATGCCTCTCTGCTCTTCTGAAAAAGGCTGAAGGGCAAAGCAAATTGAATACTCATAATGAAGAAATGAAACCGAACAGAGTAATGATATATACGTAGTTCAATGCTAAAAAGCCTATAGTTTCCCACAGAATGGCAACCTTGACAATAACATTGCATAAAGTAGATATTTGTTCTTTATTATAGAACTAATGTTAAGGATTCTAAGATTAATTGTGTAGCAGAATAGGAATTCTAATCTCCTGTATAGACTGGTTCCCTTTTGGCTTCTTCAGTAAACGATCCTCATATTGGAATTTCTACAGCTACAGTAGCCACTTAGACTAAGAAAAACCTTTTAGCCTGTAAAGAATGGCTTTTGTCAGCTATTTGAGACAAGCAAAATAAGCAGTAGTCTTTTCATTTGAATGCAAGTGTTTTGTGGTGTTCTTCCCATTGGTCAGAAAAGCATTCGTACAGGGAGGGATATTGTTTTTACAAAGGAACTTGAAAAAGAAGTGGTAACCTAATAGAGTCTAAGAAAAAAAATCATTGTACAAAATTAATATAGAAAATATGTTTCAAAATATGTTTTTAAAAAATTATAACATTTCTTCCAAAGTAACAGTGTTTCCACATGACAGAAACACAGAGAATGGAATATGACTTGCACAGTGGAGACATAATTCCCATTTATTTCTATAACTCCAGATGGTGCAGAAGTTTCTTGCAGGAACCTGACAAAACTACAAAACATCTCTCCAGGAATTAACTGAGAAAAAGATGTGTCTTTTCAAACTTTTCTAGTAAAGCTCAGATTCTGACCTCTTTAAAGACTCTACTTTATTCCATGACTGAATAATACTTGTCTCAGTGGGACTATCACTTTAAGCATTTCACTAGCTGGATGAAGCCATAGACAACCCATGAAGAGGAACGTCCTAATGTACAAGTCTTTCCAGGAACCTGATCTCAGCCAAAGCTACTGTACCAAACCTCCACTACAAACTATGCTACAGAAAATTATTCTGAGATCAATCTATGAAGGAAAACTTTGTCCAAAACTATTATTTTGTGAGCTAATGTAAACCTTAATTCAAGAGTGTAAGAATATGGAAGACAACATTTTAACTATAGTTCTGATATTTACATAAGAGCTAAACAAACAAGGAACATATGGATTTCCTCTGAAAGAGAAATATGCCTGGTACAGCAGTAAACAAATATGCAAGGTATGATGAATATCTTTTAAGAATTCAAGAAAAAAAATACTCTTTGTAGCCATGGGGTAGGCTTCTAAAAGTGCAAAAGTTTGAAATTCTTGACAAAGTTTAGACCTGGGGGCAACGCAGATCTGAAGATCCTGACTTCTCATAAATACCATGCTTTTGATAATCAAGTCATATTGTGTAAACATTTTATCTGTGTTATAGAATCTGTCACTGGTTTTCAAGAAGAAAAGCTTTACCAGCTCTTGCTTTTTCACTTGGGAAAGAGAAAAAGCAGACAGGGATGCAAAATTTAGGCTGTTCTGCCTTATAGTATTACAGTTGCAATTAAAAACATGCTAGGTAACCAGTATAAAGGCTGCTATCTCCAGTGGACACATCAGATCAAAGAAAAAACTTCTACCACCACTGTTTACCAACATGGTACAGATGAAAGACTAATTTTGCACCAAACCTATTCAACCTTTGCTTGTGAAAACTGTTAGCCACGCCAGTACTTAAAAAACCAAAATGAATTTCATAGAATCGTACCTGAAGTAGCAGAAAACTACTTTTCATAGAAGAAAGTTGATTTGCATGGCTTTGCTGAATTTTATTTCCAGTCACGTACTGTGGGAATTGACTCCTGAATCTGATCTGCACAGGATTAAGCTAATGTTTTATAATTAGACCTGAATATCTATGTGCACAGCTAATGCTTATATATAGTTGGACTCTTTCCTAATTCATTTGATCTTTGAGGGACACAGAATTTTAGTTTTATATGCAATTTCTTCCTACAACACAAAACTTTCAAGTGGTACCATTAGTCTATGAAATGCAAATAGAAATGATTTCCCAACTCCTACACAGAAGAGCTGTGTTCTTTATACAGAAGCTACTTAATTGTTTTGTAGAAAAACAGTTCTATCTGGGCACCTTGATGGACAGACAGTACAGAGATAATGAGATAAATTGGATTTAAGTGTCATTGCATTGCTAAAGACTTTCTAAGGAAAGCCACTTCAGCATGAGTACTAAAAGGAAACTTGAAACTCCTTCAGTAAACAAAAAAACAGGTGGTAAATATCTAAGTACTTTTGAAGGTAAGACCATAGTACTCTCTTTAAAGCAGTAGCAAGATGATTTCTATATCACTTGAAAAAAATGAATATGTAGTCTAAGTATTCACATCAGATAGCTAAAAATAATATTTTAAAAAGCCCAAAATTATGTGTGAAGTCTGAGTCTGCTCAGTACCCACATCACAGGTTCAGTCACCATAGAATGTAACCTACTGAAGTGATTAAAAGGGGCCTAGTATGCGAGAGACCAATTTATTGAGAAAAACAAACAAGAAGAAATCTGTGAATTGTGTCTGCTTCTCAGTGATTGCTTCAGCTTTTACTATTATATTGAGATGAACAAATCATCATTTCCAGTGCACCAGAAGCCTCCCGGTCCTTTCAGTGTACTGTTTAAAAAATTGTCTCCATTTCCCACAGAAAAGTGAAAAAAAAAAAGTCAGGAAAATTTTCCTGTATCCAGCCATTTACTTGTGAAATGACATGCTATTACTTTAAATCTTTTGCTGTTGAGGAGGCTGAAAAATATAAGTTGTAGAATGTTGTGGTAATGTGAATTCTTTTGTCACAAGTCAGTTTTTCACCACTGGCTAAGTGTGAAAATTATAAGAAGCAATTCAATGGAAGTGTTCTACACTTTAATTAAAGATACCACCAGTATCTGCAGTCAAATTTTCAAAAGAGTTACAGCTCATTTGAACACCAAAGTGAAGATTTATTATCCAAAGGAGTCAATATGCAGTATCGTAGAGAAGCTCTTCAATTAAGCCCAATTACTTCCCTTTTTTCTATCACACCAGAGAAAGAATCAGGCATTATTAAAAGCATAGAAGTTGTGAGCCAGCATGTAAAAGCTGACATATACACTTGTCTCCAGGTTACAAAATCAAGACCGAACAGAATATTTTTGAAAACAAGGCAATGTCATTTGGTGACTGAATCTGAGCTGAAATTAAATAAGTAATAGAGCTCAAGAGACAAGGATAAGTTGAGTTTGTAAATGTAATCAATAGGTTCTCCATGATAAGTAACATTGTCTGTGCAATACACTCAGAAGAGCTAAAGGATAATCATTTAAACGTCTGAATAACTTTTAGGATAGAAAAAACTACTCTATACAAATGTAAGAGTTGAGCTGTGGCATAAAGATTCAAGTTAAAGCTCTCATTTGCTTTACCAAACAAAGCATCCATGGCATTAGAGAACTGAGACTTAGCAACTAGAACCACATGACAGAAGCAACCGAGCAATCTCAGAAGTTAACATGCTCACTATTGCCCAAAACAGTGTAGCCGATTAGCTTCATGCCCCTTCTGTAGCCAACTTGATGAGCTTCAGCAGACTGCAAAACTCTCTGCATAAGCTTTTGTTATACACCTACTTTACATGCAGGTTTTGCTGTAAAAGCTCAATTCCTTTGAACATCTGTCAGAAAGCTGCACATTTATAAATAAATTCAAGTTACTACAACTTAAAAGCTTGCTAAGCAATATTTACTCCTTTGAGACACAATAGCACTAACATCTGAATATTCATAACTGACCATCATCATTGCTGTGTTGACTCAAAAAGTTTGTAAATTAAACTACATGTAAATTACACTACATGTAAATTAAACTTTCCCAAGGCAAATTTTTCAGACCATCTACAATAAACGTGTTTCCTTGAAAGATCTATCCACCACTTTGACACATTACAGAAAACACATGTATTCCAGATATAGAAGTCAGCAGCACGGTGAAGACTATTTAAAACACAGAAGTAAACCTTTAACGAGTGAGACTCCATACACCTGTGGCAACTTCAGCAGAACTAAATCCAGTTACATCACTGTGGCTGGAAGCAAAAATTAATAAAGAGGAGATAACTTAAAAAAATACATGACAGCACATCCAAACCAGAGGCAGGTGGAACATACCTGTCTCTAATTTACTAGAGAATAAAAGCAACTTCCAAAGTTTGATGCCCATTTCAACAAGTTACTCATTTCACTGCACATGACATACAGTCAGTCAGTATACTGCTAATTTGAGCACTAAGACTAGCTAAGAGCATAGATTTTCTTTGGAGTAACTTGTGTTGCTTTAAGTCCATCCTCATTATGGGAAGATGCATTTAGATTCCAGAAAACTGTTTTGACTTGGGAATCTTTTCTTCTGCTGTAGCAAAACATGCAGATATTATTTAAGCTATGTAGCATAATGCAGAGTACAAGGCAGTGGTGATATTTATTTTAGACTAAAACACCTATCCTCATTTCTCAAACACATTTTTTACCTTCTTTGGCTTTAAATGGACTTTCAAGAAACAGGGCAAGCAAGTATTGTTCCTCTATTCACATTCAATACAAATGAAAATGACCACAGGATTGGATTAAGAAGCTAAAATCACTTCCTTAAAAAAAGCAGCAAAACTTGCTTGGAAATATTTTTATTAGCAGAGATGAAGCAGCCCACAACTTACTCTGTGTCTGACAACCTAAATTTCCCAGAAAGGGGTTCCTTGTGATTGCTAGTGACCCGACTGTCTCCAGGGAATTTTTTCAGATGCTCAGTACAGCTGACAGATGTAGAGACCAGTGTGACCACAGCATGGCTCTAGATGTGGAAGAGCAGAAAAACATATTGCAACTGGGCTTCCAAGCAGTACATTATAAGTCAGAAGTTCAACATCTCTGTAAGACCATTAAAATAACAGTAAAAAAATTGAAGTTCAGGAGAGATTTCTGCTTCCAGAAAGAATAATAAACTAGTAAAGATCAAGCATGAGAATCATCAGTACAACAAATACATCCAGTACAAAGGAAAAAGAAGTGGGGATATGGAAATAGACTCAAGCTTGACAGACACAAAAAAAAAAAACAAGGGTGGAGAGGGTGAGTGTACAGCAACAAACACTTGTAAATGAAAAAAAAAAAAAAAGGAATCAAATATGCACTCTTCCAAGGTCCTTTGGATCACAGGCTTTCACTCTTCTTCTCCACTGCTGAAGTGCTACAGACAATATCTCAGCTTCCAGGTAGCAAAGCATTTGACACTAGCCCTCCCTAGCACAGTAGGCAGGATTGCAAATCAAAGCTCTGCAAATACCATTTTGTTATCTTCTCTTTGGAAGAAAAACAGGTGAACACCAAAGGATCCTTCCATCACTTAAGGTAAGATGTATTAAAATAGAGTAGTACAGCATAACATTTTTAACAGAGAAACTTTAGCAACGCTGAACACAGAGGATTAAAACACAATTGTCAGTAAGCCAATCTGTTCACTTTATGCTTCTGAAGCATTAAGCATTCTCCAATGCTCTCCAGAAATATGGAATTTTTCTTTCCATCCTTCACCTTGGAGGAAAGCTTAAGTATGATTTTGCTTCTTTTCCCAAGAGTTCCTAGCTGCTTTTTTTGCTATTGGCATCCTCCACATCATCTCCTGCCAGAGTTTGGTCAGGAGTTCTCATTGGAGGTGCAAACTTTTGTCCTTTCACACAGAGACACTGACACACGGCAAACCTATTAGGAAAAGGTATGCAAGTAGGTGCTGCCCATCCTTCAGATCACTATTACTTATGGACAAACAAAGGCTGTTTGTGTCAAAGTTTCTCAAAACCTGATTGCCAGATAAAGAAAATGCGCTGGGCTACAAACGTAAAGCATCATCTCTAACACTTGTGCTGGCTGGGATGCATCTTTCAGAGATCCTGCAGATAAATTAAAGCAGTTTTTGACTCTATTGTGCGTGTTTCAACCCAAGCATCCTCAGGATAACAGAGCAAACTGCATAAACCTGCCCTGAGGTTTTCCTGAACATTCATTTTATTTAACTAATCATAATTAATATCACAAGGAATCCAAATTAGTGAAATAAAGTATTAATTAGGTTGTTAAATATTAACAAGTAGAACATTTTAACACTCCTTGTTAAATTCCAAATATTTACTTCAAATTACAGTTACTTTAAACACTATTCACTACTTAATGGGTTATAAAGATATTTTTGATGATCACAGATTTCAGCATTTTCTAAGGAACGTAAGCATCTGTCTTCCATCCAAAGCTTGCTAATGAGCATGAAAGGATGGTCATCAGCAGTAGCAACACAAAAAGCTGAATCATCCCTTACAACCTCTCACATACAGAAGTTAAACTTGTTATAGGAGAGTGAATCATCTTGCCCTTCAATGCTGGTTCTCAAAGTTCTCAAAACATAAATTGCCCTTTTTTTTTTTTTTTTCCAAAAGAGATGTGTCATAATGACTGCCTTGAGTTTACAAATAGGGAAAAGTAAGCAGCAAGCCCAATCCTTGGCCGAGTCTGTCACAGCACATGGCAGCTCCTGAGGCCTGGCCTCTTGCCTTGCGGTCAGCTCCTCATTTTATCCTACTTGCTTCCGAAGCCTGAGGTGCTCAAGCAAGGCCTACAGGTTTATTTTCTGCTTTCCCTTCCATTACTCGAAAAATAATGCTCTACTACTTCACTTGTTGTTGTTAAGCTGCCATCTGTTTGACCCTAAGCAATAACAATTATGTTTAAAAAAAACAACCCTAATGAGCTTTTGTACCCCTTTTCTTTCCTCTTTCCCCCACTTGCCTCAGGTAATTAATGCTCATCTCCAAGGACATCATCTCAAAAGGCTTGCAGCTGCAGACATGTTACCATTTGGTAAATTGTGCAATAAAACCTCTACACATGCACATCTGAATCCACAAAAGGTTACTTTAGAAACTCAAAGGGATCATTTCTACCCTTGCACTAAAGAGGACACCATAAATGCCATCTTTTCTACAGGATTCACGTCTTTTAATAGAAAAAAACAATACAAGTATCTGAAGGCAGCCTTCTCTGCAGGCATCCAGGAATATCTGGTTTAACTTTTCTTGTTTCTCTGCTTCAAATACAAAAGACCTAAGATGTAAGCACTGTTGGCAGTACCTAAGAATCTTGTTTGAAGTTTTATACTACTTCTTTGAATATTATTTTTAATTAGAAAAACTCTTCTTTTACATGGGAAAATGTAGAAGCATGATTGGCAGCTAAGCAGCACAGCAAGATTTGAGTTACATGGTAGAAACAACAACTCTAAGGAAACAAGCTGGTCCCGGAAGTTCCCTCTGGGCCTAACAAAATCATGAAAGACTTGCAAATAAAATATTAAACACATTGTAAATTGTGCTGTTTCTTAAACAGGTGTATAGCTAAGCAAAGTGAAGGTTTGTATATGCAACCAGGCAAACTGGACTGCTTACTTAAAGTTCTGTTAGTTGCAAGAATGTATTTCACATTCTGCTAGGTGAGCTGTGGTGTTGTACCCAAACTGTTTCATCTCCATAAACTAAGCTGAAGTGAAAACAATGGGAAGTTTACCTAGAAAATACTGTCCCACTTGCATTAAGCAATTTCATTTCTTCTGTAAAGTTAGTACTTATAAGTTGTTTATGTATCTAGAACTTGGGCCATACGGTTATTATGTACCCAACAAAATTGTATTTTTAAACTCAATTTCAGAAACTCCATCTGGCATATATTTTAGGTCTTCAAAGTTTCATCTTCTTGTAGCCACTATAATTAAAGAAGTAATCGGAGAATAAAACCAGCTAACAGTCCAAGTAGTATCAAGGAACAATAACTCAAGTACAGGTATCATGCAAATATATAACCAAGCTGTAAATCTTCAACGTACATTTATCACAGTAAACTAACATAAGTCTGAATACAAAAGCAGATTAAAGCAATATTCATTTTGTTGATGCCTTTCTCCATTTTTCTCCATTTTTGTTCCTCTACTATAAAGTTATTATTGCTCAGCTCTAGAAGTTCTTGCCAATACTATTTCATCCCTTTTTGTTAAACATGCTGCTTCAGAAAATCCCTTCCCTCATTTGTCTAGTCCCAGATCACACAGTCTTCATTAGTTTGAACATTCATTTTGCTCTCACCAAAACCAAGCAGTAATTGTTCTCTGTATAGATTTAATTTCAGTATATTCTTTAATTTCTTCATTGTGCTCAGCAGATCACCTTAACAGCTTATGATGAACTAATAACACCTTTCCCAAATCCCTTAGAAATAGGTATTTTTTAAGTATGGGCAGATAAAATATATGAAATTAAGGCTTGTATGCCTGACTTGTACCGAGAAGGTGACAGTATCTGCATTTGAGCTGTAACAAGGTATCAATCTGAAAGTATAAATCAGACTTTTTTTTCCTTATGTCACAAGAGGGTCATTTAATTAACATTAACTACAACTAACATCTTTTGCTTGATCACTTCCATAAAATATACTCAGCTTTGCCTAGGGTCTAGCTATGGAAAAGGGACGGATTTTGGTTGACATAAGTCATGTATCCCTTTTTCTATCAACTACACAAGATTAGAACTCATATGGTCTGAACATTTTTCTCATTTTGAAATATCAGTGAACTTCAAGGCAGAAGACCATTTCTAATCCCTGAATGGAAAGGCAATAAATTTAGATCAGCCTTATGCAGAAAAGTCACATTTATCTTGGTCATGGTTTTCAGTATATCAGAAAACTCTTACTAAACGGACTGTTCTCTGTTTATCTCACCCTATATCTCTTGAAGTCGCTGTTCTCCAAATGTTCTGCTAAAAGCTTTTCCTTCAGTAATGATGATTTAAAATGAAGTAGAATCGTGTTTTTATTAGTTCACTTGTAGGGACTAGTAGTCCAAATGTAATTTTCACTTTTCATTTTAATTAGTAAGCACAATTAAACATATATTTACATTCACTTTTTCCATGACAGAAAAACTCTTCTATAGAACAATTCTGAACAGATTTACAATCTGTGGAGGGTTTTTTTTGTGGTGATTATCTCTTGTAATGAACAAATTGAATATTGATGATCGTTGTATGTTGTTTATATTCACATGTGTGTGTGCATGCCATGTGTGAGAGAAAAAGTGATAAGGAAGAGTCAAAAGGTTTGCTTGTCCAGCCTCCTCCTTTCAACATGATTCTTAATGGGTACATCATCAAAGCATTGGACTGTAATCTCAAAGGGGATACTATTTTCCAACAAGTATTGAAACAGGGTAAAAACTCTTAAAATTCATGCTACCAGGCTAGGCCAACAGGACTCCTAGCATGAGCTGCCTGGTTCCATGATCACCCTATCATCTCCTTGAGGAAACTCAGACTTAATTTTACTCCCCTTGCCTACTCCAAAATTGAGTGCTTCAAAGGCTTATTGGTATCAGCAAATAATTTTCTGCTTGGCTCAAACAGATAAGTGATATTTAAAGAGGTCTTACCTTATCCAAGAATGGTCTGCAATGAACACCCTAATTGTTCAGAGATCTATTATATAAAGCAAGTTTTCCAACTTTCAAAATTCTCTTGAGCCAAGAATTGCTGGAGGCTCCTGAAAGCTCATCCTCATGGTTCTCATTTCTCACAGCCGTGAGTCATTGTTGAATTTTGTTGGGTTTTCAGGTTGGCTTTTGTTTTCTTGTTTGCAAAAGCAATTTGCTAAGGAAATGTTGCTGCATGAGATGGTCCATGGAGATTTTGCTGTCTCCACTATTCAGGAAATAATTTACACATTTTTCTAGTATTAAAAGGAACATCAGTCTCCTCTCATTATTTGGGAGAGCAATAACCATCTGATTTCCATCCATATTAAGCTATCTAACTGAAAGAGTAAATATCCATCCTGTACCAACACTGTCAAAAGTAAAGTCAGATCCAAGTGTACTTTCACAGTACAGGTCTTGCTATACATTATGTAGACTCGCTGTAAAGACATACAATGGAAAGGTGCACACAACTTCATTCATTTAGGAGTTCTAAATTTTTGCAAGTATAAAATATGTCTTTCATTTTCTTCCTGCATTTAAAATTCTTGCAATTATGCTACAATATTTTAATAAATTGACCTACAGGTTACACCTTATGCTGTCATACTCAAATATGAAAAGCAATAGTAGATTTCAATTTAGGCTAAATAACTAGTCCCACTGAATTCATTATGAAGAGATTGACAATACAAATATTACACAAGTAAGGTTTAGAACAGCAGGGCAGCTATTGAAGTACTAAGCTGTAGTCACTGTGTTACTAGCAAATAAAAAAAGAATTTAAGACATATTTACACTGACATTTTAAATGGTAAATGTGATGATCTTGCAGCCATGTTCTAGAAGTCTTTTCCATGGCAAAGAAGGACAGCAGGAGAGAAAGCATGAAAGGACCAGAGGAAGTGATTATTCTATACGAAAATATATCAGATTGTTTCACTAGGTCATGAAATTGGGAAAGTAGAATCACAGGAATCTCAGACAAAAGCAGTCACGAATCTCCTCCCAAATAACAAGATGTAATACTGTTCCTACATTGCTGCTGCTCCAGTATTATTCATACACAGTCTGACTGCCAACAGAGAGAAGTCTCTGAAAGAAGTGTGCAGCTTAACAATCAAAAAAGTGAGAAAAACTCAGCACTTCCTTTAGAAATTACCTAGCAAGGTGAGGGAAGACTTTGCTGAGGCCTGAGGTCTCTAGAAGAGTCAGTATTCTTTGCTTAGCATGGCTAAGAACAAAGTCACAGTAAAGTCAGAGTAAAGATAATTGAAATTTTCTCAGTGGACTCTAGTATTGTATCAATACAGAAATAAAGAACTTCAGAGTTATGAGGAGGTCTTTAGGAATCTTTATTTGCATGCATTAGGTTAAATTCATTAAAACAGTGCAATGCTGCCTGCAAACCTGACCCTCCAAGCAATTTTGTGAGTTAGCAGATAGGTGAGAAAGATCAGACACCCCTGTGTTGACTTTGACTCTGGCATAAAATTAACATGCTTTACACAGTATAATTTGAAGTTAGAAAGCAATTTTGCTTCTCTTATGTCTAAGGACACTGCTATTTTTTCCTTTCTCTACTGTTTCCATCTTCTTTACTTAAAAATTAGTTCAGATTATGCTTGTTTGGGTTTTAACTATATCAGATTCTAAATTGTATGTAGGAAAGGTGGTTTCCCCTTCTTACCACACCTGGCACAGCGATAAACTGTTCTGGAATAGGCCCTAGGTGTTAAGATAATTGCTAATAATTCCTTCTTTACTATTCTGGTTTGGGAAAAAAAAAGGACAAAAAAAATCCAAACTCTGTCAAATCTCTGTCAAACTCTGTCTTTTAAAATAACAATTATTCTAACAACATATGGGTACAGACAGAGAAATAGTATCAAAGCCAAAGGGACTGTAAATAAATAGCTAGCCCTTTCACAAGTGAAATCCATTTATCTGCATCACTATGAAACTAGTTTCCTAAGACAGAATTAGGAGTCTTGTTAGATTTCCATCCTTATCTTTGTTCACTCTTTTTACTAAAAACAAAATCATTCATTTATATTAAAGGAAATTTAATTTGGATGAGTTTCTTGTCAAGGATAGTGGTAGTGGATGTAACAACTCTCTTTTGATTTGAAGAACTAAGATATCAAGGTAGTATCAAGGCTATTAATAAAAACTTCACTTAGTTTCAACCTCAGAATATGAAACTATTGGAATTAATGAATACTATTATGAAGTTATTTTCCTGCACTGCATGACATTATCATCATGTCTTCCCCTGATTTTTATTCTCTATAGGTCTTCCTTAACAAAATACTTAGTGGTGATGAACATTAGACTTCGAAGAAGCTCCACACAAACAGGATTATGAGAACCAACGCTGCATTTCTCTAGCAGCTATTTTTAGTCTTGTTATACCTCACAGATGAGTTTGTTTTGGAATGTTGCAGGAAACTGTGTAAGAGAGCTTAAGAGTATCTTATGCTACCAGGATGTTTCACATGAGGCTACAGTCTTGCTTTAACAAACAAATACCTATAAATTGACCACTGTTGGATCAGGAAACATGAGGCACAAAAATATACAATTTCATGTCCAAATATTTGGGGAAAGATTCATTATAGTTCCCTTACTGTTTGCACTCTGCAACTGAGTTTTGGCCAGTTACATGTGAGATATTTGGCTAGATGAAGCTGGCTTAATATTCATGGTCTTCTAATATTCACATTCTTAACAGCATCTCCTTCAATGAATGCACATAGTTTTTGGTATTTCTGAATGCCTGTCAGCCTACTGCAAGCAATAGCACAGTGAAAGTTCAGTTAACCTTTATACAAACAAATCAAATATAGGTTCAGTGTGACTCCACGTACACCTCTTGCCTCGTGTACACACACTCTCTTCTGGCTTGTTATCACATCTTCTGAAAGGCTTATTACCTGCTGCCTGTCATCATCTCCCCTCTTTACTATATGCTGTGTATGTAATTATAGTGACATATTAGTAGGTTTTATTTATGCAAAATACAGCAAAACAACACTTCAATGTTATCAGAGAGAGCAAGTAAAACTTATCAAGCTCAGTGAACTTGAAAACAAAGAAAAGAGCAGCTGTAAAAATCAATCTTAAGCTCACAAGACCAGTCATAGTAACATTTCTATACATCACTTTCTTCTATTCTAGCTAATGAAAAAAATAACTGCTCTTTCAGGCTAATCAATACATTGCACAGCTTCTAGAAAAACTTTTATTGGTGGTGAAGAAACATGAGCCTTTAATAATCTGTCTGACAAAGCTCAGAAATGAATTTTCTCTAAATATGACCAAAAGGTGCAGGTGAAGCACGCTTCTCAGAGCTGGAGTAGCAGCAGATAATTCAGAGTTTGAGCTGTTTGAGTATAAAGCACTGACTCGTGATCAGGTCCATACTTCTGTCATAATTCACCTTACCTTCTCTTCTTATTCCAAAAAAACATTGATATCAGAAACAAATTCAGTTTCATCAATGCTTTTGTTTTACATTGGAAACATATTTAGAATAGATGTTAGTCCTAGGAAAATTCCTAAGTGCACACTAAAGTTCAATTCAGCATCACTCATACAGCTCAATGCTTAAAGCTAAGCACATATTTCACCTAACAGAACACAGATTTCTGGTTAAATGGAAAAGGTAAACAGAAAGGTCAGCTGCTGAGATTTAAGGACTGTTGTCAAACAAGTTACTCAGGGATCAGCTTGGACCTGATTTTGTTAAATATCTACATGAATAATACCCCAAAAAGAAGGGTGCTAATAAAGATGGATTTGATATATTACCAATATAGAGCATCAGGAAATCAAGAGGAATTGAATAACCTGATCTGGCCTACAGAAAATGGAATAAAATACCATTAATATAGAGTGCAATATCATGCATTTCAGGACTGATAAAAGCCAATGCTCATTCACTGCAAATCACTTATATTACTCTGTCTGTATGACTGTGAATCATCAGTGTAAGTCTGCTTTGGAAACTGGTATTGAATTTATCAGACAAAATATTTCTAGAAGAGGTAAGGAAGATCAATACCGTTGTATAAGTCACAAGTGAAATATTGTTCAAACATCACATCTGGACACCAGAAATATTACTTGGGGCTCCTGTGTTCAAATATATGGCTTCAAGTTGGAATATATACAGAGAAAAGCAATTGCTATGAGCATGGATTATCTATTTCACAAGCTATATCAAAATAATACAGTTTGTGGAGCCAAACAAAACTAAGACTGATGTTAGAATAGTAGATAATTTTCTAGAAAAAGAAGTGAGAGAGTAAACATGAGGAAGGAAAAACAGCTAGAAAAGTAAATGTCAGTATCCACATCACTAAAAAAGGATGAGAAACCATCAACTAAAATATTGAGACTGAAAATTAATGGACTATCTACTTACAAGATGTATCAAATTACAGAACAACTTCCTAATGCTAAGAATAGTTTAAATTTATTAATGGAAAACGATTGCCAGAGACAGCACCAACATCCTTCCTTAAAGACAAGCTTTATAATTTATTAGGAAAACTGAGAATAATCCCTCTTTTTACTTTCCTTGGGGGTATTTTTTGTGTTTCAGTTGTTTTCAACAAAACCTGTACAATATGGACCTGTACTTGGTTTCACGTAACACTTCAACTTAACTCAAACATACTGCAGCTCTCAAATTTTCCCTAACCAGAATTAATGAGTAATTTACTCATTATGTTTTTTCTCTATTTCTAAAACCATGAGCCGTTAGTTTTTACAGCGAGTCCCGGAAATTTGAACTTATGAAGTGAGTTTGAACATAACAGCTACATGCTGTATTTCTCCCCACAGAGAAGGCAAACATTTTAGAAGTGTATTTCAAATTGATAGAGCTGCATTAAATTTTGGCTCTGTCCCTAACTCTGCTTTGCTGCCTCACATTTTTTTCCAGCCTCTTTCATGGATCAACTGTCCTTTTCTAGACATGAGTGCTTCCACTGCCTTCCCTCACACTCTCCCTCCTCTTTTACTGTTTGGTATTGTTGTGAGTTCCTACCACTACCTATCCCTGATATTTCCTCAAATATTCCTGCCAATCAACTCAGATATTGCATATTTTAAGAAAACAGACACATAGGAAGCTGCAAATGCAAATTAACTCTATTTGTTTGAAAACATGAACAAATAGACTCCAACAGTAGAAGGTCTGTGATATTTGTCCTCATTGCCACAGTAGTCTCAGAAAATCACTGGGAAGCATACCCTTGACTAGCAATCAGGGTAGAACTCATGGTAAACAAAAACACCTACTGAGAACGAGAAAACAGATGTTCTGGTAAGAGAGAGGAAAAAATGTAGCTGAAATGCTAGGCAGTCTGGAAACTGCCTGGAATCTGATGGGTAAAAAAGAAAGCTATTTGCTGGAAGTTTTGCCATGTTACACTGCATGAAGAAAACTATTTCTAGTTTTACTCATTCTTCAACAAATGTATAAAAAGATATAATACTAACACCTGTGCTAGGTCTCTCGTAAAGCTGCAATGAAATGATACTGTTTTCACTGCAGCAATAAATGAGGAAGACTAGTAGTTAAACCTGGACTAATGCTGTTACACAATTAAGACTTCCTTTTATAGAAATAAGGACCATCAAAAAAGTGGCCATTAAATGTGTTACAGGTTAGTAAGTTCTGTCTCTGATTTTTAGAATTGCGGATGCCACAAATAGTACTGTGTCCACAAACAGTGTTGGCTTTAATCCACTGGTCATTACTAACACAGAGTATCTTCATTTTGAAATAAAGACTATTATTATTTATAACTGAAAAGAACACATAAAATTGAGAATTCCTCTACTTACTTGGGCTTCTGCTGGGAACATGTGAATCTGGGATCAACTGAAGGCAACCCAACAAAACCAGTCTGATAGAAATATGTAGCAAAATCTGGGCTAAAGTATATGGACATTAGGCACACGTAGAATGTTATGGTCACACATACAAGTTCCCAATAGGTTGCAGTTTAGACATTTTCTAAAACACAGACTGTGCTTTCCACATTAGACTTGATGTTTTTTAAGAGGAAGTACGTTTCGCTATGTTTAGATAATTTCATAAAAGGCATAATCAGAAAATAAATTCTTATGTTGATTTTGCCACTACCCTTATATAACTAAACTCTCAATGAATGTCTTAATCAGAGATCTTTATGAAATAGAATCTTCTGTATTAGAAGTAAGGAGGCCTTTGGTTCATAAGACAATTATGCTGAGCTTATTTTTACCATAGCCTACAAGGAAGCTAATCCCTCTTATTAACGGTTCAAATATCAAATGCAGTAGACAGGTTTAATGGAATTATTTTTTAATCTTTTCCACTGTCACCGCAAGTGCCACCTGACATTAATCCCCTGGCACTTGTAATAAGATTAAATGAGAAATTTTACCTTTGGCATTGTATAATAGACCAAAGCACAGGAAGAAACCTCATCAATGGTTTAAAAAAAGGTTTAGTGTTAGCTGTACAGTAGCAGATGTTCTCTAATGGAAAATAGTTACGTAGAATAAGAAAAAAGTCATTATTTTTTCTATCTAGCGATATATTATATAACAATATTATATCAACCGCGCAATCTAAGAATGGACACTTTAAGAGCTTTAAACAAGCAAATAGGAAAATGAGACTTAAGTGGCTGAAAAATAAAGTGTATAAGCAAAAACAATGAAAGGTTTGAAGGAATTAAACATTTATCAACAACAATAACAAAATATCTATTTTAAGGCCAGAAAACCCATGAAGAACTGCAAAAACCTAAGTGAGTTACATCCTGTAAAAAAAAAAAATATATAACTACTAGAAAAAGCATCTTCCATTTCATAAAAAAACTCCACACAACATAGAGAATAGAGAAAGCAGCAGTTTGCTGGAAGGATAAAAGGATGTTTTGGAGATGAAGGATAATCTAGATGTAGCCTGAAACTAAATAACACAGGCCTCAGTTTTTACTAGACTGCTCAAGTGAAAAACATAGTAAATTTTACATACTTAGTCACACACTGAGAATAGTGTCAAATTATTTTCAATAAATCTGTGAAGTCAACGCTGATACCATCTTGCTGAAAACCAATGTAACATTTTGAGAATGGCTGAAATAATTTATTTTTAGATCAAATAGATCCTCAATAACTAGTAAAAGGAAAGACAATGAAGGGTAATTAGAGCTGAATGGATAATGAAATAAACTGAAAATAATTTATTGAAGATGGATACGATATTATTTTGGCTGGCTAGACTTAAACCCTGTCTGACTGCCAAGATAAATGAAATGTCACCAGTCTACTTTGGATTTCTACACCAGCATAACTCATATATTGAAGATCATCTCATTAAGGAATTGCCTAAAGGGAGAGGTTGGCAATGGGACTGACCAGAGGGATACTTCCAATATAATTACTGAATAATCATTTACTACATTTTTTTCAAGTATGATGGTAACAAAACACATATGCTTTAAGATTTGTTGATGATTGAGAGTTGAGGGGGGCATTAATATTGTGATCTTTCTCTTTATTATCACAGAAAATTTGGAAGACACTAAGGAAAGCAATGTTAGAAATAGAACTAAATCGAAGTGCAAGGTCATAGCTTTGGGGACTACTAATCAGAATACCTGCAGTAAATTAGCAACTCGAGTAGGAATTGCTGAGGAAGAGAAAGACAAAGACATATTAGCCACAAGATGAAAGAGGCCCAAAATAATGAGACCATAAAACAGAAAGTGCAATCCTTATGTTTCAGTCTTTCAGGTGAAGAGATGAATAAATAAAAATACTTTTTTCAAAGCACAAATGAGATCTCATCTGAGCTATCACACATCTTTTTGATCATCACACTCAAAGCTTACGAATTCAGACTGGAACATGGAACAGGTCAGAGGAATCTATATCTCATAAGAAAAGACAGAGAGCTTTTCTTATTTAGGCTAGCAAAGTAAACACTGAGAAGGAAAAGCTGCTCATTGGGTGGGTAAATGTTAAGTGAAATAGTTATATAAAACAAATCACAACTGGTTCACTCAAGATGAGCACTTAGGAGATTTGGATCCTACACTAAGACATAAAAGTAATTACTGTTAATTGCACCAAAAGTCATAATAAAAAAGGCACACAGTATTTGTCCCCGACTGTCAAGCAGTTATAATTCATCACCAAACAAGATTTCCACATTATTGAATGGGAACTAGATGGTTTGGAAAAAACTGGTTTTGTTCATGGGTACAAGTTGTTTGAAAACTGTCCTAAATTAGACTCATAATATTACTTTATTTTTTTCTTTCAATCAATCCCCAAGTTATTTCCAAACTTTTACCCTAATGGTACTTAAGATCCAACAGTGTACATGTTTGGGAAAATATGAGAGGGAAATCTTCTCATTTTAAAAATCACCTTTTATAGGTTGCTTGTGTTCCACACAATTAACAGATTCTTTCAGAAACAATATTTTCTCCTGTTCTGAAACAGGAGCAGGTGCTTCAGGCAATGCCATTTTCGTACAGCGGTCGGCAGGCAGCCCAGAGGCTATAGAGGCTCATTTTAATTACTTGGCACCTCGATGCAATTAAAATGTACCATTAAGGTTACCTGTCAGAATGAAAGTTTGGTACAACTTATCTAAACCACTACCCATAACCCCAGAACCCTTTACAAATATTTAAGGTGTTTTACTTACGTTTGAGACTACATGATAATGTCATTAACAATTAGTACTCTTCAAGTATTTCTTTTCAAGAAATTCGGGTCATCGTTCACTATTAAGCTAAAAGCATACCAAAATCTTGTTGCTTTTTCTATAGAGTGCAAAGTTATGTGATTTTTCCCTGGAGCTTGGAGACCGCAGACATTTTTCTTAGACCATAGGAAAAGGGAAGCAAATGGATTTATCCTGGAAACACTCAACTTTTGATTTTCCATGTTATTTCTTCACATTTCCATTAATCTCAATTAAAATCTACTTGGGGTATTTTGTGTAAGTCACATTAACTTCTTGCCTTCTACAGGTTGAGTGCAGTGATCTGCATTTTCTTTGCACAACAATATTACGAATGAAAGCAACAAGTGGAACTTACAACGTTGTTTTTAATCTTTTTACTATCCTTAGTCTTTCCAGAAAATGAAGACTTCTTGTAAAGCCAGGAGTGAAATAACAAGGGCAAATATTGCCAACTAATTTTTAAAGCTTCAAGTTCTTGTTTACACGTGGATTCTGCTTATAATCAGAAACAACTGCACAAATTGATTTAAATCCCAGCATTTAACCTTTCATCAATTACAGTGTAGGACACTTCTATTTAGGCCCCATGAACAGGACCACAGCTGCACACTGATATATGAATTATGCACTCTGCAGTAAATTATGAGTTCACAAACGTTTTCTAAAAAACTAGTCCAGCTGAACATCACAAATGTTGTATTTGGACATAGTTTTTCTAAATGCCAGAACTAGACACAGGATTCCAGATGAGGCCTCACCAGGGCAGAGGAGAAGGGGAGAACCTCATTCCACTTGCTGCCCACATTCTTCCTGATCAAATAAATAACAGTGACTGTATCAGAATATTAATTGCAAATGTGATTGGCATCCATGGGATGAGTATTTGTCCCACACATTGCAGAACATAACTTCCATTTAACCCCTAGAACTTTGTTTTCTTTTTTTCTTTAAAATCATCTCGAAAATCTCCTTTAGAATGAAGTTATGACAGAATGGTTGTTGTCCTGGTTTAAACAATCTGCAAGCGACAGTCACACAGCACATTCATTACAACTGCAATTCTACTCTCTCTTTTTTATTTTGCAATTGAAAGCTGAATTCTGAAGTATGGAAATACACAGTGAGTTATCCAATAGATACTTCTGAAAGTATTAAAATGTCCAAAATATTTCCAAACTATTTATTACTACTATGAATAAATTGTCTATTAAAATACAGATTAATCCAATAGGAAAATAAATACAAATGAAGTAAACCAAAAAACTCTTGAGGATTCTTTTAAGCCACATACTGGGTTCAAAAGAATCTGAAGGATTATTAAAAGAAATTTACTATTGTAGGTATTGATACCCATATATTTTGTTAACATGTAGAATGTTAACAATAGCTTGAATTTTGTAGAGGTAACCAAATAGGGAGTTGCAACACTCAAGGGCAGAAGTGAGAGAATAAGAATGTGCCAAAAATTCAAGTAACAATTAAGGACAAAAACAGAAATCTTGGCTCGACACAAAAAAAGTCCAAGCTGTTTTAAGGCCATAATCACAAGTGCTGGTGTACATAATGGAAGAAAAGCATCTTGCCTTTGGCAGACTAAATTAGAATAATTATATAAGTTTCAGCTCTCTAAATCGAGCTACAAGCATACTTAGGTATGTTCATTATCATCACAGGTTTTCCCTCTGATAACTTCAAAATTTTAATGCCCTTGGGTTGTCTCCAGGAAAGATATCACTCCACTCTATTTTGAAGAAGGAGATCAGAAGGAGAGTTATCTCTGCCAGGAATCAAACAAATAAAAGGAAATCATGCAGGGAAAGAAAAAAAATGCATTAAAAATTCTGCCATGTGACATTTTATCCAAATTATTTTCATGGAACATGACAGGTGTCAGAAAAGAATAAATGAAGTACACAGTGAAAGTCACTGATTACTCACAGTTAAGTGAAATCTCACTTTTGCTTTTGGAATTAAAAGTGATCTGTTCATACATATGTTAGTGTGTGATTACCTTGATGTTCTCAATCTCTTGCTCACATTTTGTTACATGACAAAAAATTATTGAACACCTGCTACTGGGACATGGCTCTCTGATTGACATCCTAAATCTTACCAGAGATCCTAACAAAAAAACAAATCACTACTTCCTCGGTTTGTTGATTTCTGCCCCATGTACAAGTTTATCATTCCCTTTGGAATGAAGTAACAAGGTTTTAGAAGGCTGAAATCACTCAATACAAAATAAGCATTGAAAAAGCAATACATTGATATTCAGTCTAAGCAAGAAGGACCAAAGACTAATCCAATTAAGAGTCAGTTGTACAAAAATAACTCTAAAAGACAGCAATTCATAGGAAGTTCTCACTCCATCTTAAGAAAGATGTTTCGCCTCACCAAAGATGGCTTGGGATGCTTGCAGAGCTCTTTGAGCTGAAATCAAACCCTTTGTCAAGATCCTCCCTCTGCCTTCTGCTTTCCCAAAGAAAGGACAAGCAAGTTACTGTTTTCCTCTTTCAGGAAGCACCCATTCACCTTTAAGCATCTCAGTAATCACTTCCTGCTGTCCTTTAAAGTCTCCTAAATATCGTCTCAGATTTTGCTTGATTTTAAAACTATTGAAAGTCAGACAGGCATGACTGGACAGAGTTATAACCTTGCCAGGCAGTGAACACTTGCTTCTCACAAGTACTGTCCAGTTCTGGGCTCCCCAGTACTAGAAAGATATGGATCTGTTAGAGCAGGTGGAAGATTGCCTTCATGATGGAAAAAAATCTAAACATGTTTTCACTGAGGTCTTAAGTTTATTTTCTCCTCTAGCAGTTCCCTCTAGTTAACAGAATTTTAAGTGTTCTGAAATTCTGATGTGGCATGGACTACTTTCTCAGCATTTATTCTTTAATCTAGGTAAATTCTCACTTTTCACTTAAACTAAATTCAACAATATTTACTGCCTTCGTTTTACATTTTGCTACAAAATAAAAGATCAGTTACATTCCTCCTATACCTATGCTGTCTGTTGACCAGTTTCATCAATGGTGCTGAGATGTGCAAAGTAATTGGCAAAACATTAAACAAAGAAAAAAAGCAAGTGTTTTTATTTATCCCTGTAGTTTGCTGTTAAAGATGTAAAACACATAACAGCATAAAGCTACTGCAAGCTTAGAACTCTGTACCTTCCTGGCATCCTTTACTTCTCTTGGTAAAGTTCATCATTCAATACAAGATAGGTATTTCTCATTCTTGTCACCATTTCTGTATGGTAGTTTTCCTCCAGTACTTTTTGCTTCATCTGAGTAGGCAGCCAAATTCACTTAGAGCAGCTGCCAGCACTGAAAAGCTCCATTTTAAACAAACCTTTTGTTTGAAGTCTTTCGTTCAGCATTTCAGTCCCTATGGGACATTTCAGATTTATGTCATTTTGGATTAGTTTCTTTCCATGATTATATGACAGTTGATAGGTCGTAGCTGGATCTATCACAAAACTTTTCTGATAAACATATTTCCACTACTTTGCAAAGTTCTTTGCAACTCTCTGCTCTAGCAGAGCAAGCAACAAAGTTCCTACAGCAACTGCCACTCCGTCTTGCTTCAATTCATGCAAATTTTCCAAGGATTTGGGGTTTTAATGTTTTAAAATAAAAGCTATTTTTCTAGCAGTTCATACTACATTCTAATTAATTGCATATCTCAGTATTTTCCATATGACAATTACAGATAGTACATTATTTTTGCATCAATAAATGCATATGTATGTACACAAAGAAAATCTGAATGTTTTTCCAGGGACAAGTTTACCATATACGACATCTCCACATTTGTTTTTTCAGCAGTTCACAAAATTCTTAACTCTTAATAGAAAACTTTTACTAGAAATCATTGGAAATTGTTTTACAGTCTATGGCTTTAATATAATCATTTTTATATTACTTATGATGGAGAGACCATATTAAGTTCGTGGACAGCCAGACCCCACCAAACAAGGACATAGACTTGAGGAGGCCCTGACACAAGGGAATATGACCTCTGACAATGTGCTTTGTTTTCTTCTCTCTTACTAATCTCTTCCCAGACTGTCATTCTTGGGTTCGTTGACCTATCATGGGAAATAGGGCTTACTTCGTTTTTTCCTTTACCTCATTACCCTTGAACTGGAGGTCAAGCTGCCAGCAGTATTTGTCAACTCACAGCAAAAGCAGAAAAACCAGTTAACTGAGGTAAAAAAGTGAAACTGATACTTCTACCCCACCGTAGATAATAATCCGTCATGCTATTAAAGGGTACATTTCTTAATTTTTATACTTTATCTTCCTTGTGAAACAAGATAAACACAATGTCATCACAGCTACAGTCAACGTCCATGAAATATGTTACATTTTCATAACTAAAAGCATCCCTCTTCACAGCACTTCAAACACATGTACCTGAAACTCACTAAGGTGACTTCAGTAGGAGAAGCTTCCGACTCCTAAAACTGAGTACAGGTTTGTATCTACTAACTCTCAGAGACACACAAATCAAGATAGCTATTATTATTAAGTAAAACCAAAACAAAGACAGTTTAGTGATAATACTCTAAGATCTCACAATGTCTCTTTACTTCTCTTCTGTTTGGATTTTTCCCTAGAAACAATAATTTCATGTGTTACAAGTCGAGTATAAATTTTACAGAAGTTAGAAATAATGCATTTGTATACTAGTCCTCATTTTTTTTCCCTTAAACAACCTCAGTTCACTGTCCAAAGCAAATGTTGCTATAGGTCATCATATCTGAAAATACTCAGAATTATTGTTAACAATAGGTTTATGCTTTGTCCTTGAGACCCAAACGTGTCTGCAAGTTGGAATATGACACCAACATGCTATGTGGTTTGCATTTTGACATGATGAATGTCTATATTTCACCATAAAATATCAGAAGACAATATGAATCTTGCCACTGGTCTCCTGTGTATCCTTTTAACAATTTCTGTGTGGGAAGCACACAGAATGTCCTTAATTTAGGAGCAGCATTTTTAAATGTCATTAATTCAAGCATATCATTTCTACAGATTTAACCTTTAACTCAACAATCAATAGCCTCGTGATTCCATACAAACTGATATTTTTATGTGAAGTGCAGCTGCAAAACTCCAGTATGTGTTTTCATCCTTTCTTGCATGAAAGAGAGAAATCAAATCTGTAAAAACATATTACAGTTGGAGTTGTTACAATCTGGATGTTAGGAACCTGCGGCAGTCACTATGTAGCCATCATGTTAGGAGACTACATACTGTGAGGCCGTCTAGAGCTTGCTGTTCGAGAACTACAGGCCTCTTATGTAGCAAAATACGTAGGAATATCAGATCTCATTCTTTCAAGTCAAATCTATGAAGTTCTCTCCAATTTTGGAAAGTCTCAGTACTTGAATGTTACAGAAACATATTGCAATTGCTAAAAATTCAATGATTTTTGAGACACAAGTGTAACTGTAATTGTGCTTCTGCTAAAGTGTCTGATATGGAGACAGTGATAGTATAGTCCTGAATATCTACGTACCAGTTCTCATGCAAAATAATTACTCTGCTTCTTGCAAACAGGTATCGATGAAAACATTTACAGTGCTATTACATTTGGTTTCGCACACTGGCTAAGATTATTCAGTATTGCAGCACATCCAATGTTTGCATGAGCTCATTGCTTTCAAAAAAAACCCTCCTCAGGGGGTGGGTATTTCCATGCCTAGTCTCAAAGGTTAATTTGTTTGGAAAGCTGCTGTGAATTACTGTTTAGTTATTTCTCAGAAGCAAGACTTTTGATGGGTTTCAGGAAAGAAAGAATAAAAATAAAAGTTTACAAGCATTTTGAACATCATCTCTGCAGGCTCAGAAGCATCTGCTAAGATTTTAGTAGCTTTTAATGAATCTCCCACTGCTTAGGACATGATTTCCAGACTGTCTTGGCAAACACACGACACAAAGAAAAAAAAAAAGAAAAAAAAAAAAAAAGAAAAAAAAAAAAAAAGAAAAAAAAAAAAAAAGAAAAAAAAAAAAAAAGAGCCCAGATAGACAGCCATTACCAATATAAATAATAATATTAAGTCAACCTTTCAAAAAAGTAGATTAAAGACACGACTAACACTCATTACTAAGATTTGGTTTGAATTCTCAGTTGGTGTCTTCAGTTTTAGGTAAGTGAAGAATCTGGCCTATAGTGCTTACCACTGGGAGTAGTCATATTGATTTCTGTTATTTCACAGAAATCAATTGGACTGCTCCCAGCAGTAGATGCTGTTCTTAGCTGTAAGCACTTACAGGCTCCGTCCTTACAAGTCTATGTTTCTATATAATTTTTGTGCTATTGTTCTCACCTTTATTTCAGCCTTGAAAGGTATGTCTCTAGGTAAACAACAAAAGCAGGAATGTATAAAACTTACACTCGTGCTGTACCACTTATCTGAATGGGTTGTCATTCCCCTGAAAGACTATCTCAAATGTCATGTCAGCTTCAAACCCATATATATTCACAGAAGTTATTTCAATTGATCAACCTTGATCAGGGCTATCCTAGGGTCCCAGACTGCATTAGGAGAATGAGTGGTGTTTTAAAACCTGTCTATCGATGCTGGTCATAGCCTGGAAGAAGTTACATCACATCTCTTTTTGTGCAAGTACTGCAAGAAATTTAGCCAAGGCTTTCAAATACTAAGAAGTAACTGCCTTACGGATGTGGAAAACAAGCTGTAGCCCACAGAAGGAATAAAATTTTATTCCTAACAGAAGACTTAACTACAGCCAGATACTTCTCAGACTGTCTTATTGCCTGCTGTTACTAAAACTGATCAACTGTTATTTGTACCTACAATACCTACCTTAAAATTACCTTGAAAATGCCAGCTTTAGCTAATACACAGTCATTTTGAATATACACACATCCTGTGATCAAAAGGTCATAGGAGAGCTCAGGTTGATCAGAACCTCAGCAGGTTGCTAGTCCACACTCTTGCAGAAAGCAGGGTTAAACCATGTTGCTTACGGCTTTATCCAGTTGAGGCTGGAAAACTTGCAAGAGTGGAGACTGTGCTACCTTTCTTGACAACCTGTTCAAATGCTTGAGTTTCCTTGTGGAGGAGGTTTTTCCTTGAATTCAGCCCAAATCTCTTCTGTTACAGATTATGTCCATAGTCCATACCTCCTACCATAATTCTCTGGAGAGCACTAGACTCCATCTTTTTCATAACCCCCTGACAAGTATTGCAGGACTGATATGTGATATGGGTCCCACATAACTAGGATATAGCAAGCTGGTTTTCACATTAAAGAATAGTTTGAGAAATTCCCTTTTCATCTGTATTCTCTTGATTAAACAGATCAGGACTTGTAGTATCAAAGGTCTAATCTTGGGATCCACAAAGCAACCCAACATAGCATGCAATGTGTGTACATAGCATGTAATGCAGAGTGTCTGCAGAAGTATAAATCACATACACAGTGAAAGTGGACCAAGAGAGTTGCCTCTATCAAGAGACATCTGTGTAAAGCACATGCTGTTAAGTGTGTTGCCTTGTGGACTCAAGTTGTTTCCAAGTCCATAAGTCCCTAAGATAAAAAATCTTCATTCAGCTTTTCATTGCTCTTAGTGAAAACCAGTACTGCCCAGGAAAGAGGCAGGAGTATATACATGACAATGTCTTAGAGAATAGGAGCACAGCTACATGGCTTAATTTGATGCTAAATTTAAGGTACTTGACATAGTTTGACATTCTCTGTGTGGTGCAGTCTAGTGATGTGTGCTATAACTGCACAATTACTAGGTCTTGTCTTGGGAAAAGCATTTCTACAGTTCAGGCTAGTGTGGAGATCCCGACACTATGCATTATGGAGGCATTGCACTCTAAAGCTTTTATATTAACTGAAGAAATATGAACAAAGCAGAAGACTGAATACCAATAGAAAGGTAGCTGCAACTAGTAATATGTTTCTAGAAACACTGTGTCTAAAGAAGTTGAAATACTAATGTCTTTGTCAATGTATTCAGTTTTGGGCCTCCTAGCTCAAGAGGGAACAGGAATTTCTAGAGAGAGTCCAGTGCAGGACGACCAAGATGATCAGGGGACTGGAGCATCTTTCTTATGAGTAAAGGCTGCAGGACATGAGACAGTTCAGCCTGGAGAACACTATGGGAGGGATCTCATCAGTACTTATAATTATTTGAAAAGTGTATGTCTAGAGGATAGGGCAACACTTCTTTCTTGTAGTCTTCAACAGTAAGACTAGAAGTAAAGGTCAAAAGTTGGAACACAAAGTTCCACTTCAAGAAAAATTTCTTTACTATTCAGGTGAGGGAGCCCAGGCACAGGTTGCCCAAGAAGGGTGTGGAGTCTCCCTCTCTGGAGGTTTCCAAACCCTCCTGGATGTGTTCCTGATTGACCCAATCTAGGTGAACCTGCTTGAGAAAGGGTGTTAGGCTAGATGATCTTTAGAGGTCCCTTCCAACCCCTACTATTCTGTGACTCTATCAATAATTGCTGTTTTGTAAATATAACACAAGTAGACAGGAGAAATTGCTCTGCAATTAGCTAACCTGGCCATATTTTAAGAAGTGTGCCTTAATTTTCCATTTTTTGTCACCATGTGCACTCACAAGCAGGTCAATCGATCTTCAAACACAGCCTTTAATACCTCTGTTTCTGATTGTTCATCTGTGAGATCTGCCCCTCACTCAGGACCTTACATAATGAAACTACTCAAGGTTTGCTAAAGCATAGAATTGTAATTATCATTTGAGAGCTCTAGAATGAAGTAGAGCAACAACTTAAAACCACAGAATGAGAAAGCACATTCCTCCATTGCCCTACTTAAATCGAAGGATCTGATCCTTTTGGATAACTTCACTTTCCTTGCTACAAATAAATCAGAAGGTCTAGCAGGTGAACTAAAATAAGAACCTTCCTTGTGACTCAGAAAGAGTTGTGATAAACTTGTCTAGTGTGGGTCATTTCTTGTAATTCTTACATCCACACGCTGTCAGGATAGATTGAAAGCTCTGGTATAGGAAGGGAAACAAGAAAAAGATAAATGAGAGAACTGTGCAGATGAAATGTAGTGGCACAGAACACAGGCAGAGATGGCTTACACGTGGAGAGATATATTCAGAGAATCTGACAGAGTAACGCAGCCAAATGAGGTCCAATGGATACAAGCAAAGTGTTTTACTGTGTGACTTTTATGTCATATTTTTTTCCATTTATAGTCAAAATAAGCTGACTGCTATTCCTAGCCCACAGGCAAGAGTAAATCAAGCTGTCCTCCAGTTTTAAATCAGCAACTTGCATACTGCAGTTGGATTTGCATCATTTCCATCATTGCAATTTAAAGCAGCCATTCCATGCCTTTTATGATTTCTAATACAACCATATCTGGTTACTCAAGAGCTATTTATAGTTCACTTTTTCCCATAAGCAGTATTTTTAAACAGTAAAATATTTAATTGTATACTGTTGAATTTAGATTAACCTGAACATCCATCAGACATCTATCTAATCCAGTGAATTAAAGGCAGAATGACTCCTCATTGTTAAATGTGAAAGTAGAAAAACTCAATAACAGTTGATAGTATGCATATATTCTTATATCATTGGAATAATATATCTGCATGTGTCAATACATATATTATTTATGTTTATACAAAAAGATCAGACAATGAAAAATGTACATTGCAATAAATACAACATGTTAGAAGATGAAAGTATCTTCTAGTTCAAATACTGTCCTGGGGTACAGAATACTCTTTCTGTGCAATGAGAAAGCAGTTTCTGTCCGCTCCTGCCATACATGAAGTTCAAAAAAATAGTTCTTGTCTAGCTAGAAATTATGATGGATAAAAGACTATTCGTTAGCCAATCATCTACAAAAAGTAGTATTAGTGGCAATGAGAATAAATATGACTCTCAAAATTTCAGGTATTAAAGCTAACAGTGAAGACAGAGCAGAAGGAGCTAACAGCTAATAACAAGCTTCTGTGTAGAGGATTACATGTCCAAGCAGTCAATATTCTGCATCTACTTTCATGATTATGATTGCCAAACAGTACACTTCACTTATCACCCTATTATAAGGCTTTTCACATTTGTTAGCATTACCCTAAGGACTAGCACTACGTGAATATTCAGGCTGACTTGTATTAATTCTCTTTCAAAGCTAGATCAATGGCCTAATTATTTGTTCCATTCTAATTTCAAAAAATTATATCTGATTGTGCCTAGAAGTGATAACTATTAGCAGCCCAGACATGCATAATTTTACAAATAATAATTATAATCTCATGGAATACTACTGTAAGCCTCCAATACAAGTACTTCCTTCTTTTGATGAAGTTGCCATATTTTCTTACTGTGGTTTTCAGTGCAATTAACATACACATAATAGTGGTAAGAAGAAAACTCAATAGCATTACCCTGGCAAAGTTGGACAAGATGAAATAGAAGTGTTACCCCTTGCTTTATAACGATCAAGAGTTTGCATTTCATCTAGTGAAATCTAGAATCTTCAGAGATCACATAAAAATTAATTGACAGGAAAATTAGGACTAAGTGACTTCCAATGGAGACCTAAGAGACAAATCTAAGTTAGCTCTACAGAGCAAAGGTTCAGACAAATTCTAGTTAGTTATAACACGCGGCTTGTTTTCCAAAATGAAAAGAAATATTACTCTATGATAAATGTTATAAGCTAACCAGATGGCTACTTGATAGATGTCTGTATTAGAGGAACTGCACTGGACACTTTCATGTGATAAAAGCAGAATGTGTCTTTCATTTGGATTCCAATGAATTTTAATTCATTTTTTAACAGACAATACAGGCAACTAATGATCACTCAGTTAACCTCAGAGCACCATAGTAACCAGTGAATCTCTAAGAAACATGACATAAATGCATTCTGAATCAAGTGAATAACATGGATCAAACTCCATTAAAATAAAATAAAAACAAGAATAGCAAATTCCCAAAGCTTTGTATCTTGCCAGCTTCTTTTAACAATAATTAGCAGAGAAATTGGAAACAAAGAGTGCAATTTTGTGCTAGTGTCTATCTAATAACTAATAATGAAATGTCTAAAAGAGCCTTGACTTTCTACAGTGTATAAAGTGTATGTAATGATGATTTAAGATGCATCTGGATATATGTAAGCTATGAAACTGAAGTAAAAACCAATTGCATTAGCAAAATGTCTGTGGGAGAGATTGACAGGAGGTGTAGAACATACCAGATAACAAAAGAATCTAACCTCAGGAAAAGGCTGGAGTGATAGTTACTCAGTGTCAATTGAAAACAGTTAGACAAACAGCAGAGATAACTTACAAGAACAGAAGACTCTCCGCTAAAGGCATATGGTTCTGTGAGCTGATTGGGAATAATCCTTTTTTATTAAATCATTAACTACCTGTGAATAGTTTCTCTATCAGGCTTTCATGCACCATTTCCTCTCTATGATGAACTTTTAAATTTATTATCTTGAGAAACAGTTGCTTAACTAAGATTATTTTTGCTACTTTGCTTCCTTCCCCCTTATTCTTCAAAAAAAAATCTCTCTAATGGCAAGACAGACACATGGTAAAAGGGATAATAAATCTCAAACCATTTGCAGAGAATTTCACACTAAAGCATTGAACAAAAAGCAGCCAAAGACACAGCAAACTCATTTACAAACTGGAGTAAAAAATATGTTCTCGTTTTGTCATTCCTGGGTTGTATGAGGCAGTTAAAAATACATACATAATTATTGTAATAGTACAATTAAAATCAATATAGCTAGAATAATATACAGCAGACATGGAATATTATCTTTGAGTGGTTTAAATTAACAAGTATTTATTTCCATGTAAAATGCAGGTGGGATAATTTGGAAAGAAATGAAAACAGACACGCTCATAGGAGGGAAAAGAAACAATCCAAGGAGATCAATTCATGTGAGCGGACTGAAGAAGCAAACAAAGTTACTTTGTTGAGTTGAGGACTCGCATAAAAGCTCCATGGACTTGAAAGGAGAATTGTGATTCATTATACAGAGAAATGTCTAAAGATTCAGTTGGAGTTAGAGCCCTTAGATACACAAATTCACATTCAAGCTGAAATCACTGAGATAGGAACATGTTTTCAAAAGGTGACAATATTTCTGGGTCTAATCACCTTCAAATACAGTGATTTTAAGGAGATAAAAAAGTGAAGACATAAATATACATCACAATGTTTGTTCCCTCATATCACCATTAGGACTTTGAAATTTAATTTTAAGATGACAACTTAGTTATTTTTCCCGATAATAACGACTTAATTTTCATCCTTCATTAAATGATTAATGATTCAAATCTGCTTTGAGGGACAATGATCACAAATAGCACGCTGCTCTTCATCATTCTTTCCCAAAGTTTCAGCAACGAGACAGCTTTTCAGCCTGTATCTCTCATCAGCTACCTACTACTACTTCACTAACTGTCTTTTTCAAATATATTTCATAAAAAGAACACGGACTGATACTTTCTTACCTCACAGCTCTAACAGTTTTCACACTGACATTTTTTCAGAGCACTACTGTAGTTGGTTAGGAAAATTTTAAAAGTCCACACAAAATCCCATATCTTTTGAAGCCTTCCAGAGAGGGCAGATGTCTCTGTATTTTGTACCTTCCGTTTCAGCAGTTATCAGATATCCATCTAACTGCCTTGGAAAAAAAATACAGAAGGTATTCTTTTAAAAGCCTAAATATGTAATAATACACTTAAAAGTCTCTTCATTACAGGCTTCAAAAGAAGGTTCTTTCTGAGTCACAGAGCAGCATCCAATAAAGACAAGTATCTCTTCTGGCATTTGCAAGCACTGGTAACAAGGATAAAATTCTCTATTTAGGCTCGTCAGGTATCACTGCAGGACTTCTGACTAGAGCTCAAGAAAGATTTATTAAATATTCATATTTTATCTTCTGTTCTGGCAATCAATCTGCTGTCATCTGTTGACTGTATCATACCATGTGACTGATCTGTACCATACAAAATGAAAAAGAGTTACAAAACTGCTATCATCCTCAGAAAGCCTGAATATATGACTTCCATTTCTAGTTCTAGTTTATAGGAGAGACCCAGCTAGTCTCTCCTACACACTCCTCTCAACGCAACACTCTCCTGTTAGCAGACTGCAGCAGTGAAGCTATTCAACATACAACCTACAAAGTGTTGGTTCCTGCATAGACTGCTAGAAACTCATGAGCAATGAAAATATTCAGGTTCATATTTGAATGTGTGTGGACTCACAAAAGAGTATCAAGATGTGCTGGAACAGATAGGAAGTCTCTCAGCAAGCTATGTATAGATTTTGTCTCAATACACCTCCCTACACAGCTTTTAAACATTCCAGACTGGCACTGTCTCACTTGGACATGGCATTGCTGATCCAGGGCTCAGAAAATACCTCTTCTTCTGCAGTACTTCATGAATTTTGTAGTTTGTTAGGAATCATGAAAACAAAGAGTATTTTTAACATGTTGCTTGACTACAGAAAATTACAGTAACAGCTGTGAGGAGTGCTAAGTGGATGGAATTCAAGAGGACTTTTCTTCCTTACTATTTGCCATATACTAAGCTCCTACCTACAACTCCACAGTACTTTTATTTGAAGACAGTTTGTTTGGCAATCTAAAGCTGTTTTATAAGAACTACACTTTCCACCTTTTTACAGTATACCAACTATAGTTGTCTTGGTTTAGGTAGTGGGGGGGCTCAAGGGTTGGCTTCTTTAAAAATCTGTCAGAAGCTTCCTCTGTACCTGATAGAGCTAATGTCAGTCAATTCTCAGATGGATCCACATCTGACTAAGGCCTGACCAATTAGCAACTGAGGTAACACCTCAGTGATTAATGTATCCAAAAAGGTGAAGAAGTTGCTGGGCAGTTGCTAAACTGCAGCAGCAACAGGGAGTGAGAATGTGAGAACATCTCTCTGGACACCAAGGTCAGTGGAGGAGAGAGGAGAGTGCTTAAGTCCTGAAAGAAACCGTCTACTGTGAACTGTGGTGAAGACCACGGTGAGGCAGCTGTGTCCCTACAGCCCCTGGAAACCACCAGATATCAGAGATCCATTTGCAGCCCATGGAGGACCCCACGCTGGAGTGGGTAGATGCCTGAAGGAGGCTGTGACTCCGTGGTAAGCCCACACTGGAGCAAGTTCCTGGCAGGATCTGGAAGCCTGTGGGGAGAAAGGAGCCCATACCATAGCAGGTTTGCTGCCAGGACTTGTGAGGGACCTTTGTTTCTGTGAGGGACTCAGGTTGGAACAGTCAGTACTTGAAGAACTGTTCTCCTGGTGAGTGACCCACATTGGGACAGGGTGTGAGGAGCTGCCCACATGGCAGGCCCCAGGCTGGAGCAGTTTGCGAGGAACTGTAGCCCATGGGAAAGACCCACGTTAGAGAAGTTCATGGAAGACTGTCTCCAACGGAGGCCTCCCACTGAGAAGCAGCAGCAACAAAGTCCATCTGCAATGAACTGATCATAACCCCCATCCCCTGCACCGCTGGGAGGAAGGAAGGAGAGTCTTGGGAAGAGGGAGGGGTGGGGAGAAGTATTCCAAGATTTGGTTTTATTTCTCATCTCCACGTTCTGACGGTTCATTAATAAATCAAACCTTTCTCTCCCCAAGTTGAATCTGTTTTGCCCGTGATGCTAATCACTGAATGATCTCCTTGTCTTTATCTCAACTCAAAAACCCTTCATTATATATTTCTCTCTCTCTCTCGTCTAGTTTAGGAAGGGGAGTGATATTACAACTTGGTGGACATCTGGCACCCAGTCAGGGCTAAACCATCACAAAGGTTTTCTGCTAACACATTTAAATTATAATCTATCCATCTTTAAAACCTTTCAGTAAAAAAGTGATAAAACCAGATCTTATCCCTACCATAATGCAGAACCACAAGAGTCATTTAACATATCTCCCATTTCAACTACTTCAGAGACTATTTTGGACAAGTCACTATGCAAAATTATCATTCTATTCCCTAACCTTTTACACTATAAATACACATTTGAGACTAACTTTGAATTTCACGCTAACTTGATAAAAAATTTATTTCAATATCAGAATCTCAGCCCTAATCAGCCTATACCCACACTACACCTGTTGAGAAAGCAGGAAAGAGAACCTATACCATAATTCAATCCCCTCCAGCCTAGGCAGCCAAATACCATAAAGATACTTTGCATAATTAAAAAAAAAATTCCCTGAAGCCTGCTCTAAATTACAGTAGGAATACAGAGAAACTGCTGTATCAGGTAAAGCTTGCCACTGGCTCAACTCCAATTTCATTCATTGAACTCTGCAGTGTTATGCTGCATGTAGGAGGTATTTAAATATTGAAAATTTTGCACTGCCAAGCACACCTGAGGAGTCCTTTTGCATTACTTAAGTAGAGATCAACTGGAAAAACCCCTCCCACTGAAGTCCATAAACTAAGCATCAACTCTGTTGGAAGAAGCTGCATTGCTGAGGTGAAGCTGCACTGCTGTTAGCAGTCCCTCAGAGTCTGGCTCATCAAAACAGAAAAGCTGTCTTTTTCTAGGGCATGTATTAAGCAAAGCAACTCACCCAAATCTAATTTAATCCACGCACCTTGCTTTTTGCTATCAAATGAGAGCATAGAGGATTAATTTACTTCTTTGTTCAGTCCTGAAAGCAGTTATTGAAAACTATAATTTTTACTCAGGTCATCCTACTGCATTAATTTACACAGTTTTGTCTTAAAACATTTGACAGGGCTCTTCCTTGCATGACTCAAAACCTGGCTTCACTGAAAATAGGAGAAGACAAAAGCCCTTATTCTTCTGAGACACTCCCTAAAGGGAAGGCTGAAGGAATTGTCTTTGCACATTAGATATTTGTTAATCAAGAGTCCATCACAATTCAAAACCAGTACTTGCTGATAAGATACTGATAAGGTGTAGATTTTCAGTTTGGAGTGATGCAAAAATCTGACAGTCTTGGATGGTATCATAAAAACATTTACCAGTGCCACACTTCTTGAAAAATAGCACTTGTCTAAGGTTCCAGGGGATTGATTTTTAGTAGGAGCTGATGCTGACATTGGAATACAACTAATGATAATATGCCCTTGAATTTGTGCTCTTGTATTCACAGTTTCAGTGCATTCAGGCTTAAACGTGTCTTGAGTAGAAAAAAAAGAAACAAGAGTATCTTAGAGCTGTAGGTTGACCAACTGGACAGCATTCCTTGTGACCAACTGATGGACACAGCTGGAAGTGATTCTTCTAAAACAGTTTATAGGAGGCAGTGAAGAATAAATGCAAACAGGCAACAAGTTCAACAAGGCAATCGAGAGAATAAGTGTAAACTCAAATAGATTGAAACTTTTGGATCAGTCAAAATCCTGACTGGCTGAGACAATGTGAAATCTCCTTTTTCAATTTGACAATGAATGAATTAAAATTGAAAATAAAAAAAAAAAGGAAGTTTTAAAACTGTTACTGGAGCTGGGATTCCTTTAGTCAGTCTGTCTTCCGTATCTGAGTTTGCTGCACTGTTACCCTGAGAATCCCACATTTTTCTTGGCTGCCAACATATGTAAAAAGCCATTCTTGTGGATTTCACCTCTCTTGCTCATTTCAGCTCTAGGTAAGCTTTGCCTTTTGCAACTCTTATCTCTGAACACTCAGTCAGTGTTTCCATATTCCTCCCAAGCAGTCCTGTCACTCCCTCCTCCTGTGCCCTTGCTTTATGCATTGGAGCTGAGTCAGGAGTGTTCAGTTCATTCATGCTGCCTTTCTGCCATGCTTGATTAACCTTCTACACATAGCAATGAACTGTTCTCGTGCTCTGAGAAGACTGTCCTGGAAGATTACACAGCTCTCTTGGATCTCCTTAAGCCCTCCAGTTCTGTTCACCATGAGACCCTGCTAAGAAGTCATCCAAATAAGACAGAAGCGTGCTCTTCTGAAGTCTAGCATAATTCAGCTATTTGTCTTGCACTCCTACTGTCTGACTAGTATCCTGTCAGAGAGAGGTTTCTTAAACGTGCATTTGCTGTAAAAAGACTCAGCTAATGCGAGTTGTTAGATTACAGACAGAAAGAAATATGGAAGAAAAAAAACATATTCCTTTTTCATGTGCTTTTTCCACTATAGGAATCTCAGACATAATTCAATCTAGAAGTGTGATTTATGAGTTTTACATCTCTCATATTTCTTCCCAGCACTACAAAACCTTAGAAAGCAATAGAAAATGCTTAGAAACAAATAGCTTAAAAAAAAAAAATCAATTCAAGTCCTGGATGCTACAGGAGAGTTAAATTTTCCAATAAGGACGTTAAAGAGATGCATCTGAGAGAGTAAACAGCCGTTGTGCATTGTATTGCTAATGAGACTCGGAGACAAAACATCAGCTTTCTTATGGAAGATGCTACTTGTTTAACATCTTAGTGTGGAGGTTTAATAATAGCAGGGCTTTATATTATAAGTGTCATACAAGCGATTTAAAAACCTCAATCACTGGTAAAAGGGGGAGAAAAAAGGAATTAAAAAATATATTTAATTATCCATAGCAGAAAAAAAGTGTGACACCCACTTCACAGTAGCAGTGGCTCTACTTTTAAGACAAGGCTCCATAAAATATGCATTGACATGCGCATAGAAGGAGAGAAGGAAGATGAAACCGCATTACAAATACCACCCAAGAGGAACTATCTTACATTTTGATTCCTAGCCAAGCTAAAAAAATCCCCATCATCCTGGGATTAGAGGGGGCTACAAGGCAAACAAAAGCTTTTTATATAGTTATTCAGAAATAAGATGGCAGTTGCAGCTAAAGCACCAAATGCCTCAGTAACTGACAACAAAACCAGAAGGTAAGTTATATACTAGTACTAATTATTCTTATGTACAACATTTGTTCACTTCACATGTCACTAAAAAACATACGAAAACTTATTATTTGTCTCAGTCCTTTCCAAAACTGATGATTAGTGATCATCATGTTTTACTAGTTGATGAATAAAACTAAAATCAAGTCTTTTAAAGCCAAAGTAGTTTCATTAATCTCAAAACAAAAACCTGAACCAAAAGGTAAGAAGAACAGTTGTAAGGCAAAGTCAGAATTCATAGGGT
Source organism: Urocolius indicus (assembly GCA_013401255.1). NCBI lineage: Eukaryota > Metazoa > Chordata > Aves > Coliiformes > Coliidae > Urocolius > Urocolius indicus. Next base: position 249,256 of record WBNH01007652.1, on the reverse strand, counting down.
CCAGAGACAGACCAACACACTATGTTCACAGTCAGTTCCTTTTCTGATTAGTTGGCTTTTAAAGGCAGACAAGCCTCACTACTGCTTTTGTCTTCTCAGAGCTATGTTGCCCATGCCTGATTCCTCACATAGATCTATTTTCCTGCAGGTGTTTGGAATCAAGCCAGTGGACACCAACATCCCTGCATTACCTCTGGTGATGCAAGTGATCTAACTAATTCATGGCAAGTAAAATGGCACAAACATTGACAACAGAGATACTGTATCTTTAAATATGAAGGCATACAAGCACATGAGAAGAAAATTAAATGAGATGATTTTGGGGAGAGGGACAGGGAAAGCTTGGTTCTGTTTTAAAACACTACAGAGTTTCAGATTTTTGTGGTAAATGCAAGTTATTCACATGATTTCCTGAATAGAACTCAAGAAAGTAGAGCATGGAATTTTTTTGCTTGAGAAGTTGAGAAAATCCCTGAGAGTGCATCACTTACAAAGAAGCTTTTCTCTACATGAATGAAATTCGAAGGATCAGTAAGCATTTTTACTGACCTTAGAGGAAAATGAGAGTTATATTACGAATATTGGCCCTAGAATGCCAACATAGCAAAATAGGGATTTTAAGCTTACTAACCCCATGTTTAGATGAGGCTGATAAACCTAGAAATGTGAATGAATCATGAAGGCTAATTCTACAATAAGCTACCAAGCCCTGAATTTTTCTGTTTGCAGTAGCACATGCTTGTAAAGTAATGCTTTGGAAAGTCCTGGGGTATTTTTCTTCTCACATCTATGGCTGCACAGTAAGTTTTCCTCATAATTCTCTTTGAGGAAAGTCTTTTAAAATAGTCATCTAAAATTAGCACATGAAATAATTAGTCTGTAGCAGGCGTTGGTCCTGCTACATTTAACACTTAATAATATTAAGCATTTTACTGACTGCTTCCTCATCAACTCCAAAAATTTCTTTTCCACGTGTACTAAGAGAAATCTAAGAAAACACTAGAAATAAGATATCAGAAATAAAACTACTAAGAGATTCAAACAACAGAAATCTTGTTTTCATCATGTTCACTTACTCAGTTCATATTAACACAGCTGGAAGACTCAACCTAAATAATCTAGCTGGCTAGATTATTTGGCTGTAGTTTCTAGTAGTTTCTTTAATAGTCTGAAACTCAGGCTAGCTTGGCAATGATCAGGACCTAGGAGTCTTCCTAATAAAAATAAGTGTATCTTATATTCTCTGCTTAGAATCCGGTAGTACTAGGGAGCATGCATAGGGAACCGCTACAATTAATAATATAAATGTTTAAAAAGAGAGTTTCCTATTTCATAATATCCAGTAATTCAATACTGAACAACCAAACAAATACTGCTACAGATATTTGAGTCTGATAGATGAGCAGAGCTTGACTTCATGAACTACATGTTGCAGCTGAAGGTTTAGGTTACTTCCATGTTCCTCTAAAGATATTACCTCCCTTACTACTGAGCCATCTCATCCCCATCTTACTGCAACACCGCCTTATCCCATTCGTAACAAAACAATCCACCCTTAAAAAAATGACTCTATGTGGACTCCAGTTACTGACTAGAAACATGTTTCATACTGTTACCTGGCCAACACATCATATAAGAGTCTCCCTTTCTTCCTATAAAGACACTTCAGGAATATACAGCCCTGAAGCTTTTAATTTCTATTTTATCTGAAGCAAAGGAGAGAGGTTTTCTTAAAAGACAAATCAAAGTTTCAGATTAGTCAGTGAAACCCCCTAGCCCATGTCAATCAGGGCAGGGAAGAACTTACAAGTGGGTGCAGCTTAGGGAAGCTCAGGCCAGGCAAGGCCAATACAGTAGGTCCCCAAAAACAACAGGCTCCAGGCACGGTCTTGGACTCTTCAGACAAAAGCAGGGTAGCAACTTAGAAAGCAGACTGAACCCACTAATAAACAACAGGGAAAAAGCCTGAGAAGAGGCACACCTGCAGCACAGCTTGGAAAGCAAAGAGAACTCTCACACCTGGCTTCAACAGAGCTGGCCCTTGGGCAGCAGGTGTGAGGGGCCAGCTAGAGGGCAATCAGAGCTGAGGGCTTCTTATAGCCCAGGAAAAACACTAAAGTGCTGGATGAGGTGGTTGCATTTATCCTACTGCTGAATGTTAATACAGTTTGAAAATATCTATTTGAGAATAAAAAAAATAAAAATAATTAGTCCATGTGGAAGAACCACTGAATGACAGCTATCTGTTCTCCATCAAGAGAGGTGAAACTTGTTAATTTGTCTTATTTTAATCAAGATCAAGTACATATAAGAAACCGTTTCAAATCATTGCTACTCAGGGGGTTGATGACAGTCTCCCAGATACATCTGTTCTTTAGTTCATTAGTAAGCTTCCAAAAAAAAAGTAAAAAAGCAGATCCATTTTCATTTGCTTAAAAGAGTAAGTTTCTCTATCAATATATATATCTATATACAGAACTGCCCCCTTTATTCCTTTCTTTGGCCCTATTTCCCCAGACATAAGAACTCCATTTGTCCAAGGATATGGAATAAGTGTCCTGGACCTGCTCATGTTTGAAGCTGCAGCATGTATGTGTAAATAGTGTTAAAAATATCTTAATGATATCAGAAAATTAAAATTCAAGATCCTTTCCAAGAGATGCAGATCTAAGTCACGCAGCTTCCTGACCTTCTGTGGATAAAACCTTCTAGAACTTATCCTTCTGTTTTTCTTAAAATTTCTTTTCTTTCTTATTACCACTTTCCCTTGATTTTCATTCTGTATGCCTGCTCTGAAGTCTCACCTGTACTTGACTAAATTCACAATCATTTTCCTTTCCCCTTTTGTCACTTCATTTATTTTCTGGTATAATTCAACATATGCCCAGCTTCAATGAAGATTTCTGTACATCTCCTCACACTACCTGGCTTCTTGAGTCTGAAATAAGTGGCAAAATTCTTTTTGCTTGTTTCTAGTTGTGAACCCGACATGCGCTGCTGTATATCACTCATATAGAATAAACAAAGCAAACCATGTGAACAGAGTATTTTCTGCAAAATATTTACTTGCACTTACTGTATTTGTGTTCAGAGTTAGAATATACGAGGCATATACACAGCTCTTTTTCAGTTATTAGACTACCTCTCAAAATATGATTTCTTCTACTAATACTGTCCACAATCTCTCACTTTCATTTTTGTTATGGATTTGCAAAAGTAAAATGGGATGGATACCGGTCTGGTTGTAAAATGAAGAAAGTTTCTTTTGAAACTACTTCAAGTTGTGCACTTGGTGATCAAGTATCTCAAAGCAAAGAGATGGGTCTTAAAAGGTTGCTTGATTTCTCAGTGCATTTAGAGTTTCTTTTCCTGGACATTTTAATTTAGTTTTTCTGTCACTGTTTCAATTACAAAAGATTAATACTTCTTTTCTTCTGTCTTTAAGATTTTCTTTTTTATTTGGTAAGCTCTTTAAGGTAAGGACTGTTCATACAATATCTAGTACAAAAAGCTTCTGATTTCTTTTCTGGCTTCTGAAGCACTATTGTAATACAAATGATGATGCTAATGATATTGGTTGAGTTACCAGAATCAAGGCATAAGCCAGATATAAATCAAAGAAGGGGGAAAAAAACAACTTTACAAATATTATAGTCTTAAATAAAAAGCTATTCACTTTTTATTCCTCTTTGGGTGCCCCATTTAGTAGGTAACGACTGACAAACATACAGATGTCTTTCAAAGAAAGCCTTTGCATCACTCAATTCTTCAATAAATCAGATTAGAGGATTTTTGCCTTTTTTTTTCTTTTTTTCTTTTTCCTAAAACATTTCTTCTCCATTTTGCTCTCCCACTGCTTTAAACATTGAGATGGTTATATCATAATATAAAATGACTGGTGTGAGGTTATAGATACACGCAAGAACAAAAGGGCTGATGACTGAAATGAGAGACTGCTTTAAATTATTCAGAGTGATTCTTTTTCCTTCCTTCAGTTTTTGAAAGCAATTGAAAATAGTGATGAATTAATATGAACACTGCATGAGCAATCTGACAGTGTCAGATCCAGCTTGTGTGTCATGTGCATTTTCCTCTTTTGATCACTCAGTTCAAAATTTGTTCAGTTCTTCAATAGTTTACCTCTTGCTGTTTAAATGTAGAACTTCAACATTGTCCTCTAATTCGACTTCAGACATTCTTTCAGCAGTACATGGGAATACCTGCATGGCACATACCCATGAGAATCAGTTTCTCAAACTTTTTTTTTTTTCTAATCTAGATAGTATTGCAAAAGAGAAGTTACTGTCTTCAAAGTACTGAAAAACCCAGGAGTAAACCCAGAAGTTTTCAGTTCCTCTCTTTCATTTCTTGAATTAAAAAACAGTATTTTTTTTCCTTAGATGTACTATCAGAGCAATACAGCAACGAAAAAGATTGTAAAATATAAAGTTAATAATGCCCTTAAAGATGTCATGTCATCCAGAATCCTCAGTTTCTTGAATAAGAAAAAAAAAGAAGGATAAAGATGTATGGGGAGTGTGCACATGTACTTACTTGGGTAGAGTTAAGTTACACATTATGTAAGTGATCTGTAGGAGCATAGTTAATGAGCTCTTTCTTGCTATATGCTCCCTTACACAAGCAGACCACTGGGCTTATTCCTCTTCCTTTTGTTGGAGGCCAGAAAGCAACATTCCCCGTATTCGTTCCTACAAATCATACAACTTCCAACAAAGTTTCTTGTGATCACATTCATTGCTCTCCTTCTTATGTAGCCATGCCTTCAGAACACAGGAAATGTTGGGGCAGTATCAGTTGCCAAAGGCAATCCACAGAAATGGAGAAAGCCTTTTTTGTACCTGACTGGTGACTGGACAGAGTCCAAGGATAAGAAGAAGAAGGTGTGAAGCTGGCAGAAACTAGCATTTTAGCAAACAAGTGCATTTTAGGGGACATTTTCCAATGCTTACAGGTTGCTGAGGCACTTAATTCTCCCTGATTTCATGAATCAGCTGTTCATAAGCTGTTCAAAACTATTTCAGACAGAATGGGAGAGAGCAAGATATCTGTATAAAGAAACAGAGTTATAGAATATTTTTCCTGCTAGCCATATATAAATGCCATTATTTTCTACATCACAAAAATCAAACAAAAAACCTACAACAAAACAAATCTTAACTGTTTCCACTAGATCACAGCAGTGAGTAGAGGGCAAAGGAAGACTGGAGAAACAAAGGCTAGAGAGAAATATATATATATATATACAACTGAACATATATGACCAGAAATAATATCTACGAAAGCATTAAAACTGTTACTTATTTTCACTGATGTGGCTAAGGCCACCCAAGCTCAAAGAAAAATGCTCAATTTATAATCCCAGTGTTTCTCCTTCAACTTTTAAGGTTTCTTCTGTATTCCCAACAATGCTATGGCTCAGTGACAGGGGCCAACAGAGAAGTTTTATACGTTCTTCNAAAAAATCAAACAAAAAACCTACAACAAAACAAATCTTAACTGTTTCCGCTAGATCACAGCAGTGAGTAGAGGGCAAAGGAAGACTGGAGAAACAAAGGATAGAGATAAATATATATATATAAATATATATATATATATACACAACTGAACATATATGACCAGAAATAATATCTATGAAAGCATTAAAACTGTTACTTATTTTCACTGATGTGGCTAAGGCCACCCAAGCTCAAAGAAAAAATGCTCAATTTATAATCCCAGTGTTCCTCCTTCAACTTTTAAGGTTTCTTCTGTATTCCCAACAATGCTATGGCTCAGTGACAGGGGCCAACAGAGAAGTTTTATACGTTCTTCCATGATTTTGATAATACTGAGAGATGAAAGGAGTTAAGTTTTCTTCTTAGCTCAGTTTAAAATCAGCACATAATTTGATACAGAGTATGAGGAAAATGGCTTGATTATTAATTTGTTTAGTCTTGTAATACGGTTTTGATACCAGATTGATTTACTTGCTGAAGGTATTTCCTCCCTTTTACCAGAGTATTCTAGTAATAATTTTGGATTTTACTTTCTCTTTATGCTCTTTAATTGGTTGACATGGAAGGTTATAAGGCATACTGACAGCTTTTGACAACAATTTTCTACCTAGTTTACACAAATACAGTTACCTACTTAAGTTGCAAAGAGGTGTAAAGTCAGTCCTTCAGTAGGTCTTGTAATCCCTCCAACAACACACATTGATGTTAATTTCTCAGCCCTTTAAGAATTTGAATTCGTCTATATTTCTACTTCTGCTTTAAGTTTACTCTCTCGAATCACTGACTGTGTTATAAACCAGGTCAGTGGAGTGACCCTAGCCTAGGAAAAAACTCTGTCAGACTGAATAGTAGGTTAGAATCCCTAAAGGAATTTCCATTCATTGCCAATGTGTATATGAAATGAAAGCATAATGCAAGAGATACCATCTGTGTGTAACAGACAGCCTCAGGACTGCATGCTATAAAGAACACTGTATGCAAAGAAATGTCCATAAATAAACTGTTGGCCTCTGTCTTTTCCTTGTCACACACGGATCATACAGTTGTCTCTTTTTCACGTTATCAGTCCCCGGTAGTCATCACTTACAGAAACTTGCTATTCATCTTATTTAATGTGACTTTGGATGCAGTGCTCAATGGAAACAAAGAAAAGAATTATCTATACTTCCATGGTTTTGAGTAAGACCTTCTCAGCTGGAAAATAAGATATAGCACATAACATAGGAAGTACCAGAATCTTACCCTGCAGCAATATTCTGCCTGTATTTGTTGAACTGGTGTCTTTCTGATTCTGGCTTAGCTCTTATGATAATATTTTGTTTCTTCTGGCAAAAAAATGTGAACCAAATCCCACCACAATGAAAGGATGAAAAAACTGTTGGCTAAAATAACTATAGTTTTGTAGCATTTCTCAATGATAAATCAGCATAATTTTCTTTATTTTCAAGGCAAAAAGTGAGGCACAGTGAAGAGATGTGACTAGCCAAATGGCTGGCTGCAAAGGCAAAGAATTCCAGAGTTTAAATCCAGAGCTCGAAGGATTATCTCCTCAGTATGGGACAATCTGTCAATCAGGTGAGGTACTCTTTTGGTTTATGTTTTACCCACTGTATTTTCTAGCATAGATTTCATTCATGTTTTATAATATTACAGAAATTATTGCAGTATAAATGATCAAAACACTAGTGTCTTTTCCCCTTATACAAGTTTTCCTGCCAGAAGATCAATTTTCTACAAAACCTGTCAAATACTACCACATTAGTAAGCTGTGAAGACAAAGTTCTTCTGGAGCCCAGGCTAGGATTATTCAGTCAAAAATTACCAGGTTACACATTAATCTTTCTACTTACAATTCTTTCCATTTGTTGTTTTGGCTTCATTTTACTTCAGAGAGTGTAATTTTGATTGGTAAAGGAATTTATAAAGGGATAGTTGCTCATTTTACTACTGCATGTAGGATACACATGTATGTTTCTGAAACATAATTTCTAGGCAGATAACTGACACCTAAGTCATAACAGTACTTTTATATAGAGTACATACATACTGAAACATCTCATGGTGGCTACATTTCTCAAAATCTATAATTTAATTGAAACAGTGGCTCTCTGTACAATTCTTTAATCATAAAAAGCAATTTAACTCACTAGCTTGCTTATCACAGCAACCAGGAATTCCTGCCACTGTTAATCCCCTAAAATTGTCTGTTTTCACAGAACATCATTTCAAGGTCTACCTAACTGTGATGTCTCCAGTTTCTGTCCTTTAAGAGATTTGATTTATGTTAGGAATTACATTATTCTTTTCTATTTCATATTTACTTTTAGTATCTAGTATTACCCTTTTCGAAACAACTTGAAATCATGCTTGATTAACCATTCTCCTGGGTTTTTTCAAATGATTGCCTGGTACATACATGTTGGATTCAGGGTGCTGAAGAAGGTCAAAGCAATGACAGCCTTCAGAGCTCTGCCAGTGAATGCTAAATTGCCCACTCATCGCTACCACAAGCTCATCCAGAAAATACAGCCATAGCATAATGGAAGCAGTGCTTGAATAAGCTTCAGACCTCCTTTTCACCACTCCCAGCTTTCCAAATGTTACAGTGAAGGCTTGATTTTCTCAGCAGTAAGCATTCTCTCCTCACCTTGACTTTCAGAGAAATTGCTGTTCGGGAATATAGCTCCTATAATCCCTACTTCTCCTTCCATAACAAAAAAGGCTTGTTACTGGACAGCCTCAAGGCACAATGCTCAGTAGTGCTGTGCAGGGAAGCAGAATATTATAGGGTGAAGGAAAGGAATGTATGGAAACCAGGCTCTAAAATAATTCATTGTTTTATTAGTATTCTAAACAGCAGCATCTCTTAGGGTCCCTTGCCAGCATAAAAGAGAATTCTTCCATTTGCTCCAGCTTAGGATGCTGAAATAGAAAGTCTGCAGGTGTTAAATCTGAAGATATATTGTTCCTTGTGATACTTTTGTTTCCCTTGTTATGATAAAAAGCAACACACTATTTGTTCTCTGTGTTTATGCCTGCCACAAAATAAACCATTCTATTAGTGATCTCTTACTTTCCAGTGTTGGAGGTGCCCAAAAGAGTTATGCTACAGCAATACAGATAAATAACAGGACCTTTATGTCCTTAAATGAAGTTTGTGCTTACACTCTTTTGAATGTAATCTGTTGGGAAAATGTGAAGTTGAAAATGAATGTATCTCTGATTTCTATATTACTTCATCCACATTCTAAAACCTTCTTCACGTTAAGCAGCGGCTTACTTCACTAAAATAAGCAAGATACTGCCCAGCTTGAACGAGTGTTTCAGAATCTGGCCATATATATAAACAATATTTTCCTTCAACTATGAGAGCCACAAAAATAACTAGACTCTGACAAATGAAAGGAGTTCTTATCACTTAATGCATAATTACCAGCTCCGAAAATATTGCTGTGCAACTTTCATTCTACAGTGGAGAAGAGAAATCCCATTAGCTTCAGATGCTGCTTCTGGTGACAATGACATGTAGCACTGAGAGGCTAATGGAATTGCGCAGGTGTCACTACAGGCATCATCTGAGAAACATGAAGTTGTGAAAGTGTAGCTGAGAGCATAATTTAGCCCACGGAGCATTTGTGGTGAGCAAATAGAAGAAGCCTGTATAACTGGTGAGGTCTAAACCGAGCTTAAAGTGTTGGCAGTTAAAAACTCCAATTCTCAAGAGCATCGTGATGACATAAGGTATGGAACTTCATGAGAGTCGGTGATCCACATCTTTCTATGTCAGTATGTCATGCCCCTTTGTGCCTCTTTTCATGATTGAACTATATTTCATACAATTAAAAGGTGATTTAAAAGGTCGGACATGGAAATTTCACCAAAACTATAAAAAACACTTTTTAAAGTAAGAATTAAGAGTTTTCTTACTTTGTTCATCATTCTAAGACAGTACTACTTCCATAATGACAGATATTGATTTCCACAATGGTTTTTGGATACTTGTTGAAAAAGGAGACATTTCTTCTTTCTGTCTATCCACATATATGCACATCTCAGAGAAACTGAAAAACAAAGCCTCCATGGTTTCTTCCTTTACAGAATCATCACCTGTACCAAGAGAGTTGCATAAGCAGATGTCACACAGTCCCTGCCATGCAACAGGTCATTCTGCTGAAATGCTGGAGCGATCCTGGAGGGTTTGCTTTACTTTGTTTTTCTGACTGTTTCCTTCTACTCAGGCTTTAACTTTTGGGTTTGCACTGCAGCATGCTGGTCATCAATTTAAAATTCTGTGGGCTCCTTTATGGGATATTTTATTTTTCAGACAAGTGGTAGTAAATGTTCTGGAAATGCACCTACTATATAACTGATATTACAGGAAACAGCACGTATGTGAAAAATGAAAGAGCAATCCCAGAGATTTTTAAAAGCAATAGGACAACCCCTCCTTCCTACAAGAAACTAGTAAAATAGTCACTAAAATGTGGTTTTTAAGATCTTCATCTCTGTGTATCAATTAATTTGCATTCAATCCCATTAATATTTCACTTAGGGTTGAATATTTCAGCTTTTGTAGTTGGGAGGGGGCTGTCACTTCAGTGAAGATTTTTTTCAAAATGAAGGTTCAAAGCTGCTGTGCACACTGAACACTTTAATGCAGTCACTGCACTGTAGCAAGTTGAAAGGAAATCTTATTAGGAGAGGATTCCAGCACAAAAAAAAAAAAAAAAAAAGCATCCTCACCGTTAGTGCTAATTAGCAGCTTTTTCTACCATTTCAAAGAAGTTCCAAAAGCTGAATGAGTAGACGGATTATTTCACCCCAGCAGTATTCTTCCAGGTCAGGGGTGAGGTATCTTATAAGAGTGGTGGTAGTTCTTGTTCTGATCCACCAGCTAAATAGCCTGCCAATTGCTTAATCCTTAGTCCTACATTCAGGTCTGAACTGCAAGAAATAAAAGAAATGTAATTTCTGTTAGAATTGATGGAGCTCTTGTCTTTCAACATGAACTGAAAATGAACTGTGTGCAAAGCTATTGGTCAGAACTCAAAATTCTGACGTGTTTCAAAAATAGTCTGTGTCATATCCTAAGACAATAATCCATTTTAAACACACAGGAATTAACATGCCAGGTACACAGGCAGAACATACATCTTCTAGGCATGAGACAACTAAAAGGATGTTGTTGCATACTGGACTCATAAGATGCAAGGAACAAAGACATCAGTGAGCCATTGAAAGGACACTCTCATATGAGTTGGAAATGAAAAATAGGAGTTTAAACCACTGTCATCTCTTCCTGTGATTCATTTCTGCTGAGGTTATAGAATGGTATAGACAAATAATCAAATTCGTAGTATGCACAAAGACACCCACAAATACAAGAAATTACATAATCCATTCAGTCTGTCAGCGTGCTTGTACTCTGACAGTACAGCAAGAACATATCTACCACATCTGTTTATGTTAATTTATGTTTTCTTCAATCATGTTCAAGATAGCCAGGATAATCCATAACTCCTGATTTCAAAATCACCTACTAACAATAACCATTTTATCCGTCTGTCTCAGCCTCATTTGCCTGTACTCAGCACCTTTAAGAAGCAAGTCAAAGTACTTCCAGGTAATCATTCTACACAGAATCTACAGACTTGCAAGTGCAAAGCACTCCTGTACTGCATGAAAATATCTGTAGTTCTTGGAGAGAGAAAACCATCATTATCATATTTAATTGTGGGTAAATGCTTGCTCAAAAGAAAATGTACAGTCAGTACTCCTGTGGTGCAGATGGTTGGTTCGCTAGTTAAGGAAATGGGATGCAGGAAACTGAAAACTTTCTAAGCTTTAGTTAAAATCTTTTAGATGACTTTCCTGTTAATGGCCATGATTTCAGAAAATATAAGTCCCTTTTAGTTTGGTTACATTTTCTTCTAGCAGGCTTTATCAGATGTAGAGTTCCTTTCAGGAGATCTTACCTTAAACTTCCCTAATGGGAAATGAGAAGACAGAAGAGCTCTTGATGGCTGTTACATTTTGTTGACAAAAGTTTGAAAGACATTTGCTCCTATATGCAAAAAAAAAAAAGTGTATTCATCCAAATAAGATATCCTATATTGTTTAGTGAAAACCTTTGATAATGGCATTTCAATGCTCCAATATTTTCTTGGCTATCTTCCACCTTGACAGTAATGCACTTGAGCTGTCAGAGTCCTTATAAGAGCAGCCACTCTGATATTACTAGAACTTAATTATTGTCAATGTCATTTAAAAGAAAACAAAATATAACAGTTTCTAAGTTTCACTGAAGCTGACAGAAAAACTTCTAGTGCATTAGAATGAAAGTAGATGATGAGATCCCCATGGGAGCTGGAGGTTAGAAACATATTGTGCTATATATAGTTCTCATTTGTTAAGTGCTCTAAGCTGCTTTTAATGGGATTTATGTCCATCATGTTCTTTAGTCTCTTTCTTTTTCATGTGTTTCACAAACTGCAACATATTTAGAGGTATATGTTGTGTTGAAATAATGAAGTCATTTAACTATGCAGTTCATTATTGTCTTTTGATTGTTCCAGTAACTGGCACAGCCATGCTCTTCCTGAGTGCTGGTGCGAGGGATGGGATAGGTGTAAATGTTTGAAAGATAGAAGACATGAGTGCATTGATTTTAACAGAGACATAATCAGTAGGGGCAATAAAATGCCAGTTTTGATTAGGAGTTTGAAAGCCAAAGAAAAATCTGCTGAGGCAAGCTGAATATTTCTGCTGCTCATAATGCAGCACAGCACTTGTGCATGGTGAGATGTTATAAGGGAGGATTAGCATGACCTTTTCTTAATGAACAGGACTGTAAGTGTTCAGGGATTGGATGGTAAACAAAGCAAAGAGATGGGAAAGAACAGAAATCACATAACTTTCAATAAAATTTCCTTTGTTTAGCTTTGATTTTTTTAAACCTGTGTTATCACTGACATTTGATGTCAATTGTGTACCACAAAGCTAGGAACCAAATTTATCATGTCATCTCATTCACATTGCTTGGACGGCACTCATTTTTAGTTACTGAAAAAGTAAAAGCAGATAGCTCAATGCACATAGCCAACTCAGTATATGAAAATACAATAGAAGATTAGACCATTGGATATGAAATCTGAGACAAAATGTTAACACTTCAGGTACGTAAAGATCTAGCAAATTGGATCATTAATTCAGTCCGTGTCATTTGACTAATTACCTTCATATGTCTCAGTTTCTGTGCATTGCAGCAACTATAACTTGAATGAGAAAATCAAAATGGTATCTTCAGTCCTCTCTGTAAGGTTTCCATGCTTCTATACTTCTCTTTTTTCGTAGAGAGCGTAGTGTCTGAGCCATTGCATTGGAGCATGTAGCAAACAGAAATCTTTTACACTTCCAAGGGAAATTGGTTTCAGGGGTATTTCATAACAATACCCTCCATATCTCCAACTTTGTGCAGTCTTCCTTGTTTCTGACCCAAAAAGGAATTTGTTTCCTATCTCTGTGCTCCAAATTTAACCCAAACACCAATGATACTCAAGGGAAGTGTTTGCACTTTCTCAGAATTGCACTGTTTGGGCAGAGAAGGCCAGTATTGCCAAAGTTATTGCAGAACGTGGTTGGAAAATTTGACAGTAGAGAGAATTTGTTTTGCAGTGTCTTTCAACAAAATATCAATTTGAAATTTTCAGGACTAAATACAGAAGCACTCTGAAGAGATGCTTGACTTAATCGCTTCATCCTTTATATATTTTGTAACACAAAATGAAGCATAACAAGCAGTTTTGTGAATGTTGGAACTGATGGAGAATGATTTTTCAAGGCGTATCTGCTTCATGGGAGACTTTAATGAAGGAAAGCATTGTATAGATATCTTTCATTAAGCAATATAGGATCCTAACATGAGAGAAAAAAAATAACAGATATACTGAATTCTCTGTTTTTAAAGAAAATACTGGAAAAATAATAAAGGGAATAAAATGAGAATTAAAAAATACTTACATGAAACTCTTTCCGAGAATTGGGCATTCTTAAATTTTTACTCAATGTAGATTCTGTGGTATGTAACATACGAGTTCAAACTTAACGCTTCACTTTAAAGAGACCATTTTCCAGGTTATTTCACAAAATTTGTGAGAATTTAATATTCCTGAATCGTTTCAAAATATGGTTAAAAGTCACCAAGAAGTTAAAAACTCATTCACAGGCTGATGATTACATATATCCTTAGGAAACCAGGTTAAAAAGTGTAGTGATACTATCAAAAGCACCACAGGAAATGATCATTATTTCCAGTGATGCTGCTACAGAAGAGTTAATGAGGTCCAAATTAAATGTCTTCCTTTGGGAAAAAAAGAGAAAGGTTTCAAACAAATTCAGAATTTTAACTGCAATTGGTAATTAACACATTTTTTGAAGGGAAACTATTTACAAATTGTTTTTGGAGGGAGGCTATACAAGTCCTTCAGTATAACTTTTGAGGGATCTAGTTATTGAACCTGATCATACATTTTGCTTCTTCCATCATTTTGTGTCTTATGTTGTTTCTAAAGTTGTCTTTATCTCTAACACAAAAACTTATACTTTAAACAACAATTTAACCTGCCTTTCTCCTCCAGGAGCATCTCTATTATTTATGGCATAAAAAATGTATTATTTAGGTAGTAAAATAAATAAAATATATATATGTGCTTGCTTTTCTAAAGATCTTAGACTAATTCATAGATAAATCACCATACGTCCACAAACAGGAAAGAAGGAGAAGATAAGAGGTCTACTTATCCGGACTTTGGACAACAAACAACAGAATTCAAATCAAGATTTTGTAATTCCTCATCTCTTGCTTTAGCTACTAGACTGGAAAATCACTGGGGAAGAGATCATAGTCCATAGAGAAATTGTATTTTTCCTTCATCATCTTTGGGAAGAACATCATACCTCTCCATCATAGTGTCCAAGTAAGCATTCATTTCTTTTTATATTAATGTTTTTCAGTAAAATAAAAAGAATCCTTACAGAACAAGCAGTCAGCAGGTGGCATTTGTTTCTACAGAGTTAATAATAAACATAAAAATTAAAGCATTTTTATCCCAAAAGGATGATGCATGTACCTCTTACAGTGCTTTTGTTATACTGCATTAAGGGTGGATGTCAAGCAAAATGCTTCTGAAGAACTGCAGAGGACCCTGGGCAGTAAGTTGTTTAAGTGAGGAAGTCACAGATAAAATTCCATGCAGGTAAGTGAAGATGATGCAGCCAGGAGAAAAACTATCCTAACTTTATTACACAATCATAGACTTTCATCTGACAGTCATAGATATGACTTTTTCATATTATAATATATATCTCCATGAAAAGATCATCTTAGTGGTCAGTAGTGGCTAGAAAACAAACTTAGTGTCAGAAATATTTGAAGAGTAATAAAGACTAGAACAGACAATATTGCTATGCCTCTGCATAAATTGGAGTCTGCTTCCTCTCAAAAACTCTACTATAGGAATGGAACAGGTACAGGTTAAAACCAGGAATGATCAAATGTTCAGAACAGTTTTTGTAAAAGCAGCAACTCAGCAGATTAGTATTTTTCTGTTTGAAAAAAAGAGACAACTGAAGGCTGAATAGAGAGATATCTGTAATATTGTGAGTGGAAAGCAGACAGTGAATAGACATTGATTGTTCAGTGCTTCTTCCAATAAAAGGGGGAAGGGAGTGAGAGAGGGGAAGTAATCAAATAAAATTGCAGGGCTAGGATCAGAGCAAATGCCTTTTCACAATGTAGAAGGGTGAAATATTTCTTCATATGACATGTATTTAAGTTTAGTAGTAGTTCAGTTACAAATTACTTTCCAAAGAACTCAGCAGATGTTAAAAGACCTCATGGGTTTAAAGAAACTTAGCTGAAATCGCTAAGGAATTTCTGAGTCACATAAAAAACAAAGATCTCTGCCCCAGAACATGTGTGAGACAGAAACCACTCAAAGCTAGAAGAATATTCAGAGGACATCATGCTACGTGCTCACTCAGGCCTCTGGTCTGCCCCAGTACTCCTGCATAGGTTGATGACCACCATCAGTGTGTTGGTGTTCCAACCCTACCATTCCATGATTCTACGATCACTGCACAGGACACTGAAGCAGACTGACTCTGGTTTGACTCTCTCTTTGTTTCTAGATAGAAGTTCTTCCAAGAGCCACAGGCATTGCACAATTAGAAGCTGTCTAGCTCTTTTTTTTCCTCACGTTTCAGATTTCCAACAATTATCTCTGACAATTAGTCTTTAAGAATAAATAAGGTGATAATAAGAGTAAATAAGGTTTTGGTTGGGACATGGTTAATTTTCACTAGATGCTACAGTGCTGTGGCCAGGCCATTCCATACCATACTGACATCACACTCAGCACATGGATGGAGCTGCTGGGGTGAGGCTCCACATGGGAACTGTGGCTGTTTCACCAGGCTCCAAGGGGTAAGCAGTTCCCTCAGGCAATGCTCACTTTGTGTATTCCTTTGCTGCTGTTATGGCTCTTTCCTTGTGCTGTTCTATTAAATTGTCCTTATCTCAACCCATGAGGTTTTACTTTTTCCTCTCGATTCTCCTCCCTGTCCTTCCAAGGTAGGGAGGAGTGAATGATTGGCTGCCTGGTTTGGTTGTTGCCAACTGGGTTTAAACCACGACAGAAAGAAGGAGAGACAAGTGGCTGATGTTTTCAGTAGAATAAAGGAGTCTGTGCTCTCCTTTACCGGGAAAAACTGTAAGTCAGATCATCAACTGGGTAAACTGGACCAGTCCTATTCCAATCAATGGAATGGTACTATTTAGCCTAGCAGAGGATTTAACCTGAGTTTCTTAAGCCTCAGAATTGCTCTTAGATTTCAAAAGAGTATTGCTAACACATGGGGGACTGCAAAATTTTTCAGTTTATCCATCTGGTTATACTGATTGTTAAGTCAAACCTCAGATTCATCTACTCTCTTACCCATTAACTCTGCTATAAACCTTTCTTTGTCCCTTGACCCAGTCTTGCCACAGTTCATAGTAATTCTTTTTCTCGTCAGCTCTAGCTATTTTACAACCTCTGCCCTCCTTTCTTACTTCAGTCTACATTTACTATAAAAAATACCCACTAAATTTTCATGTGCTTCATAATGGGCCAAGTTACTTCATGAAGGATACTTCATAAAATGCTGTTCTGACGACAGTATCAAAGATACTACGTAGTTTATATCAGACTAACTTTCTGCTTCAACACACGAACATCAATCCCTACAAACAAGATCATTTTAATTAAGATTTTATCACAAGAAATAAAAATAGAATCTGGGTCGAAACAGAAAGTGGTGTCGCCAAGTTTGATGCTGTACTGAAGAAGTCCTGAGAAAAATCAACAAGCAACCATTGTGTTAATGGCTTTGCAAACAAGCAGTTCACAACAGAAGGCAGTAAAGCAGCCTTCAGACACCGTGTCAGTTTACATCTTAAGCTCTCGTGTAGTTGTAATTTTCTTCATGCAAGTCAATGTGTTTTCTACATCTATTTCTCACGTTTTACTTTGGGAGAAGATGATAATTGGAAAGTTTAGTTGATTTGAAATATTTCCTCTGCATCCTTCCTACTGTACCAAATACAACTGTACAGTCCAACAGGTTATGATTTTCTACCCACTACATAAGATTTAAGGTGAGTAAAGCACTAAACCACATTACTTTGAAATCTACCATAATGATCCTCCTTCTAACAGCGCCTATTTCAAGGACAGTTCAGGTTTTTAAGAAGTGATGTTATACTAGGTATGTAGTTCTGTATGTGTATGTGGCTAAAGAAGATTTGATTTATGGTCCTAATAGGATTAACAAATTTAATTTTAAGTCCAATTGCTGTGTACATCTTCAGTGAATACCATTAGATTCAATAGCTTTTAGCTAAGAAGCAGGATTAGCTGTTCTAAGAGGCAACAACTATACAACACAACAAGAGCTAGAATGAGGAAAAAGGCTGGGAGACAGAGGAATGGGACAGCAAACTGCACTGCCTGTGAGTATTGCTAAAGAAAATGCAGTCCCAGGGGAAAGACAGCCCTTTAGTACAAGGGCTGTCACAGTCATCAGGCCAATTGCATTGCTGTCTTTTCACAGGGTCCTGCAGTGCAGCACCATGTCAACTCTCAAGACCTTCTCTTTTTGGTGTGAACATTTAGTCATTCACTCACTTGTGATTTCATTCCCTACAAAGTACAACCCTGCAGCATGCCTAAACTGTATACCACAGGGAAGCATACACAGACCCAGGAGGACAGCAGCAAAAGTAGTCCAGACAACAGAAATAGTGTAACTGCTTCAGCAGTGAGAAATGCATGAGCTAATTAACCCTGTTGCTTCTCAGTAGGATAAATTAACCTTTGCAGAGCTCCTGCAGCTAGACTGCACCTTGTATCGGGATGGCTTGTGTAGGTAAAGCCTGGTTCAGCAGGTCCAGCAGAGGGTAGACCCTGTAATAAATTCACTGTGATTTCATGTAGTATAAAGCAGCTTCTCTGAAACTCAGGAAGATTAATCTCTGAAAAATATAAAGTCTCTTTTAAAAGCACAGAAACAAGGATACCTTATTATGCTTTTAAGTCCTCATTGGTCCACCTAAACACAATTCTGAAACATCCCATTCTGCTTGTAGTTTCTGCCCATTCTGTGGGTTGGATAAAGCATCCTATCTAATCTTTGCTGTCATCAAAGGTCAGTATTTGCTTTCCTATCTATGTTATTGCTTCCCTCTTTGCTTTTATTTCTGTACCTACATTTTAAGAGCTATCTCTCAGTCAAAATGCACGCTGCAGCACACTGATGTGTTACATGTGTAATGTGGAGGGCACTGTCAGTTGTTTTTTAAATTTCCAGATATTTTTCAGGCATTCAACTTCCTGGACAAATAGACAGTTTTCCCTTCTTCCAACATATTTCATTGGAAAAGGTGATCATGTTTACAGATTTCCAATTACATGGCAGCTAGTATCTGACATCCATCATTATTATTCTTTTCATACTTACTGGGAACACTTCCATTAGCAAAAAAACCCTTTGGTTTCAGAGAAAATAGAATGAGCCAGATTGTTACTAGCTAGTAATAAAGACCACTAAACCAGGGAAGCAACTGAAGTTGTTGTCATAGACAGTAGCTCACCATCCAGCTCTTACACTTCTGAATCATTCTAAAGAATATTTAAGATGCAAATATAGACTTTTTTTACTGCTTGAGATTATGAGTCTTCTCAACAGCACATTAGTGAGTTCTTTGTCTTGGTTTAGCACACTGCAAAACAAGTTCTACATATTACCAGCAATGTGGCAGTTGAGATAACATCTATGGATCTGCACTAATGATCTCTTCTTTGTTTACCATATGTTATCATTCCCTCTGAAATTAAGTAATTGTTTTACAAGAGCTTCTCCAAATTGACAGTCTTTAGCAGCTACTAAATGCCATGTATGTTTGAAACAAGGGTAACGGAATTGCATTTACATCTCAGAAAAAAAAGTGGTAATTTATAAGCACTTGTTTATTTTTGTAATAGCTAAACAAGGAATAATGGCAGCTTCAGTTACTGGTAAACACAAGCATGTTGTTTTAATAAGATTTTGTTTAACTTTCATTATGCTATATAAAGGGGAAAATAACATACAAATGTAGGGATCTTAGTTAGACCTTTTCCAGTGCTAATGTGGCAGAGACTTGATTCTGCCCCAGGTCTCCTTGAGGGAGGAGGGGATGGAAGGGCAGAAAAACCTCCAGGAGTTTACCCAACTTGGGCTGGATGGCAAATTCAGCTCCAGGCATGTGTTGTGACTTTAGTGGATCCTGTATGAAACATCAGTTTAACACCAGAATTCAATTACAAGATTTAAATGGGGTTTATTTTTAGTCAACCGATGAAAATACCTGGGGCCAGGTAATATTTTAAAGCCAGTTTTGCCAGCAGTAGGAAGCTTCATACTAACTCAAATATTCCATGCCCCAGAGATTTGACTCACACCTGTTTTGTTTCACGTAGGTTGTCAAGAAGAAAGAGAAAAATAAATAAAATAATATACTTCAGAGTTTAACCCCTGGGTCAGATTACAGGAGAGAAGGAGAAAAAAAAATCAGCAAGTTTAAACGGTACAATAAATCTGTTCTGACAGATATTTGACAGCTATGTTTTTACTGACCTCTTTCTGTTTGAGGAGATGGGAAGAAAAGCAGTACTTATTGAAGGTCATTTTGGAACAAATAAGCAATAAAAACAATCAGAAAATTGATATGATTTTGTTGCACCAGCTAAGGGCCCATATGTGTGTTTATATAGGATATAAATTTAGCTCACTGTATTTACCTTTCAAGTCTGGCAAGACTACTCGCCTACATCTACTACAAATCAAGAATATATATTCTATTTTAAATAATTTCTTTCTCTACTAATGAATATGATTATTAAAATACTCCTGGAAATACAGTGCCTGGAAGTATTTCTACGACGCCTTTTCTATGTCAGGCAATTACCAACAGGAGTACATTTTAAGCCTATATCATTCTAATTGAATATAGCTCCTGAACATTTCAACAAGCTCGAAACAAACATGGCATTCAGAGAAGGAAAGACTCTGCTCTTGTGAAGCTGTACATCTCATTAAGGAAACATAAATAGAATCTCCCTGTCAGGACTGTTGGTGCGTGTCAGTTGAAGACTATGAAGCAGTAACGATTTAGATCAGCTGATGTAAATCCAGATCCTGATCCAGATCCTTAAGAGTTTCTCTTTAATTTTAGTTTTTGCCAGTTGCATTAAAAAAAAACAAAACTGAAAAAGAAATATTAAGTCATGACAGGAGAGAGAAATTTAAAAGTCATGGTATATTCACTCTTTTAGTACTTTAGGTAACACTGTAGCATTACTGTGTCAGTTACAGGATGGAAAATTAAACAGCCAGGAAGAAATGTTCTTTTAAAAAATTCCTTGTATTTGTAGATGTAAGGAAAACATAAATGAAGAAGACAAGAATAATCCCGCTGGGCCAAAACAAAAGTCCAATTAACATCAGACACAATCCCCTTACAGTTAACAAGAAAAATATACTGAACATAAAAGAGTGAGAGAAGTAAATTTGATTCATAAGTACTCTCCAGCCCACAATTTCCAGCTCAAAGACTTCCTGATTTGAACACAAACCTCCAGGTGGGGTGCCCAGCACTTCTACGAGCTTTACCAGTTTCCTTTAGCATCCATAGCAAGAAGAAAAGACAGTAAATATTTTAGGAACCTTTAGCCAAATGGCCTCACTGAACAATAGAGATGAAAAGACAAGGGAATCCTAACAGTTCTGGAACACTGACTTTAGCTCTGTAACATCAGGAGATAAGAAGAACTTATCTAAGATACCATATACGAAAAGACACTGAAGTTTTACAAGATTCTGAGAAAATTACATACTCAGATTTTGGAGAGCTTTATTACACTTACCCCTCATTAAAGTATTTTTAAATAGTATTTCAAACACTTCTGATATTTCTTCGGGACAGGAATATACACATCAGACTCTGCTGATAATTTCTGAATAATTTTGCAGATTTAATGGAAGTTTCTGTAGACATGTCAAAAGGTAAATTAACATGGAAAAGCCACAACCTCTTTTTCTTAGTAATAGTCCTTCCTTCTTCAGTTTGGAGATCATTAGTGGGACAGTGTAACTTTCCACTACAGTAACCATTCTAAACTTTTATGCAAAAATTACCTTTCTGATACTATCAAGCCATCATTTATATGCACTTATATTCCTTCCTTTGGTAAAGAATTTTTAGGTTCCCGGGAGACGAAAGAATCTACAGTACAGCACCCAGAATGACAGAGTAGGAAATATTCCCACAAGGTAAGATTCTTTTGTAAGTTTTGTTCTTTAACTGTGATGTAAATAGAAGATATATTTTTTCTAATACCTTTAGATTAAAGTCAATCTGAAATCTAGGTAGACTTTTTTCTAACTGTAGTCTTATCTCTTATGGAATATTCTAATAGTCATTATTCAAAAAAGGCATATATGAGTACAATAAAAGCTATTTTTGTCTCAATTAAATATGAACTAGTACTACAATTTCTTTTTGTCTTAACACTGCTAATATTTATATCTGAAATTCCTTTAAAACCTATCACTTTGCAGTAAAAACTGAGAGACTTAAGAATAGCAAATTTACTGTAACTTGTATAGCTTCTTTAGATGAGCAAAAAGCATTAGGTTATACAGTGTTAGAATTTGGTTACCTAAATCGTACTCTTCGGTCTTGGATAAAGAGGAGAAATTAATCCATATCTGAAAAATTTTGTATTTTAAATCACTTTGTCAGTATCACATTGACATGTAGGACATCAATCAGACATTTAACAACAGAAATAGTTCCTGATTTTCCAAAATCATGTTTTCAAACTTACTACACAAGTTTCTTCAAAGACTCATTAGGAGATTTATGATGGATGCAGATTCATTTTGCTATACTCCAAAGGCTGAAAATTAGTTACAAGTGCTCCTTATGCCACGTTTCAAAGAAAGATGGAACACCTCAGGGGATTATTCTGTCTCAGGCTACAGTTTATTGTATAATTGTAGCTTGTCAACTTTTTGTCATCATTTGCGGTACTTCATTTTCAGCTTGCACATTTCATTATATATAGCTTACTGTAACCTTGATGACTCTATTCACTTTCTGTCGATGGCTCTTGAGCAGCTTGTAGCATAACTAAAACCACAGTGCATGATAAATATTTTATAAAGGCATCTATTGTCACCTATTTATCATTCATAATGTACTATGAATGCACCATCAAATATGTATGAATATTTTACAGACGTTGTGTTACTACTAACATATATTTATACACACTTTTAATTCTTTGTAAGTCATACCCCATTTTACCAGTGTAAAAAAAAATACTCAGAAAGTTGGTGCGTGTTCATAGGATTGGGTCACAAAGCCATCAGTCATTTGAAAGTCCCATGCACACCCATTTTGGTTGATAACAAAGTCACAGTATAAGGGAATAGTAAATCTATACTATGAGACTTACTGGAAAGAGTGACTATATTGTATAATATCCTGGCTAATATACTCTGTGGGGCTCTGTCAGGCTGTGAGACTACAGTAAGCCTACAAGAAAGCATATCTAAATCAAATATCAGCTGTGCATGATTTTCACTCTTTTCTCCTGTTAAAGAAACTTTTAAAGGCTTGGTTTAATTCAATGTCAAAGCTTTGTTTTAAATCAATCATACAGCTACATATGGAATGTCCATAACTGGGGAAAAAAAGCAATTACTGAATGAGCAACAGAAATTAGGGACAAGAGAGCACACAGAATAGAAAGATTCAATGTTATTTAGGAAAAAAAACAATAAAAGAGTAAAAAGCAAATGTATAGAAAGAGTAGAGAAAGTGACAACAGCAAAATATATTTTTACTGTATGATCTTACATTTTTGTACAAATATCGAGAGAATTTTCACATCTAATATATGCAATTAGGACAAAGATATGAAAAAGATAATCCTTGAGAAGATTTTTGTCAAAAACTTCTGACTACTATTCACCTCTCCACTCAAAGTCATGGGATCTAAAGTTGTATGAATAATTGATGCTTCAGGTCAGAGTTCTTACTTTCTCTATTTTTCTTGTCCAATGAATTATTCATTATTTTTACAAAGTGGAACACTTTAAATAGGAAAGATTAAGAGAAAGACATCTTCAAATACTCCCTAACACTTGACTAGGAAAAGTAATATACCTGTGTTCCCATCCCTCTTCTGAATTTGGCAGACAGCAGAGATGAATCCATGTTTCTCAGATACTGAGAAGGTGCATGAGCAGAAGGAACACCAGTATCTCTACTGTAGTTCTAGGAATCGGAGCCAAGACTCTTAGACAACCAACTGTCAAAGAAAATAAAAACGTTTCATTTTGAGTAATGTTGCTTCAATATTTTCTAGATGTATTATTTTCCTTTTGCCTAAATTTGTTCCTTGGAGTTGGGACAAGGTGGCAAAGAGTTTGTACTGCAACAAAATTCAATTTTTTAATGAATAAAGGATTTCTATAAAGATTTTTGCTAGCTCTGATGTGATTATATATTCATTATGAACTGGACTACAGGTGCTGTAATCTTTAAAAATGCTTCATCTAGTAGTGATTTTAGGTACCTGTTAGCATACCATCTATCTGCTTTCCAATATTTCTTATGAGACATTACGATACTTTTGTCAGGATGACTAAATGTTGCAGTCCTTAGACTTCTAGTATTCATTATTTTTTTGAAATCTTAATAAATCCATATGATAGATTAATTTCTAGAGCATTCAGAAAGATAAGACAGAAGATACTGCCTCTTAGATCAGACAATACATTACCTGAATGCTCCTCGAGACCTTCAAAAATAGTGTCTGTTTTAATCACGACTTTTGATTTATGTTTTGGCGTATTATAAAAATATTTCTTGGATTTTTTATGCCTCAGACTTACATTACTTTTAAATATCTTCTTTTTGATAGCAAAGCTGTAATTTCCAGCTAACTGGAAATGGAACCACTTAGCATAAATCGTAGTTATTCTCTGTGTGCTATATTTATACACAATGAAACAGTTTGAATAGGAAGAATCAGAAAGATCCATCACAGAATACTTAGAGACCACAGTCTGTGCATTATTTTTAATGAGCAAGTAACAGTAGCTTCAAATGCCTAATGTATATAAATTTAATGCTGGTTTAAAATACCCATTGCATTCATTAGCTGACAGGTGGCCAACCTGAATCCTATAAAATTGTCAGCATATTCCTACTTTTTTTGGTGACAAATGGCATCCTTACTATCCTAAACCTTTCATTCCAGTTATATTAAAGTTTAAGTGACCATGTTGTCAGAATAAAGCAGCTCATAATGTATTTTATTACTACATTAAACCTTCTTCCATCTTATCTAAATGAGTAGCAAGGGAATTTCTCTTTCTTTCTCTCTTACTTTATCTTCCCACTCTCAAGCCCCTCCTGCTTCTTTTTTCAGATTAACTCTGTGGCAAAGGTTTGTGGATCTTCAAACTTCTTTTAGTAAGTGTAAAACTAAAACGTTCCATCTACTCAAGCAAATGTTTAACTTATCTCAAAGTTTCACAGTTCACAATGAGCTCTTGAACAGTGACAGGCTGCATGCTGTATCTAGAGAAACACCAGGAACAGAAGATGATAAAGGAAGGCCAGTGGGCTCTGTAACATCACACTTGTCTGCTTAGCTGTCCAAAATAATATGCATTACCATTTAATTAGCCAGCCTATTTAACATGTGCCTTTAAATATTCACCTATGGTAAGTCATCACAATAGCTCAGCTCAGCCTGAGAAGTATCGCTGCAATATTGCTGCTGCTTTTGAGCATGTAATTAATATTCATCTCCTGAATGGCTCTTTATGAAGATTCACAGCAGCCAGTCTGGACAAGGGACTCCTCCTGAGCTTTCAAGTACTATTTTATTGTGCAAGTTTACATACTTCATTCACACTGTGAAACCCTGATAGGAGGGAAAAAGTGCAGGAAAAGTCCTAACTCTGAACTGCTCCTGGTTGTTAATTGTGTATAACACTAAATAAAAATCTACTTAATGAAACCCATTTTATCAAGTTCAACATATTTACTATAAAATAGATAATGCCCTTTATGTCTACACATTTGTGCCTTCCCTGATGTGAACCTCTTTCTTCCTCCTCCTCCTGTTAAACCCGAGAATTCAGCAACTTGAAAGAATGGAAACCACATCAAGAAGACAAAAAATATTGTTTTATTCCTCTTTCCTCTGTCTTCCTTCTTTGGCAGAACTCACTGAATAGAAAATATATTTAATGTTAATGTAATTTTCTCTTCTTCCTTCCAGAACATTACATAGTATGCTCAGCTATGCTGCCATTAACAGAAAACATTTCCAACGCTCAAAAGAACCAAAAAAAAAATCTATTTTTTTTTAAGGTATTGCTAAAGCTCATCTAAACTACTCTGTAATGTGAGCATGTTATTGAAGTGCTTCAGATTCTGTCATATAGTTATTTTCTTGGCACCCTGTGTTTCAGGGTTACCATTTTCTTCCTTTTACACAGAGGAACTGTTGTAAATTCAAGTTTAAGCAGTGTAAGGATGGGGCAGTACAGATTTCCATCCTTGAACCTGCTTTAGAAGGTTATAGCAATCTGCAATTGTAACAGACTTAGTAAATAACAACCATTTAGCCTAAAGATTTTATTATAAAATCATAGCTTCAGGCTCTGAACTTCATTATGTAGTTTTCACATTACTGACTTTTATTAACTAACACTTATTAAACACACTTCTAAACAGAATACTTGACAACCTATTAAAGATCCTACCACTTTTATTCTCCCTATGCCTCCAGGAGAAATTATGAGTGAAATAACAAATGTTACTCTTTCAGAACACAAAACAAAGCTGACTCCTATTCACCTAACACAGGTTACAAATAGTTCAGAAGAGAAAGACACATCCTTTGTTTTAAAATGGACACAGTAGAGTGATATACACAGATCTAAGCTTCAAAACAGGAGTGTTTTCTCTGATTTTTTTTCCTAGGAGTTACCTGAGTATCTGAGTCCCTTTCTTTACAGGATCTCCTAAGAAACCTATCCATGAGTTCACTGATTCAATTAATCTAGGATTCTTGTTTGAAGAACTCACACCCAGACATTGGTCGTTTGTGTTATCTGGGCTCTAAAACAATGTCCATCTTCTCATGCACATGCATAATCCCTAGTATAATCCTTTTTACCCCCTCTACATGCACCACTGCTGATGGGGTTTTTTTTCATTCTACTGTAACACAAATTTGTGGTAAGAGTGATGAATGTGACTAGTTTCATGGTGCTGCTGTCAGATTGCACATCTCCAAATTCTCCACATTCATTTATAAAAGACTAAGATCCTGTTACTATAGTAACTGCAGTTTTACATGCCCTGACTGTTCTGTCTTTAAAAGCTTTGCCACAATGCTGCTTTTTTCCCTCTTTCTTTAATGCTATAAATCATGAGCTCCTCACCAAGCAGTCGTATATAAACATTTCCAAACATTTCTCTCTTTAATCCTGTCTCTCCTGAAAGAGCCAAAACAGTAGGGGAGTGATTTGAATCAGTGATTTTAAATAGCTAGATTTAAAGTTGTGTTAGGTCTGAGCTTTATTAAAAATAATGTGGGGGAAAAAAATAAATGCTCCCCCAACTTTAAATTTCAATTTATAATGCACCAAATTATCATTTTAACATGGCACAACTGATAAGAAATCTTATTTAAATTTTATAAAATTGCCATAAGCAAGATCAATTTCATTAAAAAATGAGACCCAAATCCTTCACAACCTTAAGCTATAATAAAAGTACATATGTCTAAAGACAAGAATCTCCATAAATCTTGCAGAGTGTTAGGAACCAACTTATTTTTATTTGTGACTTTTTGAAGTCTAAACTGGGTGCCACTCCAACTCCCACTTCAAAGAAATTCCTTTGGTGTTAACATGCTTTAAATTGTTAACTTTAATATATTTAAACACATGTATATTAAACTATGAGTAGGTAGGTAGGAAACTTTATTGAGTGGCAGGAGGTCACTACTCATCAGCATCAGGCTTGCTAGGTATGAGCCCAAATGACATTTGCCTGGGAATTCTCCATTGGTTTCCTGATCCCACCATGTAGTATCGATGTGTTCTATGCCATGGCATTAGCTTTGTCTCCAATGCTGCTGTTCAGAGGCTTCTTCCATAGCATACAATGCTAGGAAAAAATACAGAATGCCTGTCTTGCAAGAGGGTGTATGTCAATATGAATAAACAGAGGGAGTTCTCACAAATATAGAGAGATAAAATTGCTAAAATCAAAAGAAGCACCTCAGAAAAGAACTCAAGGTTCTCCATCATTTGATTTTCATCTCTTTGCTCTTCTTCAGCAGCATATTTCCCCACTAATCTGTCATTTGGTTTGATGACTAGTCGATCTGTATATCTGACAATAGATAAATATTTCAAGCTCTGGATCCTTTCCTGTTATTTTTGCCTTTTTTTCAGTTGCTAGATTCTCTGTGCTGATAAAACTGCCTTCACATTTACTTCATCAGCATATCAGAGAAACCATGCAGTAGTGCAGTCTCTTATTGTTTGAGCACGGAAACACATGAACATGGCAGCCTAAAATGGAAAATGAGCCCCTCGGTTTCCATACCACACTTCTGACTTGTGAGAAACAATTTAACACGACTTTAAAATTCCTGACATTAAGAGAAGAGGTGCTGAGCAAGTTTTTTTTCCATTATCATCACTGTACACTGATTCTTCTGATTAGTGTCTCTTCTCAGGTGACTGTATCTGACTTGTAAATACAGTCCTAGTTTCACTCCAGCATGCCCTTCTCCCAGCTGTGGGGCGACTACTAGCAGATTTTGCTTTCTGTCTGGAAAGTGGAAGCTGAACATGTCTTCTGTTAGCATCTGATTTTCCTTTCATCATAACGCAAAGGCCCCAAAAAACCAAAAAAGTATGGTTGATTGGATTTACTCAGCAGAGGCTTGTTCAAGATGTATCCTGCAAACTATGGATGAAGCTGCATAGTCACCGTGGCTCAACTTGTCCCATTCCAAAGTCAGGCACTTCTCCATTCAGCACAGCTCCATTTGGTATCTCTCAGGGCTTCACTTGAAAAATGTCAGCTTTGTATTAGTGCTTTTTCTAGGCTGCCACCTAAGGCATCGATCCACTATCAGTTGAAAACTGTATACATTTGATATGTTTTGTGACTGAAAATTTGTATATTATTTCTTCATTCCTTTAACATAGTCCTTGGATCTGTATCTCTGCAACCTCCAGAGTTTCTCATGCATGCGGAATCCAGAAAAAACAGTTGACCAGCAGTTAAAACTTCTGACTTTCTTTGATAATTGCAGTTTAGAGGAATTATTATTTTTCAAGCTCTTGGCATATCACTGAAGTCCCTCCAAAATTGTCAAATAAAGGTTACACATTCAATATTCCAATAACTCTTCCTATCACCATGAACTAAACCATTGAGCAATCAGAGCATCTTTTTGATACTGCTAGGTGCTTTTGGATCAGAGATGACTTATATTCTGCCTGAAAATTCTCTTCCCATCACAAAGCAATTGATCCAGCTTTGCAGATGCTACACAGGTAAAATTAGGCCATTTATGTCCTGAGACACTCTGTCTTTATTTGTTCTGGTACATAGTTTAATCACATGGTTTTAGGTTACTTTAGGAACCATGACTCATTTTATTATGCCCTATAGAAATTAATATCCTTTTCAAACATCCTTATACCTTGTTAAAATTTTAGAAAAGCACAATAGGGATTCCCCCTCTTCTCTCTAGCCGAGATTATTCTGGAGTCATTGTGATCAAGTACCTTGTTTTGCACTATCCTATTGCACAGAAATGGTAGATTCTTATACCTATGTCAACTACTGTATATTTTAGATGTAAAGTGTCTTGTGGAGTTTTGGGTCTATCTCTCCTCAACTTCACAAAATAAACTTATTTGCTCTCACATAAATCTAGGCCAGATGGCACTTTTTGCATAGCACTGGATTTGCAAACACAGGGTTTAATTTTGAAGTTATGCTTTAAAGCTTAACAGATGCTACGGCTGATGGAAGTTTTGTTAGCTTGCTTGCACTGCTTAGCAATGACAGAGCATAAATACACAATAGCCCATAAATTCTATTCCTGGTATCACAATTGCTGTGGCAAATTTTTTTGGGTGCAAGGCTAGAACATCTTGGTTTTGAGCCAGCTATTATTGTCTCAAAGTCAGGTAGAACAGTCACCTCCAAATATGCCCTCAGGGTATTTGTGTAAGAGGGCACCATTTTGTGTTTCTGATATCTCAGAGAAAATTCTGAGGATACAAAAGGAATACATTTGAGTAGATGAAAGCCCTGACACTATCTCTTTTTTTTTTTTTTTTTTTTGCTTAATAATTTTAATAAATGGAAGATATGAGAAAATACAAGCCCTCCTGAGTGCTGAAACTCTCTGTTCACTATTCAACTTGGGAGGGAGAGTGTACCCTGATTTCATTGATTCTACCTTCACTTTTCCTAGGAATTTTTTGCAGAACTAATACAGAAGAAATGTTTAGAAGTTAGGAGAAGCGCTCTGGTATTATGCTATTTGCTGGTTTTTGTTGATTTCAAAGGGAGAAGAGACCTTCAGTAAAAAAAAAAGGCTAAATTGCAGATGGTGGCATAGACATGTTAGCAGCAGAACAGTTAGCCCAGATACAATCTGCAGTTACTCTGTGTGCAGAATCCAGTAGTACACAACGTACATAATTTCCAGATATCATAAAGATCATATAAAGCTCATAAAATAGTTTTTTGCTGCAAAGAAAATGTTCACAAAGTTATAAGTGAAGAAAGACTTTTACCATACTGAGAATCACAAGCAGGAAATTTGACTGAAGGAAGAACAAGGTGTATGAGTCATAAACACCTCCCTTGCTTTCTCCTGTTGCCCCAGAAAAAATCTTAAATTTTGAAGCCTGTTTTAGGAATAAAATTCCTATTTTTCTTCTCATAATGCTTCCCACATGTCAGCTAAATGCAACTGAGTGCACACAGCACTATCAGCTTGGTAACCTTTTCAATGTCAGACAAATCTAACCACGGGAAAAAAACCTCAGTTTGTTTCAATCTTATTTCTAAGATTCTTTTAATCCAAATTTCCACTCAGAGCATCCAATTGAGTTGTCAGTTAACTAAGCATGAGGAAGTGACACAAAACAAAAGAAGCTGCAGAAGTCTTCATTAATTCTTCACCATGAATCCAGACCAAATCTCCTAAGAAGATAAAAAATCTAATTCCTTTTTTATATATATCCATGCAGTACTTGTATTTTTGTTTACAGATACAATTATTTGCAAAAGATAATTCTTCTAGCAGTAACCACAGAAAACAAATATGAATAAATGTATGTGTACGAGTTGTCCAGATAGGGCATTTGAATTAAAACTTAGACCTCATGAATACAAAAACATGCATATCAAATTGCTACATATAAATTTCTTGTCATTTTATATGTAAATGTATCATTAAGTAGAGGGTACCATTTGTTTTTACGCCTGTCTCCAGAAAGAAGTTGGTATTTAGGTTTAGAAAGACAAATAAAGGTCTGGGATTGAGGACAGATAAGATAAGTTTGGCTTGGCAATATGATAGTTTGAGGGAGGAAAAGGTATTTTTGTGCCTTCTTTAATGATGATCTGTCTCATAATTAGCATATGCAAAATAAAGGTGTATGAAAACTTACCTGAGACACACACATAACACTTTCAAAAATGTGATACTAGTAATTCACAAGGTTTTGGTTGATGGAAATTTTAAACTTTTGAAGATTTACCTAATCCAGACATAATTGCTTGTAAAATTGCACTAGTGATTTGACTGCATCAGCTTTTCCCACAGTCGTTTAGAGTTTTCAGTATGTATATTCTAGGACTCACAATATAATTTTCACATCAATTTGTCTGCTTCATAGACTATTCTTCCAGTACTTCATGAAAGGGCAAAAAGACCACTCTCCAGTACACTGACATTTTGTACCCACTTTAATCATTCTTTGAAAACTCCTGAGACTTGCTCTTGAATCTAACTAAATAGAAAACCTCCACTTCAACAGCTTGTTCAGAGAGATGAAATTCTGCCTACTACATGATTGAACACATTCCTGATCAAAAAGTAGCAATCACTGAACACATCAATGAACAATGACATTGGGGAGGGCATTGTTCTTCATCCTGCCCAATAGACCATGGCAAAACACCTCTTTCATATCAGAGATTGCTACTGAGCAAGTCAGCAATAGAAAAGCATCTGGTCTTGTATTATTTTTCCTAAGTGTAAAAACGATTGGGAACAAAATGAATTTTGGCAACATTCTGCCCTAGAAGTAGAAAATTGATTTAAATTCTCATTTCATTTTATATGGCATTAATGTTCTTTGAATGTTGGGATTGATCATCCTGTAAGCTCTACCATTAGGCCATGATTCAGATGCATCCATTAGGAGAATGTTGAGAAAAGTACCAGGGCGATGGCTGCTCTCACATATAGGTAGCCTTATAAAATGAATTAACAAATAAATACACATAAGTTTGAGTAGAGCTTTTAGACACATCCTCAGAGTTGTTCTCACGTGTGTTCAAAACTGCAACAGGTCGCTCAGGGAAGTTGAACAATCTCCACCATTGAAGATATTCAACATTTGACTAGCCAAGGCACTGAACAACCCTACTCTAATTAGCCCTGCTTTGAGTGGAAGGTTGAATGAGGTAACCTCTGGAGATGTTCTCCTACCTGGTGATTCTGGATCTGGCTTTTAAATTTCCTACTTTTCACTCCAATTGTACATTCCCTCAGTTTCAACACTGAGCACCATTCATGTCAGAAATAAAGACTGATAGTATTCAAGTTATGGTGAGAGTAATTTATACAAAGAACAAATACCTTGCATTTGTTACATCTGCATCTGCCATATTTCAAGAAATTGTTAGGAAGTGCATGTTGCTCTGAAGCCTTAGCATGGTTATGGGGACACATTTGAAATTAGAGTCTTAGCCAACTATCCCTATTCAACAGCTTTCTACTCTAGGATTTCTTGCTATGCAGGAGGCTGGAATGATAATGTCTCTTTTCCATTTCTCAAATAGCACTTCCTGACACTAAAGGATCCTTAATGGAGTTACACTACTGTGTGTCTCTTGGCATTCCACACAAAGACAACAAATCCTAAATCGCAAAATACTGAATATTCAACTCCTCTGTAACCACAAGTTAGTATCTTAAAAAGCATAAGGAAACAAGATATATAAACATTACAGTGTTAGCAACTCTCATATTTAGCACTGACTCAAAACATCATGAAAAGGTTAAATCTGGCTCCTGAAATCTACTACTTGTATTATCATTTTCTAGTCTGCCAAATTGGAATTGGAATTTAGCTCTAATGCAATAATATCAACTCTGAAAAAACCCACTTGAAAATGTTTTCACTTTTTCTTCTGCAGCATACTTTTTTTTTGGATGAATAACTTGCTACACATGAATTATGCAGCTCTCATTGGCATATGGAAGGAGGTAATAACTACCAAAGGATTTAATATTTCTGGTGCCATAGGTAAAGTACAATTTTAAGGGTTGGGTTGTGTTTGGTTTTTTTTTTTTTTTTCCTTCTTCTTAAAGAGTGGAATACAAAGAATAAATCAAGATAAAAAAATATCAACCATATCAAATTAGTTTAAGGCATGATCATTTCATTTTCTTAGATAATGGTTTAAGACAAGAGAAACTTCAAAAAAAACCCACAGAATCTTGCTTTCCTCCAAACGGCAGAAGAGAAGAAAAAGAGATACAATCATGAAAAACTGAGAGGAAAAAAAACCCCACAGATGAGAAATGAAAATTGCATGAAAACAAAAACGTTTTGTGGCAGGTTCCAGACTACACCTTCACTTACATAAATTATTGTCACCGCAGTGAAGCCAATGAAACTACTCCAGTTGACTTTACCCAAGGATTCAGCTCTCTCTTTTCACTAGGTTCTTTCCCCTCATCTCGCCTGAGGTCAAAGAATTGACAAGTGCCATGGTGTACTGAAACCTCAGCTATATCAAAAAGTCAGGGTCTGCCCCTGCAGTGAATTAGCTTGTGTTTATTACTTTGCCTGACGTAACATTTTAAAGAATAATTTTGAGAGTTACTTTTAATGAAACATTAACTAACTTATTCAATATACGCACTGATGATGCATATTTCCCAGGTTGTATATGACATTATTAAATATATATGTGTAGATATTACCCCTACGTTTTCTTCTGAGACGACGTAATTGATCAAGTGGGAATATACTTAGTCATTTTCATGGCTTTTCTGGACATCTTAATCCTCACAGGTATAAATTAGAGTGACAGATATACTGGAGGTTTTCCAAGTTTGTCTTCTAAATTATGAGCTGCTCAGCAAAAGCTACGCTGCTGACTGCTTTTGCACAGAATATATAGTGGAGGGAAAGACCCAAGAAGAGCAGATTGAAATTAAACATATGTGAGTCCTCTCTCCCTGCTATTGTCCTCTCCATCTCAAACTCATACATCGTATACACAGATTACAGTGTAAATTTTAGTGCCTTTATTTTCTTTTACTTCTCATTAAGAAAATCTCCAATAATTATCTTAGGTGCAGAATGAAAAATAAGCATAGGCACCTTTAACATAAAATGAGTAATTAATGGTTTCTAGAGCCCATGCACCCTCTCCTAAGCTATCACATGAAACCTTGCAGAGAGCAGAGTGGCTTACTATGCTAGCAATGGAATAATTTCCCCATCAGTTTTCCTGATGTGAGAAGATGATTCACAGTGGAAAAAAGATGTAAATAATCACTGATCGTCATTTGAACTTTTGGTATGAAGCAAGGAGTGAGACAGATAAAGAAAAAAGACAATACAAGCTGGAGCAAGTAAAAACTTCTAAGGTTAGGATAAAAGGCAAAACAAAAAACTGAGAACTAGTTTGCTATTCTATCTTGTAAAAGAGTAAATAAACTCTCTCATGAGAACTTTTTTTTAAAGTAAGAGGGCTTGACTTAGAAAAGTCTTACTGTAAGTGAAGGCTCTACTTCCCCGAGCTTTCAAACTTCATGTTAAATCCACTAAGTGGAATATTAGACTTCAAGGGAGAAAAGAAGCATGGGGAAAACAAAAGAGCAGATAGAGTGGGTAATGCCTCCACTACTATCATAAACTCTTTGTGAAAACAGCAAGGTCCTGTTGCAGTAAAGAATACCTTAAGTACAGAAAAAGAATCATTGCTTTTTGAAGCTCTGAGCTGATGGGTTTGGCTGCACTATGACTCATTTATGTGCTATTTAAATATGTGTTCAGTAATTTTGCCTGCTGCAGGATTGTTGTTGGTTCCATTTGAGCCAATCAATCAAAAATACAATAAAACATTTGATGAAAGGGCAAGAAATAACCTTTCATGACATCATCTTGGACACATATGATCTGTTTCCTGAAATTGAGGTCCTAAGTGGCAATTCTGTTCTTGACCTTCTATTCATTCCAGGCTGGATGCTTGTTGTTGTAATAGTCTGCTTTGCTGTCTCTTTGACATGTCATTATCATTTTCTAGATTTTTTTCTGTCCTCACTTCCTGATGCAGTAGAAGTCATTCCTTTAAATCAGACAGCAGTTGTCTGCTGCCAGTGAGTTTGCAATTTATGAAAATGTATTCAAAACCTGTTACTTCCTGCCTTTAAAAAGGAATTGGAATTGAGGGATTTTTGAGAAGTGGGATTTCTTCTGGAAACACATGGAATATATGGGTCATTTGAAAATAGCACAGAAATGCCATACACAAAAGCATTTCACATATTCTATAGCTGAAAAGGTCTCTAAGGTAAGCCTTCAAGAAAACAGGCATATCCCAGGCTAATGATATAAAATATCACTATCATATATTGTTATAAAATCTTACATGGCCCTTTTCTTGAATTTTCTTTGAAATACAACAATGTTATCTACATCCAGATTTTGCACAGGGCATTAAGAAGACAGAAAGGAAGAACTCTAACTGATTTACAATTCTGTACTTGGGTACAGAAAACTTAGAATTTTAACATAGCCACTTCTGTATGCTTGTGCTGAAAGTATAATTCCAACAGAGGTTAGAAACTTGTACAAAGGCATAGGATACAAAATAACAGTTTTTAAAGGATATCAAACAGAAACACCACAACTCAGAAATACAACTGCAAGGTGTGCAAAGAAAATATAGATATAGGATGTTTTAGCAGGAAAAAAAACATCTTTATCCCAACATTATGAGAAAAAAAAAATCAAAGTGTTTCATCAACTATGCTAATCTAGCCAGGCAGAGAAGTAAATTGATATCAAACATATATATACACTTCCATTTCCCCTTTCACTCTATTTGAGACAAGGTCTGGAACTTCCAATTTCTGAAAACTTTCTAAGACCTAAACAGGAAAAAGATAAAGAGAGGATAGGTTGTGAAGAAATACTTCTCCCTTCTTTCAGACATGTTAGTCAGTGGGAATGAGAAAATGTAGGAGATTATTTGATTTTCTAGGGAGCAGTAGGATGACTAAAGCAGAACGCAGTTGCTATTCCTCTCCTGGACCATCTCTTTAGTTGTGCTTTACTCAGGCAGGAGCATACTCAGATGGAGAAAGACCTAGTCCTTCCTCCCCAAGACAAGAAGGATAAGGTAAATAGCTTTAACAATGCCAGCACATCTTACCAATCACATGATGGGAAATGCTTTGCAAAATGTCTTCTTTATGACTGCAACTTGCTTTAACTGTCAGACTTAAAAATTGATATTTAGGGAAGAGCTGCTTGGAAAAGCTGAACCATAGAACTCAGTAAAGGCCACAAAGCTAAAGAGAAGCCCAGTTAGTTCCTATGCATGTACTCAGCTAGATTTCAACATCATCTCACATTTAGGAAGAGCTGTCAGACTCATTGAGGGAATCTTGGCATTTAAAATGTTTATAATTTTTTTGTTTTGTTTTCATTTATGTTCACTCCTAAAGGTACAGAAAAACTTTTCCAATGGACACACTCCATACTCCACACACCTATCACGTACTCACAAGGCACTATGAGTATTATTGGTATTTACCCTAGTTTAAGTTTCCAAGAGTTACACATACCTAATGGAAACCTGTAACACAATCCAGGTCTATTTGTGTATATAAATCTCAAACAAATAAATTCTACACTATTTTACAGAAATAAATCAGTCCTAGAGTACAGATGAAGTGGAGAGTAACACCAATTCGTGCAGAAAAGGCCTATACACTATATATATATGTAACATTAAACACACCAATATTTGCAGGATGAAGTCAAATTTGAAGTAATCAGTCAGGGTAGCTTTAAAAAACCATTACTTGTCACAACTTTTCCAGAATTTCAGTAAGCAGCACAAATGTAACGTGTGTTTTGCTAGTTAGGTGTGAATGGTGTGATAAATTGGTGTGGTTTGTTAGACAGATGTGATAAAAACTCTCCAAAATAAAGACTTGTGAGTTTGGACGCTGAGCACTTAACTGTACCCTCTGGGCTATAGTCCATACCAAATAAAGCACATTGCATTGCCTTGAGGGCCAAAACCTGCTGACCTAAGAGCTGCCCATGTCACTACCATAACTGGAGCTGATCTGCAGGAAGGATTTTGTTGCCTGTGGCTGATATACACACAGCATGCCAGTAACTGTAGGAAAAACTCACTCAGTATTTATTTAGGTGCAACTCTTGTACCTAAATTTCTTTCTTAATATGGTGTTAGAGAAACATAGGATATTTGTTTACAGAAGGAAAATGCTGCAAAGGCCTCAAAAATAACAGTAAGCAGATGTACGTTTTAATCATGTGTGCTACATTATTTTTTTTCTAGAGAAAAGTAGCTTAATTAATTTATATCATCAGGACATACAGAGCACAGTTGCTGATTTTGCAGCTCCTGTATGTAACCTAATTTTGAAGAAATATCTAAAGAAGGGATTTCACCTGAATTACTGGGAGCAACTTGGCTTAGTTAGTGCTGAAGTGTTACCATAACAGCCAGAATATGTTGCTGGGTTTCCTTTTTATTTTGCAGCTTTTCAAATCGTCATCTTAAATAGAGATTATAATGTCTCCAACTGTGTTAATTTAATGGTAAATTTAATCCTAAATATGCAGAGCCAGTGCAGTTCTACAGAAAAAAAAATATCCCTAGAGACTTACCTTGGGTGTCTCTTTTAAAATATTATCATATTAAAGTTGCTAGAAAGTTAATCTAAATGGACACATGGCTTAACAAATAAAGGTATAGATGCATGTCTGTATCAATACACTGCCTAAATCCACATAGATATGTTTTGGTGACTGCAATATATTCACGCATTGAACAGTGACAGTTTTTACTATATTATGTATTTCAGACAGTGGCTTTTTGACATACTGTTATTTTATATGCCGCTCTTGTGTCATAAGAAAAACATTCTGAGTGCAAATAAAGATAAAAACTTGAAACCTCACTATCCATCTGACCCATGACGTTGTAATTATCTAAGTGAGAAAAATTGTTATTAATTTTGCATCTGTTTTTGTGAACTGAGATACTGATACCTTATTAAACAAAACAAAATCATAAGCACAGGACCAAGGTATAAAATAACTATGTCTGTTTCTTCCTCATCATGTACTCCTAGGAGACAATCTTCATCTACTTCCTCTTACTGGGATTAGCATATAGTTAATAAACTTTAGAGAACATTCATGTCCTGTTTATGTTCCTGGTAAAAACATTTCATGTATTGCAATGGCTTACAAAAGCAGTGAAGCACTCCGAAACATAAAGTTAAGCATCATCAGAGCAATATATTGGAAAGTCTGAGCCTAAGAGAATTTACTTTTCTCTGTGAAAATAAAAACTTCTTTATATCCTAAAAGACTATATTTTATTCAGAAATTGTTTTACTGGTTAAGTGATCTATTTTGGGTTTGTTTTTTTTAATGTAATCACGTTGTACTTATTACGTACACAAAGTGACATTTGACAGCAAACAGCAAGAAATAACCACGAAAGCAAATACAGGAAAAGAACAGAAATAATGGATACTTATTTCAGGAAGAAGTGTAAAACGAAATAGTGGTTACAGCTCTTCTGAAATAAGGCGACATTGCTTTGCACTAGACAGTGGATAATCATGGACTTACACGACAAGTGCAACCCTTCACACAAATTAACCAGATCCTGATCTATTTTTTTTCTAACAGATTTCTCCCAAAGGAAGCTGGAAATAACATTTCCTGCAAACTCCAAAGATATTAATTGCAAACCTGGAGGCAATGCATATACTCACTCAGCAGAAAGCAGCACACTCAAGTAAGAAGAGTTATTGATCTCCTTATCAAGATTATGTGAAGAAAAAGACTCCAGGTGCAGTAAGATCTTGAGAGAAGGACAATAAGACAGTAAGTGAGTGTTCTACTTGAGAGTAGAGTGTCCAGTGCAAGGGGTAGGTGAATCATCTGAACTCAAGATTGAAAGGTAGAGGTTAGAACTGAAGAAAAGCTGAGGTTAAAAATGGAATGTGAGGAACAGTAAGGACTGAGTCCTGGGGAAGTTCTGTGGAATCAAGAGAAAGCTGAAAATATTGAGATAGAAGTGGAAGAGTTTCCCACTTATATATTTAGTACTGCTAATTCTGAGAACATAAAAATCCTAAAACTGTACAGACTATAAAATATTTAGGTATATGTTGAGTGGTTTTTATTTACCTTTCTTGTCAGGGAGTTATTTCAGCTAGTGAAGCTCACAGATTCTCCACTTCAGTGTAGATTAAGATGTAGATAATCAAGCTGTATATTTCTTTCGCAGACGCCATGTTCAAAGCCCACAGCAAAGAAATACTTCTGAAAGACAGAGAATAAAAAAAAGATTACTTGAAAATTCTGCCTTAGAAGAACAAAGAAACAATAAAATCATCTTCATTTAGCAATACAAAAAAAATACCTAAAATCTCCAAATTTGAACCCAACACAAAATTCAAACTTACAAAAAATTCATGATCCTAGCAATTCCTTCCATACTGAGCAAGAGCTTAAAAACCCAGTCAGTCCCAAAATTATGTGTGCACTACTAGTACTATAGGTGTACAATATATTGCACGGCTTCCAAAAATAAGCAAACATTGTCATGAAAGCCGCATCACACATTTAAAAAATAATCCTATAAGTTAACAGATGGAAGGTATGGAGTAGTTTAGAATGATATACAGTACAGCAGGCATGAGTAAATCAAAGTATGTGTCAAATAATCTCTGTTAAAAGAAATCATTCTGATTGATTTTGTTCATGAGCACAGACTGAAAACTGACTAAGGGACTATAAACAAAGAGGGAATGATAAATGACAGAGTTGCAGTATCTAGGTACCTAGACATTATTAGACTGAGGCTTTTGCTGGACTTCTTTTAACTTTGTTAGCCAAGACAGAAAATGGCATGAAAAAAATAATTCGGTGTAGAGTAGTACAGTTTTGCATTCTGCCTACCTGGAGAACCTTATAACAAAAAGCAAACAGCACTTTCGTAAACACATATTAAGAAAGTAAAACTGTATTTTCAATAGAGTTAAAAGGAAAAGTAGTGTTTCTACAAGGACACTATTTTCTTGGGAGAACTGAAGATGTAAACAGAATTCTTTCTGATTTTCAGATTTTCCACACTGAATCAGAAGAGTGGATGGCAAATGAGAATATGTAAGCTATCATTGCTTCACATAGACAAATTGAGTATATACAGCTGTGGAGACCATAAAAGCTGTTTCACAGGGTACTAGAGAGTACTACTGTTTCTAGTCTCTTTTGGACCTACTGCTTGTCCATATTTTCACTATGGCTCCATTTCACTGTGGGGAAAATGAATAGAAACATAATGTTTCTAAATCAATGAGTATCCTGAACTTTTATGTCCAACTGTCTCTAGCTGGGAGTGGAGAATACGAATAAGAGACCCCCTCAGCAATGCATTTTAATTAGAGATGCTAGAGTAAGCACAATACAGGTAAAATGAAACACAGTTACGGCCACTAAAATGAAAAGTGCTGTACCTAAATTCACATTCAGTTGTTTGCATGCTGGGAAAGAAGTGTTAATCATACAGCAAGTACCTTGTTTAGCTACAAGCTACACAAAGAGAAAAACACAGAATGTGTGATGCTCTTTGATCTTGAGACAAACAAGTCTAAGTACCAATGAGATTTTCTTCATGCTGTGCTCCCCCTATCACCACTGTGGCGAAATCCCAAGGCTGTCATGGAAGGACAAATGTCCTAGAGCATGACAACCTATTCTGCCTTCTTACTGGCTTATCTCTGCCAGATAGTCTGACAAGAGACCTGGATTGATTAGGCAGGACTAAATCTGTCAAATGCCATCCTCTAAAGTATTATAGTGGTTTGGACTTCAAAATAAAAAGCAAATGTAAACTAACAAGTCATCCCATGTTACAACACAGGTCTCATTTGTAAGGTGTGCATTAATACCCACAGTAATGTCATCTAGTCCTCATTTTTAATGAAAAGGTTGACTTTATGTTTTCTGAGAGCTGACTGGAAATACGGAAACTTTGAATTTTTCCCTAAAGTTGAAGTTTTTTATAGAATCTTCACAATTTTTCCAGTATGTTTACACCCTGTATTTGCATCCACACCTGTGACTGAAATGTGCAGGTGACTTTTGGGATCTCGATACTAGTAGGGTACCGAGATCCTCACTAGCGACACTACCCTAAGTGAAAGTATGTGACTGTACACCAACTCATCATATGATTTTCTATATTCCATTGTGCAACAGCAAAACTTTTCAGTAATAATTTATCTGAGGGCTTTTTCCAAAGGAGTTAGCAATAATGTTGATTTGTTTCCATTCGTAATCTTTAAATATTAATGTATTCAGTAGTAAAATGTTGCAGTTTAAGCGCAAAGTCAAACACCACAGATCATTTTTGTTGTATTTTAGATAAATATTTGCATTCCAAACTGAGCAGCAGTTTAAAAATGCAAAATAAACATCATGATAGATCATAGACTGTGGGATATAATCAGAATTAATTATATTTCCAGTTGAAATGCATGAAGCACTATTAGACTATTCTTTTTCTTGAAAACTTAATTTTTTAAATGCATCAGAAAGAATATCTTTTCCCCAATGTTGCATTAAACATTCTTCTTGAAATACAAGTAACTTATAAAAAGCCACCATTTTGCCTCAGCTGAGTCTAATCGGTGAAATGCAAATTGATGTGTAAAAACAGCCTACAGTGCTTGGTGTAAATTAAAATTACTCCTATAAAGTCAGTGCTCAAATTATCTGACAACTGCCATTGTATTTATTTTGCTGCATACATTAAATAATTGCAAATTCATTTTCTCACTCACAATTACTTCATATTTTGGTCAGGAAGAACTGCTAAATATACCAATAATCATTTAATATTTAAAGCCTGTTTAAAAGTAGGAGATTAATCTGAAGTGAACGACCTTCCTAGTGTTGGTATTTCTCTTCAAAATTTAAAAACCCTTAATGACAAGTGAACAAGCTGTATTTCTTTACTAGAAAACGTCAAGATCAGTCAAAAGAAGCCTTTGTAGTTGCTTACAGGAGTGCAAGAATATTTCCAAACTGCAAGTTAGGACATCCTCACAAAGACATACATGTACACTCATGCAGATTAAAACAGGTGCATGGTCAAGGCCATGTGGGCAAGGACTAGATAGATAAAATGAGCAGCATATCACAGAGGAAGACAGTAAAAGAATTAAAATTCAAGTCTCTGAACTACTACAGTAGAGCCCAGGCTTCTAAACAAACAGGGTTGTTTTTTTTTTAAGATAGTTGCAAGGACTCTTGCAAGTGAGATTAAAATTGCTTCACCCCTTTCCTCCTCTTTTACTCTGAAACTTTGAAGAAGCACGTAGAACGTGTCTCATACTTTTGAGTGTTTGTCCTGATTTAGCACTCGTTCAGTTCTGCTGCTCAAAATAGCCATCTGTGAAACACTTACTGTATTTAAATGCTGTATTTTTAAAAAATATAGCTAAAAGGGATGTATTCCCAAGGTAATTTTATGCCTAGCTTTTACTAATTAATGGATTTTTGTTTTGCTTAGCAGCCCTTGCCCGGTGTCAGGGTGTAGCATGGAGAGGTGCTACCCGCACAGGTGGGAAAGAGCAGCTAAGTATGATTGTAAGGTGGGCAAGGCTGTGCCCCCACCATATGAGGACCTAGTCCTACAGTTCTTGAGGGAGCATACCTAGGGCCAGAAGCAGGTTCAACCATGTTCCAGTGATGGCCAGATAAGTCCACACTAAGGAGACACAATGAGCTGAAGTGCTAAGTCGAGTGAGAGGCGCTTTGACCCAGCAAGGGGAGCAATCTTATTGCTATGTTCTGTTGCCATCCCACCATCTGTCCTGGCTGTTAAATTAGGCTTAATGTCAAGTTTCTTGCAAATGTATGTTCTCAGACACTCAGATAAAAGCTGGAGACAAGATACATTCTCTTTCATTTTCTTTTAGCCACAGGGCATTTGAGGAAGAACTGTCAGTAGAAACGTGTTAACTTATCACCAAAACTTTGTAAATAAAACATTTCATTCAATTATAAAAAATATATATATATGTTACAGACTTTTTTTCATGTAAACTTAATTTTCTCAGTTTTCCCTTCTTTTTTTTTCTTTTTTCTATTTTTATTGGAAATATCAGGACAAAATATTTTCTGACCATTTTTTCACTATCCTTAACAGTGTTTTACATACTTACAACTATCATGAGGATCTTCATTACTTTGCAATTTTCAACCTTTAGACTGGATAAGGTTTTATTTACACTATTTCTAGAACTACATTTCCTCTTTCTTTCCATATCATACTCTACTTTTCTCACATGCATATAGGGTCAGAGACAGAGAGAGCCTTTAGTTTCAGAATCAGATTTTCTACTGAGATTACATATAACATCAAATCATTTCAAAGAAAAGAATCCGTTTGCCAGTTTCAGTTATTATGTTCAAGAAGTACCAAATTGCAAATGACTTTTTATGTTTAATATGTTAATGTAACTTTAGGGTATGGTTCAAGCATTCACTATAGTGTTTTCTCCAAATATTAACACCTTCCATCATGTGTCTATTTCCTGCTAAAGAAGACAGAAAGCTGTTGATGGAGGTATTTTACATGTATAGTCTTGCATCTCTTTCACAGCCCGTCTGAGAAAGTCTTGCCTTTAATTAAAGAATTCATCCATCTCACAAGAGATTTTAACGCAAATTCTTCAGTCTTGACTGATTTCAGAAGTTTTATTGAAGCTGCAGAAAATTACAAAGTCAAGTCACATACCTAATTCTCCACATTTCCCACCTTATTTCATTTTCATGCCAATACTTGTTTACAAGAAGACAATCCTGTTTAAAGTGGGGAAAAAAATTCTATATTCACTATAGGAAGCCAGTGATAAGTAGAGAAATAGGCATTAGAGTCTTTTTTTTCCCCAGGTTCTATCACTGAGCATCAGCAAAGTACTTAACTTTCCAAACCACAAGTTCTTTCTTTTGTACTTTTGTAAATGTTTATGGGGGAATTTGATTACATTTGCTTCTACTCTCTTAGCAATCTCTTCTGCCAGTTGAGTTCTTAAATGCCAGAGGAAATAAAAAAATTGTGTCTGTCCTTCCACCAACAAATCACTTTCATCCCTTGTTATCTCAGAGTAACCAACTTCAAGGTATATTTGTTGTAACTGCCAATATTGACTCTTTCCTCCCTCCTTTGTCACAGTTATCACACACTCACACCCCCAACATTACCTCAAATAATTTTAAAAGGCTGTAAGTACCAAGGACAATCTGTTTCCTAATTGTTCAGAGGGAAAAGCAACTTCCTTATTCAAGCTTGTTCCCCGTAAATCTTGACAGACTGGTTCTCGGTCTTTTAACTACTGATAAGCTTTTTAAGACCTTTGCAGCCTGTGGCTGCAAACTTCTAAATTCTCACACGCCAGGCTCTCTGCTGGCACAATTCCCTTGATTTCTCTGGATTTAGCTTAGTAGCAAATTTGCCCTTTGTATGTCTTTGTACATTAATGAAGCTATTTTAAAAGACTGGACTGTATGGGTGGACCTGCCAAGATTTCATAACTGGACATAATCTGGGGAAACATGATGTTATATGATAAAAGAATCTGCACCTGAAAGGGCAGAAGCAATTTTGGCCTGGTGAAAATCAGTTGAGTCAAGTATTCAGAGTTTAAGTGTTAAAGACTGTTTGCTGAGTTGGTATGATTGAAATGGCAGAGCGAAGGTTTGAACAAATATTCAGTTATTATCCATTTTCCACAAAGAAAAGTTTACCTTCTTAGCACATTTAAACTTAAGTAATGTCTCTAATGTCAACAGTATGTCTGAAGTTGTAATTCTGAAAACTGTGCTACTCTTTCCTATTTCTATTCTTTAAAAAGCCTTTTGGCTTGGTTCCTCGTCGCTGTAAATCAACACAGGCTTTCTGAACACAGAGAAGTGACATCATTTAGGTAACACTGCTGACTTCCCTTCTTTTTTAGATTTTCAGGAAATTCCATCATAATGTTGGAACAAAAATTTCTAGCTATTCAATTTTTCCCTCTTTGACACAAGCTTTGCATTCCAATACTGAAAATAGGGAGGACAAAAAAAGATAATATATCTGCCAGTGTTTTGTATGTAGGGTTAGGTTTGGATTTTTTTTTCCCCCAGTA
Organism: Urocolius indicus; assembly: GCA_013401255.1. Taxonomy (NCBI): domain Eukaryota; kingdom Metazoa; phylum Chordata; class Aves; order Coliiformes; family Coliidae; genus Urocolius; species Urocolius indicus. Next base: position 204,294 of record WBNH01007652.1, on the reverse strand, counting down.
CCACACACACCATATTTATCTTCTAAATGTCAAGGTAGATTTTAAATGTGTTGTAATATGTACTAAGTTTTTTGGGGATGAACAAATTGGTAATTATCTTTCCTAATGAAATGTGCTGTAATGTCAGTTGGATTTTAAATGGGGCATGACTCATTTAAAAGGACCATTGCATAAAAGCCTATTAGTTGCAGTTTAATGAGTTGATGCCCAACTCACACTTTTTCCTGTCTTTTTCGACATGATTCTTCTAAGTTTTTCCAATACAAGGGAGCAATTTGTTTTTTCAGATTAGCATGAACTGCTATAAAATGAAATTATTGATCACTGTAAACAGCAGTGTATTCCTTGTTAGTCCTTGCCTGTAAGTGAATGCAAATAAGAAGACTTAAAACATGAAAGCAGCAGAACCACATAGAATTTACCAGTTGCTACTCAAAAATAATTACATTGTTATCCTGGCTGTGGTAAAGTGCAAGTCTTCACTGTTAATAATTCTCACAGGGCCCTTATCTTTACAGGGACCATTGCTTTTAAGTCATTCATGTATAAAGTATTTGCAATGGTGAGTAAACAGGATCAATTCTGTTCTGCCTCATACATTACCCTTTCCACCAGAAACTGCCTGTGTGTAATGGCTTTCCTCTTCCAGTGGCCGAGAAAGCACTTTGCTTCTCAGTTAATTACTGTGTCCTTTGGTTTGCTTGATTTGTAATATCTCACATAAGAAAATGATAATTTGAACACATGTCCAAAGGACTTCACCAAACAGAAATGGACCTCAGCCTATGTGTGTTTACTTGCATTGTATCCACAGTACTTGTTGAAAGGTAAGTGCTTGATGTTTGCCTGTCTGTCCCTTCCTGGGGACTTGTACTCAAACTAGTTTTGAAAATTCAAAGGTTAGAATTTGGTTCATGAGCCACAATTTCAGAAGGCTGGAAAATAGGTAACAAATTAAGGCAACAGAAAACAGATTGGAGGCTGCCGTTGATAAATGCACACACCACAGTAGCACTGATATGTGATAAAAAGGCAGCAACACTGATCCCAGGGATCCTTCGCCACAGAGCAACAAAGGGCAGTTCTTACCAAGAAGGTGTCCCTGTCTTGGGGGAGAAAGAGGAGTACAGCCCATTCACTGTTTCCTCTGGGTCTCCAGTCTCTTTCTTCCTCATGTGTCTTTCTCTATGTCAACTTGAGAAGAAGCAGAGTGAAATGGCTAAAAGCTAAAATCTTTATCTCCCTCTTCTTCCCCCTCCCTGGGGTAACTTTTAAGGTGATTTGAATGGAGAGTTAAGGAGCTTAATCACATATGTTTAGCATGTACTTCTTTTTGGTCATTATCATATTTAGAGGTGTCAAAGGGGTATTAACTTCAATATTAATATTACAGTTAATTATGCATAGGTCTCACTCTGGGCAATACAGCTGTGCTGAAACTGTTTTGAACATATTTTTCTGCTTGGTCCCACAATTATAGCCAAAACAGGACTGTCTTGCCTCTTTGCCTCTGCAAGGCTCCCTCAGTCTTTTGTTTCTCATGCTGATCTCTCAGGCCTCCACTTCCCAGGTCTGCACAAGAGATAAGCTGCCACTAGCACTTTTAACCCTGCATGTGCAATTCCCACTATACTACATCCCTGTAAGGCTTTCACTCCACAATATAACTTCACAAAGTCCACATTCCAATTTTCAAACCTATGAGTCACAAACACACCTTATCTCATACAGATTGTACAGGAGGGCTGTCACTCTTGTTCATACCTGTAGATATGGGCAGCGATTATCACTGAACTTGGAGTAGTCTCTAATAAAATAATCTACTAGCTGAAAGACTTGGTAAGAAAGTAGGAGAGAAAGCAAGTAAGTCTTGATAAGGTGTTTCCATTGTAGCAATGTTGTGGAGCCATGATGCCCATTCTTTCTAAACTTCTAATTTATGGCTATTATTATTTTTTTTATTCTTCGCTGACTTACAAAACTGTAACAAAAAGAAAAAGTTCATGACAGCAAAATCAAGCCTTAAGTGCATTTATCACATAAACAACTTTATCCCTTGCTATTTTATGCTCTAATTCAAACAACACATCTGTTCATAATTGCGTGCATGACTCAGTAAGATTACTACAGGCTATAAATCTATGTCTATGAGCACTGGAAATGTTGTAGGAAGACAAGGAGAAAGCATTTGAAACTGAAGGGCCTTTTAAATAACATATAGAAAATATAGTTTCAGATGTTAAAATATATCTTCACACGTTTTCTTTTCTTGTTCAAAGCCAAGATATTTCTGTACCTAAGTCTGTGCTGATGTACTATCACACAAACACACTACAGAAAAGAATTATTCCCTTAAAAACTTGGAATTTCAATCTCCAGGTAATCAGTACATAGATAATCACCATAAATTCCAGCCTCCATAACAATTTATGTCCAACTGCCTCTGGAATAATCCTGGACCATTTCTTTTCCTACTAAAAAAAAGAATAACCTTTAATATGTACATCTTAGGTCTACCATTTCAAAGTTTATTCCATCTCACCTTAAGGCTAAGAAATAGATTTTTTTATTTCAAAATACTTAAATATTTATGAATTTACAGGTATTCCATTAGCACTCTCAAAATCCTCCTTCTCCGTGAAACTACATACTCCTCCCAAGATATAATGGCATCAATATGCAAATGGCAGCTGTCCCACATTGTACACTTCCAGATAAGATTAAGTAAAACAGAATAAAACTAGTGGAAAGTAGCTTGCATGCAGAGTATCATGAATATCCTGAAGAAAGAGTGAGATGGGAACTATGTCCAGGCAATGGAGCATAAACATTGTGCCTATGACTCGAAAGGAAAACTACCAATGACTTTCAGCAAGGGCTCTGTTTTGACCGAAGAACTCAATATTGTGAAGCTTCATTGCATTTATCATTCTCTCCTTTATTGCAAATCTGCGAAGTTTATAGTAATGCACAAGGAGGAATTTACAGAGCTCATACACTCCTGAAAATTATGTCTGCAAATGAAAGACAGCTATTTGATGTCAGGGCAGTGCTACGGTTTAACACAGCCCTGAGCACATCTGCAAGTGTGTCACCAAAAAAAGAAAAAATAAGCCATACTATAAAACCATGATGTGTCATTTTTTCACGTTTGTAAATGTCTTGGAGTGTATATTCTTCCACATTATGCCTCTAATGCCTCCTCCATCATAACGAACTTTCAGGCTGAACTGCTGACCCATCATATGGCACAATATGAAGTTATTTCAGCAAAATGAAAAATGAAACTTCTGCCTTTTGTTTTGTATCTGTATGTAGCTTTCCAGCCACTTACAGGAGTAAGTTTCAAGTGAATGAGATCCCCTTTTCCTTGTGCAACTGTCACGCTCACAGCTTCACTTAAAGCAAGGACATTCTTGTGTGTAATAGACTGTAAAGAACTGAAAATGTGTATCCATTACCATTTCCTGATGACAATTCCAGATCTAATACATTTTAACTTGACAATACAATGAACCCAGGGAGTATTCTAAACACCTTTTTCCAATTTTACAGGACCAATTGTATTTACTGAACCAAATAGAGATACCTACCATCATCTAGCATTAGACTGACTTATATGGCATATCCACAAGAAGTAACAACAGGTCCTAAGTAACGAGGAGTCCCTGATCCTGGGAGCAGGGCTATTTTCTTTTTTAATTTTCCCAATATAGTGATAAGAAGTCAAGTCAATTACAAATGGTCCTTCTAAATCTAAACTAAAACAAAAAAATTATCTTGGAGAAAAAAGATAGGAAAATATTTAGGAAAAATATAAAGCTCTTAGAATTAAAATTCCAGAGCACTTGATAATGAATAAAAACATTTGTAAAAGGATTTTTCATGGAGACTATTGTTCTCTGAACAATTCTGTGAGGCTCTGTAGGGTAGCTCAAGGTATAAAGCTGATTTTCTCAAAGAGGAGTTGGAACCTCACTATCTTTATTCTGCCTATACCTTATTCTGTTTCCTTGGAAGAGAATGGAATCACAGAAAATTAAAGCTAAAAATTAGCTTAAGAATCCTACAGAGATCAGAGATTGATTTTTTTTCAAGGCAGTTAAGTCTAAAATTGAAAAATCTGCAGAAAACTTGAGAAGTTTAGAAGCCTAATAAAACACTTCCATTCAGGGCTGAAGTTTTTATGTCCTTGAAAATGCTTTTGTAATGAGATAGATAGCTTTTCCATTTGTGCAACAGTATCTGACCTTTCAGTTAGCTTTGTCAAGGATTTTTTTTTATTCCCAAACACTGTACCAATCAATAGTTGTTCAATAATATACATGATTAGTGCAGTACATACCACACTGCTTTCTTCCTTCTATTGTAACAAGTATAAGGAAAGATTTGTTAACCCCTTTTGAACACTGTTCCATGAAGAATTTTGTTAACCCTTTTAAGCTGTTTTGTATGTTTTAATTTATAAAGCTCAAATATCTAAATATGCAAGTGACATTTTTTTCTGATTTCTTCAAATATCAAGAGAGGTACATCACTGAGTTGCTGAATGTCCCAAGCAGTCATTAATAAATTACAAACAAATCATTAAAAAAATCAAATTCCTTACATGTAACTTATTTTTCATAAGAAATCATCACTTTTAAATAGATAAAAAGCATTTTGGAAGTCCACGAGAGAATAATTTCCACAACTAATAATAATGTTTCTCAGGACTTTGTCTGATTCTGTAACTTGGAGATCCCAGAACTCTTCATAAAAACTGGCATTAGACTCATAACTTTATGAGATCAGTAATGTCAGTCCTTTCATAGCAAGATGTTTAAACATTTGCATTCACAGGCTTAAAATCAATCAGTTGCTTGATATGATTTGGATCCACTACCTTCATTTTATCATCTGCAATTAACACAGGAAAGATACACAGTGTTTATAAAGCCAATCTGTGTCAAAGAAAGATGAACTCAAGACATCTAATTCCAGGACTCCTTCTGGAAGTTCCTCACTTCTTGTTAATAAAAGTCCAATAAGATAATTTCAGCTTTTTCTTCCTCTTAGACATTTTATGCATTGCTTTCCAGGGTGCAGAGCCTATAAAATAATGAAGTACAAGGTATTCCACATGGTTTATCTAAAATGAGTGCTAAATCAATGCTGAAGTTGTCATATAACCTTGTATACCTTCACTCTGAAAGTTTACACAGAAATAATGTCTCTTAGATGCCTGGAAATACAAATGGGTACAATCTAGAAGTCAATGAAGCTCCTGAACTGAAAGGGCAACCTTCAAGATTGGATCAATGTATCATGCAGTGTTATAAACACGATTGTTGTTGCCTTTCTGTTTGAGATAGGACTGTATTAATCAGAAACAGGAAAACAAACAAGCAGCTATTTAGTAGCACAGAATCTTTTTTTTTTTGAGGAAAAAGAAAAGATCCACTTTTGATTAAACACTTGTTTTTAACCAGCAGTAACAGAAGTGGACATCAGACTTACAAAAACTGACTGACTATATACACACGCTCCCACAAATGTTTCAAAAGGCTTAATTGATTTTTAAGAAATTAATATTATAGGAAATCAAGAGAGAGAGAGGCTGAATTATAAAAATAAGGCAATGTTTGGAGAATATGTTCTGCTCCTAATGTGAATATTTTACATCTCTAGCGTGTTATGCATCCTAGGCTACATACCGTGAAACTAAATTAATACCCATGTCAATGAGACCACTTCTTCCAACAGCTATGAACTTTGGTTCAGGCTGTGTTTGCAGTGTAGAATGTGACAATGGGTAAAAACACAAGAGACACTACTCAGATATCTAGTGTCTGTTACTAATTTAGTGGTCACTCTTGGGCAACTCCTTCCCTCATTATGCTTTAGTTTTCCCAACACATAAGCATTTCGTCAACTGGGGAACGTAAGGCACAACAAACCCACAAATAAGTGTAGAGGCTCATATGATAACTTCCCTTTGGACTGGGTCACTTGCAAATAATACTACCACATATACTGATGAAAGGACAAGCATTTAAAATTTCCACAATGAATAAGAATCAGCTTTTAAATAAAATCCTTGCTACCAAGTAATCAGCTCTCGCAGACACAGTCAAACTATGAGGTTGCTGAGCCTTACTTCCACTCCAATATTTGCATCTCAGCAATTAAAATACTTTTGACTCCCAGTCATGTATTAAATAATAAAAAAATTATATTTCTAAATCTTTGTAATGACAATCACATTCTTCCTTCCCTTAAAATTTTCCATTAATTCAATTTTAGCAGAATTTAAATTATTAATTTCACTTTAGTTAGATTTACCATAGCTACAGAAACATCTCTCTAGTTATTGCCAAGCCCATAAACCAAATCTGATCTAGAGACCAAACACTAATCATATAGAGAAGTAATTAATCTTGCTTTTGGTGATTGCCAGTTCCCTTTATATATGCTTGTACGTATATTTGGGAAACTTGCAATATATCACTGAAGCACATGAAATATTTCACTTATTCTCCTCTCCAGTCATGACTAATTGTACATAATTCATGGATAAAGCCCTGAGCTTCAAGCAGCCAGATCTCTCTCCTGTCAACAAGAGAAAGCAGAACCCCTCCTGCAGAAATGTACTGGCCTACAGCATTGCTCTGAGCCATCTAAGCAAATCATTTCAGCCGGAGAAACATAGCAGCAACCAACATGCTTATATTTTAAAAACTTTCAATGAATCACTGAAGCATATGAAATGTTTTACTCATTTTCCTCTCCAGTAACAACTGTACAAAATTCATGCATAAAGCTCATTTTGCTTTCTCTTGCTCTTTGTAAAAATCTGATAAAAATTGATAATCACATGTACTATTGTCTGTATGAGCCCTCGAGCATCTCTTTCCCCTTCTGATTTAGTTTTGTTTTTCTTTTCTGTTGTACAAATGTGTTAAAGACACACCAGTGCATGGGCAGCCTCAAAGAGACATGCATTTTTATTCAGATAGGCAACATAAGAAAAATACTCCTCAGATGCCCTCAGGAAGAATTACAGAAGTCGTGATTTTCAAAAGTGTTAGGCATTGGCCACTTCAGCTACAGTCATCTAAAAAGTATATACACTAGAGAATCCTGTAAATACCTCCTGCATCCTGCCATTGCCATCTCTCATTATCATTATCAAAAGGCAAAGCATTTTTTTAAAAAATAGTCAATTAACACAAGTTTAAATGGATGCACTGACACGTGCAAATGGACAACTTCTAAATTGTGATTGATTTCTCCTATATGTCTATGTGCCCTCAAAGGACCAGCACTAATGTATTGTCAACAAGTGTTTCATCATTTGATTTTTGAGCTCAGTCAGAAACCAGATGATGAGTCCTGACTCTATCCGTCTTTCTTTGCAAATGTATCAAAATTGTTCAGGATTCAAAAATTGTAGGTAGCTAATTTCCTTAAATTGTCTCATTGTAAACATAGAAGTTTTTATTGTTCCAAGCTGATTTACTGACATTTCTTCCTTTGCTAGTCTTTAAAAGTAGAAAGCACTCACCATCTTATGAGTGGGTCTGCTTGCATCTGCAGAGTGATCTCATTGATTATTATTATTCCAAAACAAAGAACAAATAAAACCTTTGTGAATTACAACATCTGAAAGTAGCAGTAAGGTCTGAAACAAGTAACAGGTTCTGTCTAAGGACTCTTTTCAATTCAGCTGTTTACGTATGCAACACCATTCTCACGTTTTGACACTAAAGAGTTGAGTGGACAAACACATAGAGTTGATGGAAATAGAAAGTTTACTGGCAAAACAGTATTTCACAAGCAATATTAATATCTATACTAAAGATGTTGAAATTTATATCTGTCAGTATAAAAAAAAAGAGAAACAAACAAAAAGCTCACAACTACCATCCAGTTAATGACAGAAATCAGCTTTGTCACTTCAAGCATCGAAAATACCTGTTAGCAATGAAAAAAACCTTCTGCCACAAAAAAAACACCCCACATATTTAGTGTGATTAGACTTCAGTAATGAGATGCATATCTAGCAAGGCATACTGAAAACACAAGCTCAAAACCTAAGGGTTATATTTTGACAGAAAAAGATGAATAATTCCAAAAGCTTTAGTTTTGCAGGTGCTAAAAGTAACTTGATCTCAGAGCACTTCATGGGGTTAGGGTGTACAGTCTTCTGAATAAGAAGCTTTTGGCAAATTTGGTTTGGAAGTACAGTTCTTCTGGTTTTTAATCTCTCTCTGTACACATCAGCTTAATTACACATAGCCCATTGTGAGCAAACCTCCTTTGCTCAAAAAAAGCTCCACTGTGACTGCCAATTTCCTCTTGCCTTACCCACCCATTCAGCACAGCACAAGATGGCAGCCAGATTTCTCTCTCTTTTTTTTTTCTGTCAACAAGAGACAGCAGAACCTCTCTTGCAGAAATGTACTGGCCCACAGCATTGCTCTGAGCCATCTAAGCAAATCATTTCAGCCAGAGAAACAAAGCTCTTAAACACAGTAACAAACAATATTTCACAGAGAGAGGAAACCTGCCGAGAACAACAATGTGAGCATTTGTGATAGTGCCAGCTTATGCAGCAGAGAAAAAGACAAAAATTCATCCATAAAATAAAGGCTAGAGTGCAGGAAAGATGCTCTAAATGGGATGAAACAGAGAGGCAGAACTTCAATGCGAGAAAGAAACATGCTATAGTGGTTGGTTATTCATACTAATATAAAGAGCACATGAAACAAACTGAGGCAAGATGGGTTTTTTTTCTGAAAATATTACTTACTGTACTAGTTTCACTTACAAACTGACAACTAGTCTTGTATTAATGTTTCATCCTGAGTAGAGCAACTGTTTCCCTAAATAAAAATACTGACCTCTACTTGGCCCTGCTCATACTCTTTATTTTCAATCTTCTTTTCATGTGCGAGCTTTCTGATGAACAATTGAATATACATGCAAGAGCTTGAATTTGTGTATTGTTCTAGCCTCAGATATACAATTTCAGAATGAATCTGTATATTATAAGGTCATGGTAGAGGTAAGAATACATATCCACTAATTTTGCACAGCCAATATCACAGGTAAAACTATCTACTCAGACAGCAGACTAAAGCATCTACTCTGTTTTCTTTATCTCATAATATATTCCTTCCATGCAGAAAGGAGCTCTCAAAATCTTCTTCATTCTGATCTGACATTTGAATCATGTTTTTGCACTAATTAAATCTGCCTACATATCAATGACTTCATCACATAACCACATGCAACCTGTATGCTTATGACATATTTCTTACTCATGCATTTTTTGCATCTCAGTCTGTTCACTTCGTGGCCTCTTTGAACACATAGACTTTAACAGACTTTAACACACTTCTAGTGTTGATGCTGCTTTCATGGGTGTGTATATAAGAAACATGCAATTACATGACCATTTTTTAAAATCATAATATTATATCTTTTCTATGCTTAACTTGATCCTGTTAACAACATTTTGTGTAACGTTACTCTTGCACTGATATCACTGTGTGTCAGGTCTTGCCATAATCATATGGCTGCAGTTATCTCCTCCCCTCAACTAGGTCAAAAATCTATTCATTCCAGGCAGTGGTGGCCAGTCATGCTTTAAAAGTTCTGTTTCAAATATGTTCTCTTGAAAAGAGACATCCTTTTCTTTCAATACTGTAAAGAACACTCTGACAACACAGAGTCATTCATCTCTCTCTCACACTTTGGAATTTCTGCCCACTAGTGGTTTACAGATCCAAATCTGAAATATTTCTAAGTCAAAACCACTAATAAATATTTTTGCAATGTCCAAGAGGTTGTTTATTATACAAAAAATAAATAAAACCTATGTTGCTTATAGAAAGGCTGACCTACAGAAATGTCACTTGTATTCTCAATGCTTCTAGTAAACACAAGCTGCTCTCTGACCAATCTTTTTCCATTATATGAATAAATCTGTCTCTGCCTTCCATTGTGAAGCAAGGGCAACTTAACTAAAATATGTGCAACCATGTCTTTTTATCATTACTAGAAGCAAATGAGAAGAAAATATTTAGTTTGCATTGTCTCCTTGTCCTGCAGGCTTATTTTCTTCTCTGTGGGTCTAATGTGGGGCAGTGAGGTCGATAGCAAACTCTGAACATACACAAATACACAGTTATAAATCTCTTTGCACAGCCAATATGAAAGTGAGGGATTAAAGAGAACAAAAAAATAACGGCAGGGACAGTCTGTGCTTAGGAAAAGCATTGTTAATTATGAATCATGTCTTATGACATCCCTAACCAACATAACCTTGTTGGAACAAATCTGAGTACTAGATGGATTCCTAAGGTGAACAGAAACACTTTAGGCTCTATATATCTTCTTCCATTCCTTTACCAAAATACTCCCACTCGCACTAGGTAATATCTTATTCAGCGCATAAATTTTCCATCTCCAACGGGTCTCCTTCACACCACATGAGACATACTAACAAGGCAGGAAGATTCACACAACAGCCCCTAAAACTCTGAGGAGAGATATCCAACTGATGTAAAATGTCACAGCTCCATTGACTTCAAATAGAGCTATGCCACTATATCCTAGCTGTGGTCTGCAAGCCTTTAGCTATCCAGCAGCCTAACTTATCACTCAGACAAAGCATTAATGTCATCTGTTAGGTTTGCTCTGAAGAGTATATGGAAATTGCAGCCTGTAAGCCAGCAGGAAATTCATGTTTTTACAAGCATGAATTCATAGCAGAACTGCTGAAATGAAGCACTGAGTTCAGAACGGATCCCTCCATCAGAAACGATAGCACTTGGAACATGCTGCAAAACCAGCTTCTCCAAGACTTCTCTCAGGACAACAGGTTGAAGGGGTAAGAGGCAGTGTGAGGAATCCAGGTGAAAAAAATCCAGCAGTTTCTGAGAGAATTTTTTTCTCAAGAAATATCAGACATAAAAAGGAAAATACATTAACTGTCAAAACAGTCTTTTAAACGTAAAAGTGTAAGAGATACAGCCCTACAGACAGGTGTTAGGAAAGCACGTGCAGGGGCAACTTGAAGAGCACTTTTAAAGAATAGTCGGCCATAAAAAAAATCTCATTCAAAACAAACAGGTTTCTGTCTACTATTGTTCTTAATAATGCTTGAAATTATGTAAAAGCAATTTCAGACAATGATTCATGGAAGGAAAAAAGATAATCAAATTTCTCAGTTTATTTTATGTGCTTTGTGCTAGAACTTGCTTGGCTGTTCTCCATGTGTAGTCAGTTTGGCATCAGTCTCATGAAACTGAGGTTATTGAGCTAAAAGGAAGCTAAGACAAGAAGTCTACAAATGCATCAAGGCGTTGGTACCTTTGGAAAGAATATACAATAACTAAGAGGCAATTCTGGACCGTACACTGGCCATTACATTTTGGATCAGAATTATTGGTAGGTTTGTTAACCATGAGAGGAGAAACATCCTGGAACTGTCTTCCATTTGGATTATCAAGAAGAAAATCTTGTTTGCTTTCCATTTAAAAAAACAAAAGCTTCCATTTCAGCTGTTCAACATTTTTTGAAGAAATGCTGTCTGTTCTTAAATTCTTTACTATCTGAAGCTTATTTTATCTGGAAAGTAAATTTCTCTAAGGATATTTTAAAATTCCAAGGTAAATACAAAACGGTATTAAGCACAATAAGACAATTGGATTATATACAGGTGTCTAGAATATAGACTAACATATGTGGCCTCATCTCAATGCCTCTGACGTTTCAGTCACGTTTTCTAGAGTCATCAAATCTCAAGTTAGATATTTGTCTGTCTTTTAACTTGGATAGGTTTGTTTCACACTGTGCACTCTTAAGTAAAACTGTTAGTAATTAAGATAATTGAGTGTTTTTAATTTCATGTGGAATTTGGTACTTCTTTCTAAGTATATTTAGTTTTGCTTGACAACAGATTAGTCGAATATTTACAATTAATACATTTAAAATAATGTGTATGTTCCTAATTTCAGGTAAACTGCTTACAAATACAATTATTGCTTCAATTACAGTTGCTTCAAGTACAGCAACTGAATAGAAAATGCACGAATGCTGATGGTTAACTTATCATGATCCTTTTGGCCAAAACTATTGTAACTTGCTTTTATTCTCAACCGAAAGTTTGTTTGGGTTCTACCAATGAACATGCCTGTAATGTAATATAGCACAATCAAATACTTCTGTGAATTAAAATGCAGGGACTTAGAACACCTCCAGCATCTTAGTACAGTTTAAGGAACAAATTCTGAAAGAACATTTAAAGGGAATTCTCCAGGGATTTGGCATATATCAGAGAAGATACTCATGACATCATTTCTTGGATTAAAATCTTACAGCAGGCACGTGTGCCCACACAGAGATACTTCCTGGCATCTGGTCTAGTCAAGAGCAAATAATTCTAATATTGCTAGCTTTTTCTTTCCAGTCAGCTCTGATTTTTTACTAATGGATGTTTATTTTCAGAAAGATATTACCAAGTCATTTATCTCAATCTTGTGTGTAATGAAATACATGATAGCATAGTAATATATGCATTTCTATGCTATGACTAATTATTTATGCAATTAATTACTTGGGTAACATAGTTTCTTTGTTTCCTTCATTCAATTTATTTCCTAAATTAAGTTACTTTTCTTAAATGAATAAGTTAGACACAAAGTATGTTTGATTTATACATTCCAGAGGAGCTGTCTTCATTTCCGTTTCTAAAAATGTCAGAGAAGTCTCATCTGAAGCAAGTCAGGCACATTTCTGTCATCATTTGTTTGAAGGCTCAAACTGGTGGGCAAATTATTTTCCTATTTGAAACTTCAGGGGAGAATAACCACAAAATAAGGGACATAGGATGAAAGTGTAAGGGAGTCATAAAGGAAACCCTGAGAGATGTAGAATGAGATAGGGATTTTAAGCCCACTGTCTACTGCTCAGGACTTTGCTAGTGAAGCAGCAAGCACAAAGTGAGTATTGGAATGCATTCATGTAAAAAACAACACCTTAGCTTCTCATGGGCCCAAGAAGGTGTCTGTCCAAACGTCCATAGTAGTGCGTTTGAGTTTCACTCCAGACTTGTACCAAAGTTTGCCTCCACAGGTCATTAAACAAGAAAAAGGCAGAAAATCTCACCTGAAATCTAAGTGGAAATGCCAGAAAGGGACTGTTCCCAGACTCCATGTTTGCTTCCATCAAATATCTTTTAAATAATTGAACAAAACAAAAAATTACCCTGGAAGAAAATTCAACTTTTACAGCAGAGGCCTTTCCACAATCACACTTCTGAGATATTTTAATTGTAGAGGAACCAAATCAATAACATCAGCCTCAATATTTTATTCACTACAAAGAAACGGGATAAGGCCAAGGGGAAGAGGCAGTATTTCTGTTACAAAATAAGCTAAGCAGGGAATTTCTTAGCAAACATTTAACCTAAAGAAGACAAAAAAAAAAAATCTGGATTTGAGCTTTTCATTTTTCTTTTTTCCCCAATTGAAAACAACAGAAGAATCACTTCTATGTCTGGAAAGTGTTAGCAATGTTTGTCAATAGCAATTCTAAAGCTTGTATGATTGGAAATCTCTTTAGGAACATATTGTTCCCTAATATTTTTACCGCTAAGATCAGTACTAATGTATTTCTAGGCATAGACAGTACAGCCTACAGGCAGACACTGATTAAACTCTATGAAAAGTCACCAATTAGGTAAACAACCACCACCTTATCCACTATTTTTAAGGAAGGTTAGGATGACCATGTCCAAGGTAAATGTGCTGGGAGGAATGGGAGCCACAGTTCAGATTTTCCTGATTCCTTTCAGCTTGATTGATTCATGTCACTTATTTGTTCTCACAGGAAACAGTAACTGTCTTTTTCAATGGTTAGCTCTCAGGAAAACATAAGATCTCTCAGCATTCCGTACTATAATTAATCTATGTACCTTAGAAATAACAAGTTCAGTATTTTCATTCATGGTAATTTAAAAGAAATACCTAAAGAGTAATGTTATATCATGTGCTTGCATGTCAAACAATAAAGGTGTATGAACAGTGAAACTCATCTTGGTCCTAGGAGTTTTTTAGTGCAATGCTATGGTGTAGACTCCTTATTATGAAGTAAGAGATCATTTGCAAGCAAACTCAAGTCCAGAAGGAGACCTGGTTTTCAAATGATAGCACATTTTGGTAGTGTTTTCATCAGGGAATATCTTAACTTTTACATACAAAATAAAAAATATTCCAGAAAGAACATACCACAATTATTCTACCCTTACAGTATATCAGTTTAGAGATTTGTCAAATATTAATTATCCTTTTTCCCCTTCTCTCTTATTCTTTAGGCAGAGCAAGAGAATAATCAAATGACATACAAATACAAATGTATAGACTTCTATTCAGTCCAAAGCAAGAATAGGAGACTGAATGGGTCATAAATAATTTTACCTGTTCCATATTCCATGAAGCTAAATCTGAGTAGCTCAGAATGAGCTGGCTGCAGTTGCCTCTTATGAAACGGCAATATATTTGGTAATTTAGGTCAAAATATCTTCAGGCACAGATTAAATCCAAACACAAGGACATATATCATTTAAGTTTGTTTTTAATCTTCCATATTGCTTCCATGCATATTATTGCAGTGCAAGAATTTGAAGCCTGCCTGTATAATACCTGTGAAAGACCTTGAGAAAGCCAAAATAATGGGAAATTTTATGCCTCAATATTAACTATAAATCAATGCACAGAAGAGAGAGACATTTTCCAGTATTAGGAAGTGGGCGCAAAGGCATAACTTAAGCAGGGACCAAGTAAAGAGGATGAAAGTTATAAGGGTGCTCCATAATCAACACAGCTGTGTAATAATTAGATTTCCATTATAATGACACCATTTAAACATGCCCTGCATATTGAAGATTGAGCACAGTACATAATTATTGATTAGTTATAAACCATTTGTGGTTTATGTTTATTTCATCTTACAATAATTATCATACATTTGCAATAATTAATTCATCATCTTTTATTACTGGAGCTGAAAAGGTAAGCAGCATGAAACAGCAAAAAGGGCATTGAGAAGAAAAGTAGGAGGCCCTGGAAACCAATAGTACTATTTACAATATAATACTACAATGATATTCTTTGCTTTTTTATTTTTAGAACATAAATAGGGGCCACTGATTTGCTACTTGAAATTTACTTGAAATCACTAGTAAATTGCTCTCTGAATCATGTTGAAGTGAAGTTCAGCAAATATGCTGATGAGATGGATATTGACCTATCCTTCAGTGTTAATGTTCTTTTTTTTTCCACGAGGGTCTATGAAACCAGTGGTTATTTTGGAATATGTTAGAAATCGTGCAGAAGACTGTCTGGCTTTGGGAGCAGAGTCCTTACACTATACACCTCATACAACAGTGTATTGAAAAGTTTAGATAATGAAGCTTCATAGTGTTTTATGAAGTAATGTTAATTTCCTAAATAAGAAAGCTTGCATTTTTACTGATGGATGGCTTCAACTTGTATTACCATTAGTGTGCAGCGCTGACATAAAAACGCTGTGCAACACTGTGTGGTGCAAACAGCCCTAAGCCAGAGCACAATGAGAGAGATGGTAGAGAAGCAGACACGCATCAGCACAGCATTGCGGGGGAGTTTTATCAAGAGATGGAATACATTCAACAGCAATACTAAACTGATTCTGTTTGCAAAATCCAAGCTTGCAACAAAGCAGCATTGCTATACAGAAGAGAGGTACAAACTGGCCTACACTGAAGATACACGGCACTTCATTGCACCTTGTGAATACATCTAAAAACTATCAAGTCAGAAACAAATAAATTAGAAGGTGTTTGAACTTTTCCTCTTTGTATATATACATAGTATAATGTAAAGCCATATGCAAAGAGCCACCATGCTCTTCCATAGGCCCACATGCCCATTCCTTGGGGGGTATCCCCAGATGACAGTGAAATTAGACATAGCTCTCTGTTGAGCTCTGTGTGGTGTAGACAAGCCAAGGGCAGGCAATGACGTGAAAGTTTGTGTTAAAGATCATGCTGGAGGCATGGTGAGCATGATAAACAGAATGCAGGGTGCAACCCAGAGCTCCTACATGAGTTATCACTGGAGATTTGGCTAGCAAAGCCATGCAACTTGCTGTTACTAATTATATGCACCGCACATATTGAGTCTACATCTTGCGACTCTGTTGGTTGCTGTATGTTTTCAAAATGTGAAAGACTCTGAAGAAGTATATAGTGCAGTTCCTGTACATTATATTTCTGTTACTGGCTGATGATTGAAACAAACTCCAAAATTATGTTTATTTTGCAAAATACATCCATTGTGTATTTTGCTAACGAATTTAATGTCTTTTCACAGACTATAGTATTAAACCTATTGTGTTATGCAAGAGATGCATACTGAACTGGAAGACTATTCTTTACTGAAGTGAGGGAAAGGCAATTTCAGACCACTGATCAATATGAATTTGTGGTGATGAAAAGAAGTGGCCAAAAAAGTTTCACTTTATCGAACTCACACGGTCCTAGAAAATACTTTTCTGCTTTTATATCAACTTTATTCTCAGCACATCAGTCAGGCAGACTGTGGTGTTCTTAAGCATCAGAAAGCAAACAAATTACAAGAATTTTGTATAAAACCTTAACACTCTAGAAACAGCAAGCAATTCTTCTCATGCTTAAATTTGATCTTTAGGGAGCAATAGGATAAACTCTCACAGAACAGTCTGATAACAACAAACAGAATCCTTGAATAAATGGAATTTTGAAGATAAGACTCACAGAAAAGCCAGAAATCATGCAGCAAAATGCTACTGAATAAGTATCTAAACATTTGAGAGAGGCTCAGAGCAATGTACATCACAACAATTGGCACATTCCTTTTTTGTTTTATTTTTTTGACAGTTTCATCCAATTTAAACACATTCTAAAGATTGTTTTAAGTCCCAGAGCTTGGTTTGATACTTTTGTATTTAGGATATTCAAAGGCATACTTATAGTACCCCATTTATTGTGGCTGATGAGACACTAGTGTTTTCTTAAGCACACACAAGGCAGTGATGAATAGATCACTTATGTAAAACGAGAAATGTGACTTAATCACTTATTTCAGCCCTCAACTTGTGAATGATGCTGTACATCTTTTACATGCATTCACCTCCCTTTCTGCCATTTTTCTCTCTGTCAAACTATCGCTGACAAAAAGCTTCATCTAATACCTGACACCCATTCATGTTCCATCTATTTCTCATTCACATCCCCAGGCAACTCCTCTTTCTTCTTACTTTCACCTCCCCCGCCAACGACTGCTCTTACAAACTTGCTGACATTCCTGGTTTATACACCGATCACCTCTGGAGAAACAAACAAAGCAGCCATCCTACACAAATTTCCTAGATAAACATGAGGAAGGAAGCGTTACACATAATTTTATCCAGGGTGATTTAGGAGTTCACTGGTATCAAAGACAGTAGCTGACTTATCACCTGGAACTGATTCAGAACAGTCTTTATCTTCATGTGCACTATAAGGTTAAGGTAATGTGTTAATGTCCCCGTAACTGATGAAAAAGTCCTAAAATGGAAAAGTGCTTCTTCCAATGGTGTTAGAAGTAATGATTTATTTAAGAAATCATATTTGTTTTTGAATTCTGCTTAACATAATGAAGAAACTAAGGTGCTATTGTTTTCAGTGACTGTCTTTTCAATGGTACAAAAAGAGAATATGGCTATATTCATTCTGTCATTCATTTATTGTTGACTTTCACACTGGGAACTACTGTAACAACATGTGAAATGTCATTCACTAAAAGACGTACCCAGAGGTGCTACTTTCTAAGCTCTTTGTGTAAGTATGCAGGTTATTTAATATCATCTGGAAATCGCTTGCTTCACCTCATCATTAACAGAATGTGTAAAGCAAAATAACTGTGTGATCATCAGAGCATTTGCTATATTTGCAGATATTCTAGTTTCGTAGTCAGACTAAATATCCAGCATAATACTAAATACTTCCTTGTAAAGTATATTTGTGCCAGAAAAAAAAAAAACCCAACATAACTCAGCAAAGTGTCTGAGAGAGGGGCTTTGCAAATTCTTCAAAAGTTTTCATCAGTCTCCTCGGTGCTGATATTTTCTGTGTATCTTTTCACTACTCTAGAAAGAGGCGGTGTGTCACATCCCCTGCTACACAAATACCATCACCCTGCTGGTAGAGGGTTAATGACAATCAAAGCAGAGTATAGCATGACTGAAAAAGACATTCATCCTTCCTGTGATTATAATCAGGAAGTTGATTATCAATAGCAGAAAGACCACTGGAGAAGGCTTACCTGATATCAGCTGGGCAAAGTTAAAATCTAGACAACCATTATTTATCATTTTTCTATCAGCCACTCTGACAATCCTAAAACGTAATTAGATTTATGGGCAATTATTTTTGCTTCAGAACTCTGCCCACATGAAATAGAATGGTGTTGTGCTAAATGCACATGTAAACACACACTTGAAAACAACTAGAGGTGCACAACGTGACAAAGCAGCGCAGTAATGGGAGACACATCATATTGTTGACTTGATTTTTACATCAGAACACAGAAGTAGAAAAGGAATTAATTGATTCATGCATAATCAGACAAGACATTTCTGGCAGTCCTTCCCTAAAATGGAGCCTAACTGAGCTGTAATTACAAGCTATTTCAGATCCAACTGTGAGCTAACATGCATCATCTTCTAAATTAACTCTTTGAAATGCTCTTTTAAAAGAAACTCGATGTGACTGTCTGGAATGGCTGAATTACATCCTCTGTTGACCCTCCTGCAACCCTGATTTCTCTTACCAGATTCCCTGACACAGTTTCACTGAAAGTGCTATATACACAAATTTAATAAGTGAAATATTTAAAAGTGATTTGTTTGTTTTATGGTTTACTAATGGAAAATCAAACAAGAAGCTGTTGACACATCATAAATTGGGTCACAATTTCTAAGCTATTACTAAATAATTAATAATAGTTAATTAATTGTTTGATGGTTAAATGTCAAGAGTAAAAGGCCAGTGAGTTTAATGCTATGATACATTGCTGTTAACTATATTAGCAAATAATTTTGTTGTTAGAACTTATCGTTACCAAGTAAACAATAACCAGTTTTCAAAAGACAAATACCACAGCTGAGCTATTTGTGGCAGGATGAGAGCCAGGGATTGTGTCCAATCTTACAACTAAAATTAACTGTGGTACAATACATGTACATTTAGCTGTTCTGCAATAGACAGTTCCTCTCTACATCTACCAAATCAATGGAAAGATGGTTATTCTAGCTTAAAAAAAAATACACAACATAACCTTAAAGTATCTTTTTGTCTTGCTTCTGTTGTTTGGTAATATGCAATATATCATTGTTTTCATACGCTACAACTAACCTGGTATAAACTAGCTCTTCTGAAAAAAAGTCTCTATTAGAGGTTCAGACACAAGGAATCTGCACCAAAAGCTTGTATGGAGTATATTTACCACCAGTGTAATTTGGTACAATATTTAAATACACCAGAAGCCTATGAACCCTGGGCTTTGTCATTACTTCCCTGTACCTTCACACCAAAGAAAATAATTGCATGTTAATGTCCAGTGCAAAGATAACCAAAGCACTCTTGGCTTAAATTGTTTCTTCTACTGTGTGAAGATCAAAATCACTAATAAAAAAACCCAAAACTTCTAAACTTGTTCGGAATGCTTGTTTAACAAAAGCTCAAGTTTTTAAGTTTACAGAAACACATGAATGGATCATACAAAGTATTGACAAAGCCCTTACTAGATTACCGAGAGTGGCTCACTGGTTCCAACCTCTTTTCACATACGTAGCTGATAGGAAATGGTAACACATCACACACAGCATAAAGATGAAGCCAGCTCTAACATTGCCTTTCAACTACTTTCCTTATAACAGTCAACTGCTCTTGTCCCTCTTTTCCCCAGGTAACTACATGCAGAGTCTCTTATGTGTGTATCCTTAGAACTTGTTTGTAAATTGAAGCAATTCGGTAGGATACTGGGGAATATGATTCCTTCACCATCTCCTCACCTAGGGTTATGCAGCAATTACTTTCTCTGGGGATTAAACACAGAAGTGCTTCAGAACCAACTAGTCACACCTTTGCCCTGAGACACAGGGAGGTGCTGTCCAGCAACAACCCAGTCTGCCCTTTTGCGTTCAATAAGGCGAGTATGGATTTATTTTAATGCAGCTGCAAGCAGTCAGGCCCTCAGGTCCATTAGCGATTAAAAAACAATCATGCAGTGTGCACCCAGCATAAAATTCTTTGAAAAGTGGGAAGAAGAATGTTGGTATTTTACTACAGTTGCAAAGTCAAGCCTACTATAAATATCTTTGTCAAATAAACTGTTATTGGAAAAATACTATATTCAAAGAGGAATTGAATATCTGTTATCCTGCTTGTATGCCTGAATTTTTAAAATGTAATTTCATGAAACTCCAAACATTTTACAAAGTGAGGCTTTATGGAATTCAATTTGACTTACACTTGACTTTGATCAGTCAGCACACTTATGGTGATTACCTCCATTGTCAGGCTACCTTCCCATTCGACAGTCTTCTGGACTAAGCGTAGTCTAAAACATTCAATGTCCAACGCTAGCTTGCTAATACAGAATTAAACAGAAAAGTAATGTTTAATTGCACATAAATTGAATCATTCTGCACTCCATGAGGGATTATGAAATAATCACTTCTCTTTTCCTTGGCCTCAGGGGGTGAAAAGGAAAATGCATAAAGTTTGCAAATTCCATTTGCCAGACATAAAGAATATTCTAACAGATGCGGAGCACTCGGGTTTGCAGTAACTGCAGTATGTACAGAGTGGCCCGCAGTATCTGGCTTTACTGACCAAAGACAACCACCTGTAGCTTTGCAACTGCCCTTCCTAGTCCAGTTCTGTAGTGAAAGGTCCACAGATATATTGTAGGGGAAAATATAGCTACACGCTAATGCATATTTATATTTCATGGTACAAGTAATGAAGACTAGAACCTGAGCTAACAGTTAAAATTATAAAAAATAGTTCTCCAGTGTTCTAAATTACAGTAGAGCTCTGGAAAATGCTAAATAAATGTCCAGTTTAGCATACTCTGATGATTAGAAACAGGAGGCTTCAGCTTCAAGACATCCAGTTTTAGCAATTTTAATTATAGGGTTACAAAAAGGATGATTTGTTTTTTCTTTAATCCTCATAAAATAGGGGTTTTTTTTTTAAAAGGTGATTTTATAAAAATACAAATTGTGTAGTAATATCATCAGATCACGTATTTCTGCTTAATAGTTTAAAGAATTTAGCTTATCTAGACATAAGCAAAAAGTGAGTCTTAAATATTTTTACTGTGACAGGATGAAAGGAGATTTTTATCTTTTTTGAAAAGTATTGCTCCAAAAGTAATCAAGTATTCCTTTAAGTAAAGATTGAAACAAACTTTTTTGAAGTTAAAACCAACCTTTTTATTTACTACTTCTTCTGTAGCATCTAGCAGGTTTTACTCTGAGATTTATCTAGTCGTTGAAGAATAATGGATGAAAGTCTGCTTTTCACAAATTTTATCAACCAAAAACATTCCTAATTCACATAATACATTGCACACTATGTGCAAGTGCAGCTATTGACTGTGCCATTGCAAGTTTATTATCTTATTAAAGTTAATGTTGTAATTGCTTCTGGGCCATTGCTTTTTAAAAACTAATATAGGGCAATGGCGTAATGAACTGTGTGCAATTCAAAGAAGCCCAAGAGAATTCTTACAGCTTCAGGATTAGTGGCATATGTTTGTCAAAAAAAACGACTTGGAAGTTTAGATTTAAGTAATCTGATACATATGGGAGCAAAAATATTTATATGCAGTAAGACAGCAGAGAAAGAGGATGGATTTTTCTCATAGGTAGCTTGTAGGTAAGGTAAAATCAAGAGTAAAAACAGTTTATCTTGAGATTAATTTGAAGATGTTGCCATTCAAAAAAAAGGAAAATGTTAAAAAAGAATAAAACCCCATTTCACCAGCTGCCTTTGCCATAGCTTCATTTGGACCTAGTACTTCCAGAGTTGAAACTAGAGGAGGAGATATTCTCTATATGCTTGCAAGCGTAGGACCTCATTCCAGCTTGTCAGAACAGAAAGAAAGGCAGCATTATTCCCAAGCATTGTTGAGAAAGGACAGTGTTCCCACACTTATCTTCACCTAAAGATTTCACTCAGTACTCTCATCTCATTTGTAGCACTACTCAAAATTAAACAGTGAAAAAAATCCAGTGAAAATTTATCTAGTTGGGTCTAATACATAAATATGTCAACAAAAAGTAAAGAGCATCAGCTAGGATTTTGTAATTCACCAGTTACTCAAGTGATTGTGTAAGGTGTTCGGACTAACTTCTTGTTACACAAGCAGATTGTGATACCAAAATTGCTCTTTTCACCCAGGGAGTTGATGGGAAACGTGACAATACAGCACACACAGCATAAGGATGAGGCCAGTCCTAACATTGCCTTTCAACTGCCATCCTCGCAACAGTCAACTCCCCTTTTCCCCAGGAAAAAAAACAAAAGCTTTGCAAATGTTACTGATTTTTTTTTTTTGCTGTAGGAAAACATAAAGATAGGCATGGAAAAGCTTTTTCCAGAAAAAAAAATGAGTGGCAGTCAAATGTCCTTTTGCATGTCAGATGGATAACTTAAGTAAAAAGTACAAACTATCAGGATTTTACCTTACTTTAATTCGTTCAGGTTACCATTTTTCGACCCCACTACTCAGACACAGCAGAACATTTTATTCCACAGACATGCAGTGCAGATTTCCTTCCCTCTGTCCCTAGTTATTCAAGTGACCAGACTTCCAAGCACCTGAGAAGGTGAACACTTCCTATCAGCTACTATTTAGATAACCTCCAAAATCTCATTTCATGATGGAATACATATTTAAAACAATGGGATTGCACACTCAGCAGCTGAATAAGGTATCCAGAATCTGGGCTAAATTTTATAGCAGACTCGCTTTAAAAGTTTACCTTCCAAATTGACATGTTTGGCAAATTTAATTTTATCTTAAATATTTTTTTTAAGTGCTATTGTGAGTGTTTTTACCACAATGCCTTCTTCTAGGGCCAAGCATGAATTTGCCAGGGGTACATTACAAGTAAGTAAAGATGCATTAGCTCTTGTATGACTCTAAAACAGTAGCATAGCTTCCTTTCGCACATTTTCCTTCCTTCCCTGACACCAAGAATTACTTTCGTTTTAACATCACTGACAATGGTTAGGTCTCTACTGCAGGAGTAACAGTTTAAATAAACACTGCACAGAAGAGATTTTAATTCAGAGTCAAGATACTCCACTTAGAGAGAGGGTTGACACCAGTAATTTAAACAAGCATGTACAGAGTTGTAATAAGTGCAAGTGTAGCATAACATAGCAGCTTACTGCAGGACATCCTTGTGACTTTGTCCTTGCATTGTAAGAGCATATTCCTGAGTGGATTGCTTCTTGGAGATTCTAACAAGGTCAACCAAGCCCGCTTACTATTCTAAAACACGTCCTTACAAATACATTTACACTGTCAGCTTCAGCCTTGCTGAATCCCGTGCTTGAATCAAATTAAATCATTTCAAACAGAATAAGCCATTATCAGGAGTATTTCGGTTTTTTGCTCAGTCTAGTCCTACATGAGAGCAGACAGGCATTCAGTGAGTGTTTAATCAAGGAATGTTTATTAATCTGCAGGTTTGTACAGTTTCCAGGGAAAACATAAGACTAGAAACATACTCTACCTGTCAATCAAGACAATTATTTTAATGATGCCACTCTTAGTTTAAAAAAGTTAGAAGCAGCTGAGTTCAAGTACGTACACTCTGTGCCTATTCACTATACTTCCATACCATATTCATCTTTTGCATTACACTCTGTCTAAACTTCCATACTGAAATTGCACTTTAGATGTGCAATTTAGCTACATTTTTTATTGTCATACATCTACAATGCCTTCAGTAATTTTGTCCATAGACTTCAGCAGACGGATTATTCTTGTAAACAAAGAAAGGTTGGAGTAGTTTGTTTTTTCTTGTTTTTCTTCTAAGAATTTCTTAACAATAAGTGAACTCAGAGTTGGAATTTCACGGGTCTTATGTAGCAGTATCAAAGAATAAGGACAGTTGAGCTCTGCATTTTGTTTTTTAACTTTGAAGGGAGGTGAGACAATATTTGTCACAAGCACAGGGTAAAGACTGGACTGAGTGGGAAAAATTAGGAGAAGCTCTGGTACAGAAAACCAGGAGACAATAGCAGACAAAGGAATCGATATGAATTCGCTTGCTCCCTTTTTTCTTCTTCCACCACAAAAAGAATCGAGAAAATAATCTTAACTGAGCCATAACTTGTTCTGTGGTTCGCACCTGAGTTACTGCGATTATCTGCCGTCACACCTTCCCACCAGGCAGATTGCAAAGCTGCAGATTAAGCCTCAGGATGAGATGTTCTGCACCTCAGTGGATACAGATTCACTGTACCCAAATACCCCATACAGCCAGCAGTGTGGAAGGACAACCATCAAGTCACAGAGATAGTTAGGCAGGGAGAAGCTTACACTATATGCTTAACACTAAATGACATTTACTATATGCCAAAATTAACCTCTGCAGATGACAGTGATGGTCAGCTATTTACCAATAACAGAATTTTTCACAGAAGAATGCATTTAATTGAAGTATTGATGACATGTTTCTTGAACACTGTTCCTTGGATCCAGAATGGAATGTCTGGTCAAACAAGGAGAAACAGTAAATGCAGAACAGGAAGATCCAGTTTTAAACGGGATCTTAGCAGATTAAGAAGGTCTAGAGTTAGGACCATATTCATTCCCGTTAAACCTCAGAACCTGAACTCTAGTGTCTTATAGCAGATGAGAGGAGCAGACTCGAGAGAGAAATCCAGCCAGCTACAAAATGGTTCTGGCAGGATCAAAGCTACCTACCTCACAGAACAGGTAACCTCCTGGTCCCAAACATTCCTGTCTCAGCGAGGTAGGTGAAGGAGTGAAGCAGGGGTATGGAAAAATTGGAACAGAGTCAGATTCACACCTGTACAGAGCAGGAAAAGTTTAAATCTCAAAAATATTCACAGAACAGGAAAACCATTCAGCTCTAACCTCAGCAAGAGACATTTTTATTTTATCATAAATGTTTATAAAGCAAATGCAAGGATAAACTCCAGTTTTAGTGTAGGTAAAAAAAAAAACCTGTGTATAAGGCCTAAAGTCCAATTTACAGGTTTTTTTTCTGTATTAGATTAAAACATTTAAATTATCATCTAGAATAACAATTAATGGTCAACTCAATATTGTGACAAAAACCCAAAACTTGCATTAATCAAAACTAGACTAAATAAGTTGTAAAATATTCTAAAAGAACACAAAGTTATACTCGAGTGAAGAAAAACAGCATAATATAATTAACACTGAGTAAATTTCTTGTTTACCCTCAGATTGGCATATCTAAAAATCACTCAAGACATGACTTTGAAAGCATCCATATATTCATGGTGTAGCAGTGCCAAATAGAAAACAGAAGTGTTGTAGGAGCACTATTATAGACAGCTCTCTGAATTCTTCATTTCCTTATGTTATCTGTGCCTCAATACATCAAACACAGATGGGAAAAATAGCCTAATGAAGGACAAATAGAAGAAGCCATAATGCCAGCTGGCATGAAGAGGTTGCAGACTTCAGTTTCATTCCAGAAAACTGAGAAGAAATAACAGGGGGATACATCTTAATATTTATACCTGCTCATAAATCCATGTACTTCTACTCAAATCCACAAGCGCTAAACTGTTGCACAATTCAACACAATGAATAAAGAAGTCTGAAGTTATTCGTTCCTCTATCAAAGATAACAAAATCATCTTTCATTCAATAATTCACCCCATAGTGAAAAAACTGAAGACTTTTGGCCTGTGCAACCTTACAAGAGCTAAACTCAAGAAAGGACAAGGTCTAAATAAATCATAAAACTCGCTTTCTTTTTACAATGAGATCTGCTCTGAAGAACTGAGATTGGAAATAATACTAAAACAAATATTACTATTCTTTCATCAGTTAAAGTATGTTAGAGTGCAGTTTAAAATGATTTGCAATTCTTCACAAAACCAAACGTTCACCAGCTACTTGCTCTTCTGTTGCTGGAAAATACGTTCCTCTGCTCTTGCCATTCTGCAGTTTGCACACAGAGACATCGTTAATATCCACTAATGTCTTGTCAGGTATTCAGCATGTCCAGGTAGGTTCTGAAAACTGAACTGTCAAGTTCTCTAGGTTTCAGCCGACTGACTAAAATTAAGGATCAAACACAACAGAAGGAATCAAAGTTCCTTCAGCAGCAACATTTCCAAATCCTAATTTCCCATGTTTTTCCTCTTTGCAGGTTCTCTACTATCTAACCGTATGCTTGAGCTCTTGCTTCTCTCTTCCCTTCCTGAGAAAATCAAGGTAAAAATCAAAATCTCATTGACAAAAGAAAAAGAGATTTGTAAAGGATCTTGACATTGTCCGGTGGGGTATCTGCAGCTGGTACACATCTCGTGTCCTTTCCCCGAACTTTGCACAGAGGAAATTTCCAGATTGAGTTGCTTCATCTAGAGCCCAAACATTTTACTTTAGATCTCATATTGTAATCACTCCTTTAGAGAAAAGGTCTGAATTCTATTCCAGTCCTCTACTGTGCCTCAGCACTGATGTGGAGTGTCCTCACCATGACTAAAGAGATATAGCTTGGAAGAAGATGAGCAAAGCATGTGTGAGGAGAAGGTACTAAGGAGCTAAAAAGGAATTAGGGACCAATGAAAAAGGGTCAAAAAATAATTAAAAAACTCCTCACAAAACTCCTCACAATACCAAGAGATCTGAACCAGAATAATATGCAAATCTGCCCTCTCCTTTATGGACTTTCAGGTTTCTACTTCCAAATCACAGTAATTCCAGGTCTGTATTTAAAAGCCAACTGCTATATAGAAGTTCTTGTTTTTTTTTCCTCCCTAGAATGGTAAACTTGTTTAACTGGACACTCAAATACCCTTTTTCTTTTCCTCTTCATTAAAAAGCAGTTGTGTTCACCATAAACCATAAAACAAAGGATGTCTAGCAGAGTGCTGGCATCAATATATTTCTTAAACATTGTTTTCTCATAAAAGCATTTTCATTTGCAGCACTTTCTTTCCAGTACAGATAAGCTGCTTCTAAGCCATAGCAACTGAATTGGGATTTACACATTTCACTCTATAATTTTAACTACCCAAGCTTGACTACTTGCTGCTCAGAGTCAACACACACTAAATAGGATTATTTTAAAAAAATAAAGCGTACAGGATAATTGCTGGAGTTTACACAAGGCATTCTTTTCTTTATTGAAACTGTAAGCAAGGTAAATAGTGCTGTTCTTTCCAATGCTAAGATTTCAATTCACTTCCAGTTAACCACTACAAGAAAAATATACTCTGAAGACTTTTGACTAGCCTAGAAATGTATCACTGTTACATTAAACCCGTCAGTGTGTCCATCACAATGGTTCAATAACTAAGCCACTAGCTCTGGAATTTGATTCTAGGCCAAGCCAGCTTTTGTCTAAAGGCAATGCAAAGTTTCTTACTGTTATGGTTGTGAGAGGAAAACTTGAATCTGTAGCTCAGATGACAACCCAATATAAGAGCAGTTTAAACGATGAGAATTTGGGTTTCTTTTATTTCATTATGCCTGAGCGCTTGGATTGGCCATGATGTACCCAGGAGGTTTAAGGTTCAAGAATGATGAAAGATCAATGCTGAAATGACAGAAGCTGGATTCAAAAGATGTCTGGATCAACAAGATGAGATTCATTGGTAAGGACACATGAGCAAAATAGCAATCTAGAGAGGAATAAAAAAGCTCCAAAAAGATGACAGGCAAATTTAAACTCTAGAGTACAAAACAAAAACATTGAAGTACTGCTCTTCTCTATATTTTCCCACTGTGAATGCATGCACTCTGAACTTAAATGTATTCTGTGTACCTCATTAGTACAAAGAAATTGGTAAATCTAAGACAGAGAAGAACGGCAAAGTTTAGACATATAACTCAGAGTTAATAATAAAGGATAATAAAAGAAGCAATATACACACATTGATAGCACGGCTATGTACTCAGAAAGAGAACAGGAGAAGGGAAGAAGGTTGTTTACAAATATTTTAAAGTAGCAGGAGAGAAGGGTAATTAGAAGATAGAGAACAAAGGAAATATAGTTGTGATGGATATCATGAAACACATTTGAACATGGATTCTCTTTAGTTGTTGGAGGTTTTTTGTTTGATTGGGTTTTGTCCACATTTTTCTTACTCTTACAATGAGGTGAATTTTGCCATAATTCCTAGGCAAGAAAGGAAAAGTATAGATTCTGGAAAGGGAGGTGGAAACAAAACCACCTTAGCTAACCCTGCAAGTGAGCTAATTAGTGCATGTCCTTCACTTCAGAGTAAATATGCCAACAATATTAACTTACAACGCAAACATACTTCAAGCAGGCTGAAGAGTTAAAAGTAAGCAGCTATGAAAATATTAAGGATGACTGCCCCTCTCATCTCTGAAGAATCAGTCAAGTTCAAAAGACGCTAACATTTTTACTTTTAATTAGTTGCCATTTTGATGTCAGCCTCTAGATAGCATGAAAGAGAACAGAGTGCTGATGGGTGGATGTGACAAAATCCAAGACATCGCCTTTCTTTCCAGATTTTCTAATAACCTTTGTTACTTTCAGAACAGTGCTGAGATTCAAGAAAGTTACAAGCTCAAAAAATCCCCAGCCTCCCTCAGTACAAGACTTTTTTTCTTCTTTACAGCTGCAGTGAGGTTGTTCGCTAAATAGCAATTCAGGCTCTAGGGAATAAGCACCACACTAAGCCTCGCTCGGAAAGGAACACAAACTCCCTAAGGTATGCCCCATAGGCTCAGATAAGAAACACAAGACTGCAAGCTGCCAGTGTTCTGTTGGTTTTTTCCCCAGGAAATGAAGTAAGTCAAGGAGAAATAGCATCTGTCTGAGGCAAGAACACACACACATTTAAGTGCTTTTTGAGGGTGGAGAATGAAAGAAAGGGGTTCTTTTCTTTTGACTTATTTAAGCTCTATGTGGGTTTGTATACTGTTCAAGCTTTTAAAAGACAGTCTGAGAAAAACAGCAATCAATAGTGTCAGCTAAAGGTGACAAACAGAGCACGTGGTGGCTACTGGAGGGACACACTGTGAAGACAGTGGCTGGGCAGTGATCAATTGCATTAGGAGATGAAGAAAGACAGAGGGAGCAAAAAGAGGAATCGATCTGGTCTACTACATCTGCAGATATAGGCATCTAGAGCAGGTAGCATGTGACAGACAAGGGTTAGTCTGTCAATAATTCATACTGCTTCACTGAATAACTTTTAGCAAGAGTCTGCCTTGAAAGCAACAGTATTGACATACGTTGTACGGTAGAGTTTTACTACAGCCTGGCATCTCCAGTCAAGAGCAATTCAAAACGCACTACTCAGGATCCCGTCACCTTAGTGACTCTTTCTGCCCAGTGAGTCTTAGGCCCAACTAAAAAGCCATTTCAAATACTGGTTTGGACAGAAAAAAAACAACAGAGAAGCGCTTCCAAAACTAGAAAGATAGGGGAAATGAAAACCAATCTTTATCTTTTAAATGGGTCATTCAGTCCAGCTCTACACTGTTGAAAATGCTATTGTTTCATCTGGCCAGCATGCCCGATGTGGTATGTTAATGAATTCAGCATGATGTGATATACTAATGAATGCAGCTGATTCTAAAGGCCTGGAAATCGGAGTGGGAAGAATTACCTAAAACATCTAAAAGTACAGGCTGCAACTGCAAGATGATTCCTGAGCCAAGGGAAAGAAAGGTGCTACTCACAGCTTGGATTGTACACAGCTGCTTAGAGGAACAGCCTATATTACTGAAACGTCACTAGTGGTCTAGCACTTAAAAGTGACTATTTCTCCATAATCTAGATATTCAACTATAACAACTGCAAATTAATATGGAAAATAGAACTTCAGTACTCTAAGAAGAACATGGGAATAAGTTATCCATAGGTAAGTAATAAGCATCATAACAAAAAGTTGATTTCATTTGTAAAAAGGCAATTGAGCTAATTTTTTAATAAACACTTTACTATATTTTCTCAAGTTCCTGGATTTACTTACTAATTTCAATATAACCATTATTGGGAGAAAAGGCTGGTCCCTCAGCAAAGTGATGTCACAATTGTCAATCTTCTGCTAATTTATTTCAAATCTTTGAAGTAACATTCAATTGG
Organism: Urocolius indicus; assembly: GCA_013401255.1. Classification (NCBI taxonomy): domain Eukaryota; kingdom Metazoa; phylum Chordata; class Aves; order Coliiformes; family Coliidae; genus Urocolius; species Urocolius indicus. The sequence continues at coordinate 173,865 of WBNH01007652.1, read as the reverse complement.
TGCTTTATTTATTGTTGCAGTCAATGTTATTCAAGGTCAAGCCTTTGATTAAATGCATCTTCACTGCTGAAGATGAAGAAAAAAACCTGGTGGTATCTATTATAACAAAATCCATACAGGCTACCACAATGTCTTAGTGAAGACTACCTTTACTTTTTTCTATAATTTAAAACTTGGACATTTATAAAATTACTCATAAAGGTTCCAAAATATTCTTCCACACAAATATTGATATACTTAAAGATAAGAGTTTGGTTCAAGGAGACACACATTTTGGCCCTGGTGACATCCATTCCTGAGTGTGTTTTAAATAACACCAGTCATTTCTGCAAGAAGCTGTCATCATGGTGTGAATTGTCTTTTAAACCATAAGACTTTTCTTCATGGGTGATGACAAAGGCTCTGGTAAATTTTGTGACCCTCAACCTAGAACACTACATTAGATGCATCTAAATTTGGGTTCTCTATGAAACTGTTTCAAACTGCTGTATAGAAGAGTTTCTGAATCATCTGTCCACTGCTTCTTTTAAGTCTGATGCATGATGATTAATTTCAGATATGGTTAGTAATTTAGAACACGTTTTAGTTCTCTGCATATGTCAAGTCCATATTGTACCACCTCTCTCAGGTGAGCATGCTGGACACAAGTCATTAATTTGGTGGAGAAAAGATCAGACTACACTGAGGCACAGGTCTCTCATACTATAAAACAGGCCACTTGGCTGCTGTAGTAAAGTCTCTAGCAATCATTGATATAGAAGGAAGAAATTATTCCGCATTCAGCAGAGCCCTAAATGTTTCAGAAATCTGTTTTCCAAAGCCATTGCTGGTATCCTGACAGTAATACTTAGGCTTTATACAATGCCTACAGATAAGTACATTTCCAGCCTCATTACATTGCTATCAACAGAAGCCAAGCATTTAAAATGTTTTATGCATTGGCTGAACCATATTTTAGTTTAGAAAGAGCAGGTAAGATTTGTTTCATTACAAATAGGCTAGACATTAAAGTAAACAGATCAACAACATTATTCTGTGCTGTAAGATCAAAGCAAGTATCGATTGCAACATTCCACTGCTGCCTACCAATATTTCATGAAATTAAACAGGTTGATTTTTCTCACTTTCATTTTTTGTGATTATCCATCATTTCATTAGCTCCCAAATGTAAAAGCATCACGTTTAAGCCATGATGCCTGTCAAAACAAGAGATGGAAGTAACAGTCCCTTGTCCTCAGATGAGCACAGCAGGTTTTCGGCTCCTCAAAAATAAAGGCAGCTGCATTAAAGACTGCTTGTGGTGTTCATGTGGTATGGTACATAAATCTTAAAATGTTTCATGTCATAGCCAATCCATAATGAATTAAACCTGCTTCATTAAGTTTCAGATGCTCAGTTACTCTGATCATTTCTGGGTGTTCATCTGCAGTTTTCTTAAGGCCAACATCATTTACTAATTATCAACCCTCTCCAAATCAGACCGGCCATAGAATGGTTTCAGCTGGAAGAGATCTTTAAGATCATGAAGTCCAGCCTTTGTCCCAGCCCTATCAATCACTAGACCATTTCCCTAAGTCCATTTCCACCCGTCTCTTAAACACCTCCAGGGACGGTGACTCCAGCACGTCTCTGGGCAGCCCATTCCACTGCCTGACAACCCTTTCAGCAAAGAAATTCCTCCTCAGATCCAGTCTGAACCTCCCCTGGTGCAACTTGAGGCCATTTCTTCTTGTTCTATTGCTTGTTACTGGGGAGAAGAGACCAACCCCGACCTTACTACAACTTCCTTTCAGGTAGTTGTAGAGAGCTCTTCTGAGCCCCAGATCCCTCAGCCATATGAGACATACTCCAAATTGTTTACTAGCTTGGTAAAATCCAAAGTGTCACTTTGTTACCATTCAGAAATTGAGACTCATATCCAAAATTACTAGGCATTAAAAAAAAAATAAGGAAACAGAAAAGAGTAGAGGCACTCGGCACTGAGTCGTTTCACAGGACCAAAGTGATTGGTTATGCCACGGCTTTCGTAAAAGCTGTGTAATAACTGAGCTGCATAAACTTCTGATAGCCTCAGAAGAATTCAATAATTAGCTATTCTTCATTTATCACTTGCAGTAGTGTCTCCACTGATTTGTTTCTTTTACTCAAAAAACTACTTTATGGCCAGTTTTTTTTTAAAAAAAAAAACAATCTCTCTTACAAAAATCTTCTCTGAACAGAACAAGTTTTTCCCCAAGTAATTTGGTGTCTGTATGTGCATAAAAGGAAAAAAAAAATGGACAGGAATCTTACAAGTTGAAATAATTACCCTGGAACACAAAAATTAGCCTGTCATGTACAGAACAAAATTGTGTAAAATGCATTTTTGCAAGTTGCACTCTGATAAGACAGGCTTTTAAAGGACAGAATTTGTTCTAATGATTCACCTGAAAAGTACTTTTAATTCAAAATTAGAACTTTTATAGAGAAGTAATGGAGTATTTCTTTTTGATAAGCCACTTCACAGAACAGGGATCAGAATGCAAATTACTGTTATTTGCTCTAAGCGGTTTTCCATTAGAATGGCATTAATATGAAACATTTTCTTTTTCCATTTCATCAAGACATTTCACAGTATTTCTGCTACCTTTAAGACATGGTGTATTAATTTAACAAAATTATATATAATCTTGGTTGTATTATGTATGCCTCATTTACTTGTTGTAACATTCATTATCTTATTTTTCATGTTTGAACCTGTCATTTGATACACAGCTACGTCTCCTTTCAGAAGATCAGGTTTCAGATCAGAGAAGCAAAGTATAATTACAATAGTAATTTCTGAAAAATGGAGGGTTTTATTAAATAAAAGGATGACACAAGCCCTTGTGTTTAATAGTCCAAAATGTTGTAGGGAAAAGCTTTCTTTCTCTCTCTTCTTTTTTGTAGTCTAACTGATAAACGTTTGGGGCTTCTTATTCTAGTGCAAACAAAGGGTGCTTGCACAAAGATGCTCTAGTGTGAGTGATATTTATCTCCAAGGACATATGCAGAAATTATTTGACATGGAAAAGAAAGAACTAACAAACTTATGGCTTTTTCCACAATGACTATTCAAACGTACTTACACAAACTGTTTGTGGACATTGGGACACCACTCCACCATGGGAAATCCCAAAGGGCATGTATAATCAGCCGAGCACATACCGCATCACCCTTTCCTAATGCCTGAAACCTGCTGTTTACCAGCTGTAGTTTTAGCTGCAGAACTTGTGAAAATTACTTCAATTCCCATCCCACAAAGTATATTTCTTACTTGAACAACAATTTCTGTGGTTGTGCAATGAAAATAGATTTGTAATAGACCTGGGTTAACCTTTTTCTCGGGCTTGCTTTGTGTTAACCCCAATATTTTCTCATATCTGTTTTCAAATACAGCTGCACAAACGATACTATGTGTACGTACTAAACGTGTGTGCAAGCTGTACTACCACAGCTCAGGAGGTCAAAACATGCATGCACATACAAATTCTACTTAAGTTGATTCTCCTATAAAAAGGTGTGCTCATTAAATGATGTAACCATGAGAAATGGTTCACATTAAGGACCCCTTTACAGTATTCATATTCCAGACTACTAGAAAGGTCTGGAATAGGTAACCTGTGTCAGCAAAGCTTTGAACGCTTCACTTTCTTCATATCAAAGCACCAGAAAAGCTTGTTTTCCTTACTCCTCTAATAATTTCCAATAATGTGGACCCACCTACAACCCATAACAAAGAAAAACTCAATAAACAAACAAAAACATAACAAAACACCATCCAAGACCCACTGGGTGCCACCTCAAAGATTACACAAGCTTTTTGTCTTCCGCAACAGCATACACAAGGTGTATTACATAGACATCAAAGCTAGAGGAAAGTAAGAAATAAAAAATACAGAATCAATGACCTGTCTTGTTATTTATGAAAATATTAAAAAGAGGGAATTTATTTTTCATTCTTCACCATGCCAAGTGCAATCACTTCCACAGTAATGTGCAAAGGTCTGCACTTGTAAACAGAGCACTTCACACTTCTGAATTCAGTTACTAAAAGGAAGCTTTTAGTTTTGTTATGTTATAATTTTTCTTCCCTAGTCTCAACTCTCTGGCTTTGTAGAGAAGGCTAAGAAAAGCCCAGTGGAAATTTCAAGTGCACACACCGTGAATCACAGTCCTACAGGTCTAGTATAGGTCCCAGCAAAGTCTACAAATAAAGATTTTATAACACAGAACTCTTCAAAAAAAACCCCAACCACACAGCACTGGAAAAAGGGAAGAGAGATCCAGTGCCATATCTGTGGTAATTACCTGCCAGAAAAAGTTGTGACAACTATCAGTGGATACAGAGCAAAGGCAGCAATAGCAAATGTTCTACTGGAAGAGGTGGACAAGCAACAGCACTATAGCATGGAGATAATGTCAAATCCAGGAAGAGACTAGTGGAAACTTGTGCTCTCTATAAAAAAAAAATGTAGAAAAATTAAGGTAGCAAGTGGGATGAAAGAAAAGGAGGAGAAAAAATATTCAGGATGATGAGCAAAGAGCACGTTATTAATAATTGAAGTAGAAATCCCTGCATTAGTGGCAATCACAGACAATTAACTACTGGTTTATTATTTATTTCAATTACCTGACCAGAAGGCAATCCACATTAAAAAAATCATTATATGTCTTAACATTAGGTTTCAAGGGGATTAGCTCTTTTATAACCTGTGTAACTAGTTTACAACAGCCATAATGTGTTTTATATATATTGATTCTGTGGCTGCTGAGGAATTGGCCTTTCTTCATCAGTTGGCTATTGATTTCTTATCAATCTAAACACCATAATGTTTCTCCATTTCTCTCACATGATTGCCGTTAAGTTTTAAGATCATCTCACACATACAGTGGACAAAAACTGGCTTCTTTTTTTATTCTACATGTAGTGGCTGCTACCTAAAAGCAATTAGCCCAAATCGCTCAGTTCCAAGAAATCAGAGTCAAATCCTCCAATTGCCTTATGTTTCTCAGGTCACTTATACCACTGTGATCTCTACATTAAAACATCATGAATTCAGAAAACAGACTAGTAAAAGAATCCTATCTGAGATGGCAAGTTCTGAGCTGAAACACTTTAGATCACTCTTGTCCCAAAACATTTTCTGTATTTGTTTCAGTGAAAGAAGTTGTCATGTATTTCAAAATGCAGCCCATAAATATTAAATCCAAAATAAATAAGTAAAATACAATCTTTGCACTATCTAATTTGCCTCAGACAGTGAAGCAGGGATCAGTACAAATCCCTACGGCAGGCAACAAGTGTAAAAGGCCAGCCTTCCTCAATGAAGAGTTAGACTTTATCTCAGTTATCATCCATTGCTGTCAGCCAGCCTCAGCATCTCACCTAGGCTTAAATGTCTTGATAGACTCTCTACAGCCTTGGGCTATGGGTATGATTAATTCACACTATCATCATCTAATAGGTAGACTTAAAAATTCTCCAGCAGATGCAGTCAGACTCATGAGAATGATTTTATTTCAACAGCTATAACTTATTTTAAAGTCCTTTCTTGTTCTAGTCCTTCAGTGGTGTGGTTCTGGTCATGCTGCAGCCCCACCAAAATTCTCATGTGACAGCATAGAAAAAGAAGGTATAAATGTAAGGAAAAAAAAAATCCCGTTTCTTATGCAACATTTAAGAAGAACCAGAAAAAGCAATGTCAATCAGCAGTCTCATGTAAAGATGTGCCAATCTAGGTGCTACCACAAATGAACCTCGAATTATTCTGGATGCAGCCACAAGGATGTAACTGGAGAGGGTAGACTGAAAAGCAGAAAGGTAATAGAAAAAAAAAGCCATATTTTTGCATTAGGACAGAAAAACCTGAAACTTCAGACCAGTACAGAGTTGCAAATTTTGAGAAAAATTGGTGCCATTTCATGGCATTTCACAGAGATTCAGAAGCTATTTACAGGCCAGAATCATTTAACTATCTCAGAAAATTTTAGACTGGCCTCATCACTGAAAAGATCAAGAATACATCTGAAGGATAAATGTTTCTTTTATTGGAACAGAACCGAGATCATTAAAAAATGTCATAAAAACAAAGTCTATCAATCAAGTTCTTACATTTCTGGTTAAGGTTATAACCAAATCTTTTTGGAGGTAAAGCTCTCTAACCAAATAATTGTTTATTTATATAAAATAGGGCCATGCTAATAGGAGATACTACATGAAAGAGATCAGCAGACTTTCTCAATGATATCTCACTTCTAGTCCAATGATTTGCTGATGCCAAAGGGGAAATCCACCTTTCCAAACCTCCCATGCGCCCTTTTCCTTTCCAAGAACTCTGGCACTGTTCAGTGAGTCCATTCAGCTACATAATTTATTTTTTTACAATGTCTTTGTCTTCTAGCTTAGGAAGACTAGCAGGCTCTCCAAGGAGTCAGTTGAACATCAAAGTTCACATAATACATTAGGTTCACAGAAGCAGGAGAAGAAAGAAGACCAGCCCTATCTTCAGTCATGGACTGTCAGCTGTCTCTTGAAAACTTCACCCTAATAATACTGCCCTGAGGAAAATGCAGTGTACAGACTGAAGTCTCTATTTTAATTAGACAGAACGAGCATCTATATCCCAGGAAGATGTTCTTCCTACTACAGATCTCGTCTGCAGTGAATGTCTGTTTCTTCCTGAATTTAAGAAATGCCTCTGATAAAACATTAACAAAATAGTGCATTCTTGCAGAAACGTTTGATCTTACTTTATCAACAACTTTCACCTCTCAAACATAATATACATGCAAAAAGACATAGCCAGTTATCTATGCGATTTTTCCTTCATCCTGTGGAGTAATTTATGGGGAACATATGACAGCAATTAGCTGGAAAATATGTCATGCAGTAGGGCTGAGATAGTATTTCTATAGAAAGACAGTAAATTTGACATTACTGTTAAACTCTGAAGTCCTTCTAGGACCTGGAAATTGCTCTTTACGAGGAGGCTGAATGGCTGATTAAACAGGGTGGAATTTCATTACCTTCTAGACATAATTGTCCCATCATCATTATACTCCTTTGCCCACTTTGAAATAATTATGGCACCTAAGAATGTTGTTTTAGCACATCATCTTTTTCCTGTTTGTCTGTCACTGCTTCTTGCTAAGCTGCCTATAATAGCAATAACTATACCATACACTCTAATTCTGCACTCCTCCAAGCAAATTCTCTCTTGTAATGATAGATAAGCAAAGATGCTCCAATTATCCCTATTATAACAACTATAGGAAGATGCCCTTTTAAGCTGAGAGCCTAAATTCAAGACTCTGTAATTGTCTGGACTGATCTGCTTGCAAAAGAGGAACATGTGGATTTTAATGAAGCCAGAAAGGCAGCCAGTGTTTTGTTGAAGGGTCCTAGAAAGTGACTGACCATCTCATCTAGGCATAAAAAATACATGTCCTTCTAAGTCTTGTGACAACGTTCAACATGCTAAAAAAAAGAATTAGGTTTTAAGCAGGCTAAAGTGATTCTTCTTCTGTGTCTAAAAATATAAATGATGCATTTATTTCTCACTGTTTAAGAAGATTTAATTTATATGCTGCTTCTAAGATGGTTTCCACAAGAAACAACCCCAATTCCACTCCAAAGACCATTATCAATGTTAACATATAATGTATGTTTTGCTTCATGAATATATTAAAAGCATTAAATATCCAGCAATGCGCTCAAAATATTGCTGCTAGAATCTATTATTGGTTTTGCACTGTTGGACACAGTCCTTAAGCTCAAAAAATGGGAAACCATGCATTTAGATACATTACTTTGTGTGGGTGATGCAAGCATCCATCCATCGAGAAGGAAAGATAGAATAAAAACAGACTAATTCTCTCCCAGATAATTCTACTTACCTCAGAATCAGACCATAAATATAAATGTGAGTGCAGTTCAAGTCAGAATCCAAATACTACTACTAAGAACAAGTGGAAACAGAAAAAAAAAAGGTGTTGAAACAATCAGCTCCTTTGAAAAGGAAAATAGTCCTTGGGGAAATTTTGTATTGTTTTATCAGAAATATATGAAAATTTATAATTAAAAAAAAAAGCTCTTTTGTCTGGTTCTATGTGACAGAGTTCCCTAGTGTAATAGCTCACAGGACTTGTTTGAAGGAAAAAAGATCTGCAGCCGTACTATATCTCTCATTGTCTGGAGATTGAGAAAGTGAGATGAGAACAAATGGGTACTTTGCAAATCAGTAAATGCAGTTGTATTGCTGTTGCAATATCATGCATTTTGTTACTATTGTCATGACACACCAATAAGGTTTTGACAACAGCCAGGAGTTTGATGCCTACTACATGCCAATAGCTATGTATCTGCTGTACTGCTTTGCATGCATATTTCATGACTTTTTGTGGTCCTGAAGATCTCCTTTTGAGGTTTCACATCCACTCACAGCACACACGGTGTGCTTCCACATGTGGCTCTCTGCTCTCTCTTCTTCAATAAAGATCAGTTTTACCTGTGCTATCGCTAGCAGACATACGACTGCGCTGTTCTTAACTTTCAAGGACAGAACAATCTGTCCCTTAGAAATCATAAAAGCTTCCTGTTGAACTATATTTCCTTTTATGTAATTTGAGTCTATTCCTTCTTGTCACAGACCTGGACACCTGTGTTTTACTTGCAATGTCTTTAGTTTAAATTTTATAACATTCAGTAAGATTTTTCTCTTTAAACATTCCTAGATTGTCCTCCCAGATTTTCTGCCAAAATCCCATCACTCCTCCTGGGTAATGCACTATTTGTATCAATGACAATCAAAACCACATTTTAATCCAATATTTCTTTTCACCCATAATAAGGTTTTCAACAAAAACCAGGTTTAGTAAGTTTTCTGAACCATGTGATATTCATCAAGGAGCTCCAAGATAAAATGTTTGAACAACTGACAACAACCTTTTTGTTAAAACTGCCTCTGAGTCACGGCATATTTTGAGAAGGCTCTCAGACAGTTACAGAGAATGGATCAGCTGAAAAGACTGGTAACCTTACTAGGGAAAGGAGTAGGAAACAAAATAGACAATATTTTGTCCATATGTCCATGGGCAAAGTGATACTCTGAAAGGAGTTATTGGCAAAATCTTGCCTCACAAGTACATTGGAGCTACTTGAGTGAGTCTGTAGGTGTAAAAGGCGATACAGCCTGAATTTCAGAAAGGCTTTAAGTAACACAAATTATGAAACCTGGTCTTTCCAGGTAGATAACTTTTTAAGAAACCATCGGAGTATACTATGCAAAGTTATGATGGTATTTGCACTGCTCTGACAGGAAGCTCTATGTCCGAATCTTCAAACGTTTCCTTCCAGATCCGCTGGATCTCCATTAGATTAAGTGAATACTTCCTTCACCTCATTTCAGAAACCAGTAAATTCTCATTCTTTCTATGAACTTAGTTCCACCACTATTCTTGGGAAAATTGATTTTTAAAAGATTAAGAGAAGGCAGCAATCCTTTTTTCTTAAGAATGCTTGCTAAATGTCAGGGCGTTGGGGCATCCCTTTTTTCTATTGTATCTAGCGACAGGACAAGGGGTAACGAGATGAAGCTGGAACACAAGAAGTTCCATTTAAACATAAGGAAAAACTATTTTACTCTGAGAGTGAGGGAGCCCTGGCACAGGCTGCCCAGGAAGGGTGTGGAGGCTCCTTCCTTGGAGATCTTCATGACCCACCTGGACACGTTCCTGTGTGACCTGATCTAGGTGAACCTGCTTCTGAAGGGGGGTTGGACTAGATGATCTCTAAAAGTCCCTTCCAACCCCAAAATTCTATGATTCCATGATTCTATTTAGAACTTTCATTACAAGGCAGGGATTTACCATCAAACATATTGATAAAAATCAGCAGACATTACAAATACCACCCATACTAATTGCTGAAAAGCACAAGTCCAGAGTTTAAGAAAAATGCTTCAAGGATTAACAGGAATCTTCTGACTCGTTGCATTTTAATTTTCCTCTACCTGTAGTTTTGTGTTTGAGTCTGTATGTAACTCCAATGTTTACTCAGTTGTCAAAATTTAGGCTTCCTTAAACAGACAGTAAACAGTGAGGAGTTACTAATATCATCACCTGCCTCATCTCACTGTAAAGCACTTTAAACTACAATTATTTTTATAGATCAGAAAGTTAGGACCCCTTGGGACTTAGAGGAAGTTCTATACAAACCTTAGAGAGCTCAAGATCAAGGTTAACTAGTATAAAAGACCCATGCATGTGTATGAGTAGAGAGGTAACCTGCAGTTCATTTGCAAAGCCCAAATTAGCATCTTAAAGCAGATTATGTTCTTTTTTAATTTAGTAACCTTAGAGTTTTTTATTTTCATCTTATTTTTATCCTGTGTTTGTTTCATCTGAAAGCTCTGTACTAGCAATTCACCTAGTACTATGCATGTATGCTAGATGATCTCTAAAGATCCCTTCCAATCCCTACCATTCTATGATTCTAAATTAATAAAACTCTGTATAAAGTGTAATGGCACATTATAAACACATACTGGGATATGCAAACCTTGAGAAAAGGTCACATTTGGGTCGTTTTTTTTTTAACTTGCCATTAGGCAATTTTTTTTATCTTTGTCAATAACATCTGATATAAGCTCTTTCTGAAAAAATAAGGTATTTCTAAACAGTAATTGATGTTACTGAGAATTTTTCTCCCCAAAGTTAGCTCATTTCAGTCCTTTTCCAAGCAATCAGCAAAGTTGGAAGGTAATAGAATTGTCTACACAGGGAAGAATCTTAGCTCTGCTTCTTTCCTGATTTTCTGAGGAGATAAAATCTCTTACCAAAAAAGTTTATTTCCAAGCTAGGTTGTCTTGTTCTTTTTTCCTTTCAGTTGTCACAGAAATAGATTTTATATAAATTACCAACATAACAGTACTGATAATTTTGAAAAGGTTATATGGAAATTGTACTAACATCAAAAGTCACATTTGGCAAACTTTATGACAGCTTTTGCTACGTTGTTGGTTGATTCAAATTTTCTTGCAGAGTAGCAATCATATTCCTACATTTGTAAAATAAAATATGAATAAAATATGAAAGTTTGACATTAATAAATATTAATTTACAAGTCTTCCTTCAGTTTTAGTCCATCTCTGGCAAGTTCTAAGTAAAATGCTAGTGGGCTCACTTCATAAAGCTCCATTAACCTCTAACGTTCATGGTAAAATATGCTCTTCATAATGTTCTTTTATGAGTAGTCCATATGAATTTTATGTTGAATAAGGTTTACATTTAGTATGTGAACTGCCTTTATGACAGTTACATAAAATGTTTATAAAAATTAAGGAAAGGAAACATAAAAGATGTAATCAGGCCTTTGCGATATGGTTTTTAAACTACAATTGTAAATTTAATTGGTGATAATGAAATTATTTCAATACAACTTCAGTATATTTTGTTATTAAAACTAAGTGCAAAACATGGTAATGAGAATTGTTTCTGTTTTCAATGAAAATTATAGTCTGAGAGCTAATAGGCTGAAAATCATTCATCATATAATAGAAGTGCAGTCACTATATGAACAGTAGGAATCAGACAAGTTGTACAAGAATTTGTGTATGAAAAACTGAATCTTGACAGAATGTCAGATTCTCAAGCTTACCAGACATGGTTCAAGGCCAAAAATATCCATACTGGGGGGTATGGCAACAGAAGTGAGCTAAGTCGTCCTCTTGCTATAGTTTCTGCTAAACAATGATTAAATGATAACAAATTATGTCAGCCTGCACAAACTTTTTTGTTACCATTCTATGTGCTTTTGGACTTCTGACAAATTATGGCGAAGTTTGACTGTCAGAAGCAAAAAAAGGAACGGTGACAAGATGAAAACCTGTATTCTACTAGTTCAAAATAGAAATTAAGATATAAGTGAAAGGTTTGGGGTTTTTTTTAAAATGTAAAGTTGAAATGAAGCATTAAATCAACATAACCAATAAAGAAATCTGTCCCTAATGGAATGCTTCAGAGGAATAAAGACAGCTCTGGAAAAAGACTGACCTTAAAAATTAATTTTACTAAAACAAGCTAGCATTGGCTGGAGACTAATTTTTTCCTCAGCTTTGTATGAAGGTCAATCTCACACTGACAAATTAAACCCCAGGTAGCATAACAAAATTTCAGGATGCCAGTCTTCAGAGGTCAGCTTGGGATAACATCACAATGCTAAGAAAATACAGTTTACGATAAGAAGGGAACAAAGCAATCAAGATGTCAGAATAGGATATTGAAGATTGTTCACTCTCTTTTTTATTAGAAACAGAAAATTCCACTGGAAAGTCAATAAATACTCATTAAATGGTTTGAGCTATGAGTTTGCCTGATGATGACAAATTTTCCATCCACATTACGTTGAGATTTTCATCCTGAATATGAGAAGGGAGTGGAAGAACTATGGACAGAGGTTAACTCTCCAAGACAAGGGAATATTCTTGAGAGTCTTTCATACCTGTTGGTGATTCCAAAGCAGCAGAAATGAAAAAGAGTTACTTTTAACAAAGAACAAGAGATATTTTTATTCATATTACGTGCCCCTAGAAGAAATAAAATAGTGATGTAGAACGTCATAGGCTCAGGAGAGTGTTATAAACCCAACAGAATTTTTAGACTTACTCTAATATTTTCAAAGTTTAAATGCATACAGATACTGAAAAAAAAAAATCCAATGTGGGCATCCAACCTAAATTTCTTTTCACAGCTCACATTTCCTCACAGGTGATAGTCTAAAATTTCCTAGCAGAATAGGACATAGAACTCAATTATTTTTGGTAGCAACTGCCTTCTTTACCCTGTCACTAAAACCTAAGATTAATTCTCATTCACCCTGGCTTTTCCTGTGTAATGAAAGCTGCAAAGAGCAATAGCCAGTGGAGTGGCCAAGGAAGATTGTGCTATGTTGTCATCACTAGAGATTATAGATTTTTCTACATTCACGTTTGTGTACAGAATAGCCTACCTTCAAGAAACAAAAAGTCCAGAAGAATCAACATTTAACAGCAGAAATCATACCTGACAGAAAGACAAAACTAATTACGCTAGTCACTGTCCAGAATTTTTCACGTTTCTTTTCCTCCTTACGAATACAAAACTGCATATGTCCACTGCAACTGTAAATCACACTAAACTTGCAATGTTTGTTTAACAAAGCAACTGCTCACATGCAATTTACAATCAAACTTAGGCACAAAAGCAAAAGTTAGCAGGAAGGAAAGCTATGTGTGAAGAGAAAGCTCCCTTTCCCCCCTTTTATAGCATTTCTACACAGAACTTGTCACGTTTCTCGCTACATCCTGATACATTCATTTAATTATATAAACAGATAAAGTCTGGTTTTTGCTCCTGTGCTTGAGACATACTTGAACAATAAAGCAATCTCCAAATTTATCTTTCAGACATAGAAAGCTCAGAGGAAAAAGAAAACCTTTCCTTCAAATCACTAGGCTTATACAGAAATTGTTTTCTCCTAAAAGTTCCAGCTTCTTTTACAACGGGTTGTGTCAGTTCATATCTCATTGAGTGAGGTAATCAGGTAAAACTGGTGTAACCCGATATGAATCATCACAAAACACAGTGGTTAGAAAGCCATGTAAGAAACTGTTCCTGTCACAGATAATAAACATATAAAAGTATAATACGTTACGGTACTTGCAAAGATGAAGCCAGTGGCAAGATGATACAGGGCATTTCAGCAAAGTGCCACCTTCATCCTTTCCTTTCTGACAAGTTTCACTGATCATTTCATAACAGAAGTCATTTTACTCTAACATCTAGTAACTTCTGGTTACTTTAAACTTATACAATGTTTTTTAACTCTTAAAATCAATAATATTTCTATATCTACGGGACAGTAAAAGTAAATTCATCCATGCCCAAGTTTAACATCAAATACACATCCAATTTAAAAACACCATCTGCATGCCTATTTAACAAAAAACTCCAACATGCAATAATTTTTCACACTTTTGCCTTTGCTAGTCTTAGGCTGATTTACCCTACAGGGCATTACTATAAACAGATGCCTGGAAAGTCTTTAATTTGAGTCACCTGCACAAAAGATAACATCATTATCTGAGATGTTTTTCAAGACCTGGTTGTAATGTCTGTGCAAGCCATGCTTAGGTGAACTAATATGATCTATAATGCAATTCCCCAAAAAGTTGGCACTGTACAGAGTGCAAACTAACTAAAATGCTTCTACCAAACAAGCACTGACCATAAGCCAGACTCATAAGCCCTTCGTTTGTTAATCATGCCAGAAAGCCTCACTCTTCCAGCTTGAAGAATAAAAAGTTAAAAAAAAAAAGTCAACAACAAAGAACCAACCCACACAAAGAAAACCAACAGCAGTTCTCATAGGGCAGTCCTAAAATTGATATCTCACCGTGTAGCTCTGTAAAAATTGAAACCCTTAGATAATCAATTATAAAGATAATAGTAATAGCAAATAAATAGCTATCTTGGCATCACTTAAAAATCCTGGATTAATATATGTACAAAAATCAGTCTCATAATACATATCATCTGTAAACAAGCTACAGTTCAGACAAATAAGTGAAGACTGCAGTACCAAATAGTGATCTGCCTTAATGGACCACAAAGCAAACTTAAATGAAAGAAAATGAAAGAGCAGTTTAACATTGTTTTTTGCAAAGCCTTCTAACAATGACAATATTTGCAGCCCACATACAGAAACACAGATGGGCAAAATATTAATCTGCCAAGATAACTTTCCCCAGACTTATGGTGGACTTGCTTGAATGAAGGTTTTGTTATGATATGATTAATAATGCTGTCCAGGCGTACAGGGTCAAACAGTGGCACGGCAGTAAAAATATGGGTAAAATTATTTATTCAGTGTAAAGATGTAGATCACTCATTTTTACAGAAATAGGAAAGCTAGAAATCACTGCAGATGGACATATAAACTACATTTAAAAAAATCATCCTGACTGGAAGAGTCGATGTACTGCAAATACCAGAGAGTTTACTGATATTGCAAAGGATTTGTGTTCATTTCCACAGTAGGATGAGGGGAAATCAGTGTGTCTTTCTGCTGTTTTTAATAAACCAGTTTTTATGCTTCATAGGTCAGTTACTTCTAGCAACTAAAATTAATTTTAGAAGGTAGTGGTTTCCCTCCTCAACACATTTACCTTGTTGTGCCATGTCAGATATTTCAAATTCTCAGAATAAAGTACAAATTCCTTCCACTATTTGTTCCTGTTGTGCAAATGAGACTCAATCTTATACCTGTGTACAATTCTGTTTACAAACGGTCATCCTAGCAAATTCCACTTAACGTGAAAGGTGCAAAAGCTTGATGCAAGCCATTTATGTGAGTTTTAGAAGCACTGTTTCCTGGTTTACAGTATTATGATGCACTCCAATATTTTCCACTATAACCATCTGGCAATCTGTTTTATAAACTCTTCCTCAAATGTGGCTCCACTTACTGAAATACAAGATAAAGGCCATATCAAACAGTTTAGGTCATTCTCTTAAGCCCAAAAATCTCATTATCAGAGACATTTTCAGCTGTATGGTGTTGAGGTTCAAAATTCCTGGGGTAAAAAGTAAAATGCAAGAAGATTTTTATTGCCTGTCTCAAAGGATGCAGTAATTAATAGTTTTTGCAGTAATGTTCTTCATGGATGTTGTTGTTACAGTGACTGTTAAAGGATTGCTTTAATGTGAAAATGAAGGCAGCTTGACTAGAAACTTCAGAGGAATATTTTTCTACAAGGGTCAGAGACAGTAAGTGAAATATAGGATGAAGCAGAAACTGTTGTTATAGCCCGGAGAATTTTCTTTTCTTTCCCTTTCTTCCTTCTTTCTTTTTCTTCCTTCTCTTGATAATAATCTCTTGAATAAAACTGTTACAGTGCAAATTTCAACATATCAAACACCTTGAGGTGTTTTAGTATGTCAAAATAACCTTGAAAAATTTGATGCTATTTTCCTTTTCGTCTTTTACTCACAGTGAGATTTGAGGCAGAAAAACTAGAAAATGGGAGGGAGGAATACTTAGTGATAAATTTTGATCAATGAGAGACTGCAACTGAATCAACAGTAAAAATATAAGAAACAAAGCAATGATGGTAACTATGATCATAACTCTAAACAATGTGTCTCATTTCTATGTTAAATTTGAATTTCAAGATGAAATTTCACGTGCTTAAAGCATATACTTCAACTCCTGGCTGGGTCAAGAAATTTATTTGTAAATGAGATTTTGCCTGGAACAAGAACTGCTACAATAGTTTCTAACATTTCTTGGTGCCCAGATGGGGAATAATGTGTTTGAATAGCAACATCACGCTTCGATTTTTCTGAACAAG
Source organism: Urocolius indicus (assembly GCA_013401255.1). NCBI lineage: Eukaryota > Metazoa > Chordata > Aves > Coliiformes > Coliidae > Urocolius > Urocolius indicus. Next base: position 157,456 of record WBNH01007652.1, on the reverse strand, counting down.
CAATAGGATGCTCAGTTTTAGATTGTGCTTTGTGTGGATGCAAATAATGTCATATGTTTTTATAAGCAATATGGTGCTCACAGTGGTGCTATTGAAAGCACTATCAATAGAATATAACAGATCCGTATCTAAGTCAGGCACTCTCCCTCTACATTTAAAAAATGGCATCTTTTACTCTTTTTTTGATCTTATTTAAGACGATTACATTTCTTAGCCCAAACAACAAAGTCTTTTACTTTCAGCTCATTCAGTCTTTGCTGTCAATGATGCGGTCAGATCCAAAATTTAACTACTAATGTGATAGTAATTATAACATAATAATTATCAGTGGTTGTGTACATATATATCAGTATATCAATAAATATCAGTATATACATCTATATACATCGATTATCAGTACTATAAAAAAATTGTGTATTGTTCTTTCTTTTCTATGAGCTGTTTCATACTTTTCCTGCTACATTCATGCAGTAATATCTCCATTTCCTCATTCAGAGTTTTGATTTTTACTTGTCACTGAATGTTTGTATTGAAATAATTAGTGTCTGCTTAAGCATTCTGAAGACTGTTGCCCTCCTCCACCTTTTTATTAATAAAAAAGAAATAAAAAATAAAACCTTGGGAAAAAAAATCTTTTTGCATGTTGTTGGTATCATTTTATAATCATTCTTTCTTACATTCTTGTACAAAGAAGTGAGATCCCTATGGAAAATCAAACATCAAATGTTGATCGTGCTTAAAATATTACTTGCCTTAGGCTCTGTCAGCAAAATTAGCCCCTCTCGATGATTTTCTGACTTTTGAAGCTAGAAGGGTTTACACACATTTTCACTAGAGGAAACCAGCTGCCTCTTTACCCTTAAAGATTCTTGCTCTACAACGCCTGGGCAGAGATTCTACACTCCCTCAAGATGAATTCAGGTGAGACTGAGTTTATACCAGTAAACAGCAATCTATAGTTTTTCTTTAATATTTTTACTTTAAGATAATAGACACCTTCACGTGGAAATAAAACAAACGTGAAGGTTCTCCAAATGTACCAGGGAAGTCTGCAATGCTCTGGGAAGGTACAACTACATGAAAGTACTCGCAACAAAGGTGCCTGGTGAACCTGAGAAAGAAAAAATATGACTACAAACTGCTGTAGGACACAAATAGGACATACAAATACAAGTATGAATACATTCCTTAGCTTAAATAGCTGGCAAGAAACACAGTTTTCATCTATTCTAGAATTTCACTGACCTATCTTTCCCCTCATATATTTAAAATCCATTTTTAGAGCTTTAGTCTTATTTCAGGCATTCAGTCGTGCATGTCATGATATTGCCTGGAACATGAACTATTACAGATTTTGGCACTAGATTCTATACCATTCATTTACTTCCACAATTGAAGGCAGTCATTATTAAGCCCCTAGTTTTCATAGGCAATAATAGCCAGAGCAGCCCAACAAGCTAGGCACAAAACATGCCAGTAGAGATGAGACCAGAATAATACAAGATGTTTGTATCAAGCTGTGAAGAGTATGAATAGGGGTTAGTTTCTGCCTCCTGCAATAAGTAATGTATTTGAACACTCTTGAACTTATGACTTCAAAGCCCACAGCTGGCAGGCTCAGCTATGTGGTCAGATCAACCCAGTATTTTTCTGGGTTTTTAAAAAAAAAACCCAAAACAACCAGAAGGACTTTTTTCCAAACAGGACTTGGGGTGGGGGGGCACATTGTTTCTTCAAACTATGCACAAAAATTACAACAAAAGCTTTAACCTATGATTTAAAAAGACCTAGATTTAAAAGTACTGCACTGTATCAAATTGCCATCATGATCTTGGGCATTCCGTTCCTAAGGGCTTATACAATTTGAGTATTATATCACTTCTCTGCTTCACAGTGGAAGGCATAATATTAGAACAGCTGTTGCAAAGCCCTGAATCCTGACTGGGACCACAGCAGAAGATGCTTAAGGAATACGTTTCACCACTGTATTTTGCCAGTCTTAATCAGACTGTTGTATCAATTTATTTCATCTTCCTTAGATCTTGTATGGTGAGAAAGAGCAAATCATTTTCTCTAATCACTCTCTCCAGGCAACTCATAACATTGCATTATTTGCCCTCTGGTTTTGGGGTTTTTTGTTCCCCAAGCTGGAAATTCTGTAAATGTTTACATTTTTCCAGCAGAGAAGCTATTCCTCATATTCCACTGCTTTACTGTCCTTCTCTCTACACTATACAAAATATACTACTACATATTGTCAATATTGTCCACGTTTTGAGCTGGTAGATTAATACCAATACATGAGCCCTATTTGCTGTTCTCCATTACTTCCAAATAATTTCTAATATTGTATTGGCCTTGTTGACTGTATCAGCAAAATACTCAAGTCACATCAGAAAACCTGATTTTTATTATACAAATGCTCAAATATTCTGTCAAATGCCACTGCTAGCAGAATGCATTACTGTCCCTGTGTTGCACCTCGAGAGTCCCAATATGCTGAATGACCGGAATGATTTCTTTTAAAAAAAAAAGAAACCTATTTGTCTCTGTAAATTAGTCACTCAGATATCCTCAGGATGATTATGTTATTAAAAGGCAGAAATTAAATTAGAACAGTGAAGGACTGGTTTGAGAGTTAGCAGCATTCAGCAATGCTAAGTGCCAGTTCAGGTCAGGAAATTAAAAACACTATGGTCAGCTGAAACTGAGAAAATGGCACGGGGTAGATAAAGCAGGCTCATAATTGACTCTTCTAAGGTGCAATCAGGTATTGACTGACTTCATTTAGTCAAAGCCTCCTAATTTGAAAATGGTATCTTTGTTATCACATGCATTTCTGACATCAGAGAAGTGTTATGAGTCCTGTTTTGTTTTAATAGCCCCAGAAAGAAAAACATTGTCTGATACCATATGCTGGACTTTACTCTTTTTATAAGTTTCATGCTTGCCACACCTGTCATTTCTGAGATCTGAAGACATCACAACATAAGGTAAGAAGGCAAAGGGTAACTTTGCTGTTATAACCGAAACTTCCACAGTTCTGGATCACAAATGTTCATAGGGTGTAACTAGTGATTCCACTTGTGCTTGTGACTGTGCTGATATTGAAAAATCATATATCTACATATATTTTTAAGACAAACACTCAAGAACTTTTACTCCTCAGTGGATTCTCAATTGGAAACAAAAGAATATAAACCCACTTCTTTACTCATTCAGAAAGCTTTCCCCAGAAGACAAAGAGAGTGGGTTGTGCAGACAACATGTTTCAGAGTAAGGAACCACTCTCTGACTCACTCTTCCTTCTAGTACCACATGCTCACAATTGTCATGGGGAATGAGAACCAGCTAATGCCGTGAACTTCACCTACAGATCAGAAAGAAACTGGCCCGATTCCTGGCAGAGCAGGCCTCAGTGGTAATTTTCAGAGAGAACACAGTAATTTGTGTCTAAATAAATAATAATTAAAAAGAAGTGATTGGTACACACTTGAAATCTTTTGTTTACATTTAGGATTGAAATAAAATATTTCCAAATAATGGCAAAATTTCATGGTCAGTTTCCTCCTGAAGTCATCAGGCAGCCTACCATCACACACTGTAGAGAGAACATTTTAGCCATTATGAGTATTTGATTTATGTCCTAAAGCTAATTTCAGTTGAATTAACATTCTGACTTTACTTTTCATTATTACAGTTAGAGTAAACCTTAACATTCCCTGTCTTTTAAAGTTCAAGCGTTGTACTTATTAAAAAACAGAACTACACAAAAGTTCATTAATTAAAACAAAGTACTGACTGAAAATAAACTCCAGCCATCATCAAGGCTGTCAATCTCGTAACAACTTTTTCCTTTTTATTCACTCCTCTGAAGAACTTCTGATACAAAACCATGACCAAGCACAATCAGAACTAGTCCATTCATTGGCACATTGATAGTTGATCTAATTAATCAGTCGTCAAAATAGTTAGCTGATACAATGTTATTGCTTGGATATCATCATTTTACTCCATGAAGGCAATTAATTTCTCATCTGTACACAGATCTTTCTGTATGCACAGTCACTATTTTGGCATGCTGGCATCATTAGCCCTGTTGCCTTGCTCCTCCAACCCTATCTACTGTCACCCACTTCTGGGAGAGTGCTATGTCTTGACACTGGTTTGTTCCTGTTTAGTTCTATTGTATGGCTTCAAGTTTCCAAAAGATGATCTATGACTGAGGAAGGATGAATGTTTAAAGTAAATTGTCCTGAAGATGAGGGTCATCTGGTAACCTTTTCAGGTGGGTAAGCAGAGCTAGAACATCAGCAGCCAGTACAGATAGCACTGAATCCCATTCACTTAAGGTGTGGATGGTGTTCAGATCTCTTTTGCCCATTTTCCTTTCTCCAACATGACAGCTGTCATCCAGAGGCTCATAGCTATGGCAGAGATGAAATTTGCACAAAGGACATTGCTTCAGTGTTCTTGTTTATTTAGCCTCCCATTCTCCAGGACAAATAATAATTAAAAAATATATAAACGCATCTGTTCTTTTACAAGTTCTTTTTAAAATACAGAAGTCGGCTACTCAAACTCACTACTTGTTTATATTTATAATTTATATGGTATGTTTAGATTAAGTGATATTGTCTTGTGACCACTTGCTGTGACACAATTAGCAGCACCAGCAGAACTGAAGAAAACTTGTTTGGAAACAACTACCAGCTTTTACTGTTCTCTACTGAAAGGAACCTGAAAACTTACTGCTTTAACGCCTTCTTTTTGCCTCTTTCTGTCTGTCCCTCCTCTTTGTAATCCAACCTTTGGATTTTCCAAGGACAGCCTGACTTCACTCCTATGAGTGGTAGGGAAGGGAAACTTAATATTTGAAGTTAATGTCTTACAATTGAGCTTAGAAACAGTATGAAAATGAACCTCCTGGTTATTAAATGATTAATGAGGGGAAACATAAGATTGGGTAACATAAAAATGCCTACTGTAATAAGTTCATGTTTATTTTAAAGGCATACTTACCTTTACATTTTCTGAACTTAGTGCTTTTTTTGTGGACAGTTGCAAAAGACTTGAGGTGTCTGTTCTGAAATTTATTTTTATGAAACAAATGGTATTAAAAAGGGAGTTAAAATTACCCTGAAGTAGAAATGAGATTATTTTAGAATTTTTAAGGATTCTGTTCCCTCTTTATGTTTTTTTACTCAAAAGTATGATTTTGCAGCAAGGAAAAAAAAAAGGTGACACATCTAAGGATCTTCTTCACTCAAAGCAAAAGTATCTGACAGTCTAAAGACAAATTTTGGATGGGTTGGCGAAGTCAAGGGAAAATAGATTCAAGTGAAATACACCAGATTCACTCTCGTATCTTATTAACCATGAATTACAAAAGGAATATGAAAGCTTTGTAAAAGCTAGGAAATCTTTTAGCAATCTAAAGAAACAAAACACTGCGTTTTTCTAATGAAAAGGCTTATTTAACCTAGTAGACAATATTCAGCATCGTTGCAACAATCAGCATCTTCAGATTCCACAATAACTAGCATCAGCAAAGCTAATGACAAGAAGGTCACACTTTCTTTACCACCGGAGAACAAAACAGCTGCTGAAACACCTCACCAAGGCATACACTGGCATCTCCATTATTCAGAATTTTAAATGAAGTCTGAGTTTCTTTGTGAGAAATATGTTCCAGTTTATCCTCTAACTAACTGAAAGTAAACTCTGTGGTTTAAGTTGCTTTGCGGATTAGCTTGGGTACAAATAACAGTCTTTACATGCCTTAAACACCAGAAACAAAACATCTTATTGTTACTAATGGTAATAATGTGGTCAGGTTTCAAGGACACAGATGCTACTTCACAGCTATGTTACAGTCACATTAATATTTAAGAACTTAGTACAACCCAGGTGGAAACACTCTGCTGATAGGTTTTTGAAACAGTTTTCTGTTAGTGTTGTATGTGCACAAATCCATGAGAAAAAGTACAAGTCTATGGATAGTCAGGAGGGTTTTTTTCTGAATAGCTGATACTTAAAGCAAAAGACACAGTAAGACTGGAGTACAGATTTCGTTAGACTTTAACTCATACTTCGTAAGTTATTCAAAGCATGTTGTGATCCCGACATGTTTGAGAATATTTGGAAACGGATGAGAATTAGAACTGACAAACCATGCAAAGAATCTAAGTGGACTGTCATTTTTATTTATAGTGTCAAAAAGGACCTCTTCCTGTGTTACTGACATCATGATTAGGAAGCCTGAGTACTGCTACTTTATGTGTTTAACAAGTTGCATTGTATCACTGAATGACCTACAATTACTGTTCCCTAAGTTTTACCATGGAGGGAGTAATCCTAACAGAGGTACAAGCCACTGTAAGCATTAGGCTTCTTCCCCATCATCTTCCACTTCACAAACAAAAGGTTTTAGTAAACAGATAGCCAAATGTTTTGCTTTAAGTCTAAAAATAAGTCTTTGACAAAGGCAAGAAAAAATCTTATCTCTATTAAATGCCCTCACTGCAAAAGAAGTCAAAGGTGTTAATGCAGTTCTCCAACTAGAATACATGGGCATGTGTAATAAGCCCCCAATTCTTCATGATATTCGAGTAACAAACACATAATGTAACATCTTCAGGTGAATTAAACAAATCAAATAAGAAGTGTAGTCTTGGATGTGAGGTTTAGTGTGTTTTGCGCATGCATTTGGAACAAGCTTCAGACCTGCTAACCATGCAGTGGATTAATGGAGATTTATGACGTTTAGGTCACAAAAAATAATGAAAGAAAATATTTGGCATTGCCCAACTCTAACCACTCTAACTTACCTGCCTTCCAAATCTCTGTAACCTGTTCCTGCTGTTCTTGCTTGCCATCCTTTCCTAAACTTCTACATTGTCTGAGCCCCTGTCTGTCTCTCCTCGAGGAGATCTCCTTTCTCTGCCTATACAGCACTCACCACAGCACACCTACCTGCCTCCACAACTCAATTCTGGTGGCTCTTGTCACCTCCAGCACACTAAGATGTTTCTCCTGGAGCAATCATGCCTGTGCCATGCTGAAGAGAGGTCCTGTTTCTAACAGGAGTCCTTTCAAACCCCTTCTGACTGGTGGCACAGACAGCAATAGCAGGAAATTACTCTGCCTGTGGCTGGCTGCCCTGAGGAGCTGAGCTGAGGCTTCTTTGTCACACCTGTGCACCCAGCTGCAAGAATTTAACTTCCTGGAGGAAAAGGAGGGAAGCTATTTCTGTAACATGTCATGGCAATCACTACTGATGCATGCAGCACACTGTCCAAGGAGACAGGAAATTCACTGGGGGATGGTTATTCATATTTAATCCTACCCTGTCTACACAACATGCTACATTTTCCCTGCAGCAAAGTGATGGTGAGTCTGGAGTGCTTGGGGTTGCAAGGGAGTTACCCTCCCTGGCTTGTCATGCTCCAACCCAGGACTCCTCCCATCTCTGTCAGACACAGGTGGCTGCTGCAGTTCCCATTTGTGGGTCTGGCCTGGGGCAGGGCTGAGCATGGACAGCAAGGCACAGATACACACACACACACAAGTTCAGTAGTGAGCCTACATACACACAGAAAAGAGCACACTCATTGAGAAAATAAGTCAGCAACAGAGCTTAGTAAGAAGACAGGTGAGCTGCGGTGACCATGTGCTGTGCTCAGCCAGGCAGGGGTACTGACCAGCAGCCTGCTTGCAGTTAAGCAGCCCTTGTTATCCCCTCTCCTCTCTATTTCTCTATGTTCACTCTTTCCTCATTCATTTTGATCCAGTCTTTTCTCCTCCAGACGAACAATCCACTGGAACAAACTTTTATTCCCACTGGTGACAGTTTTGCTACACCTATAGCTTGGGGTTTCTGATCCTGTTATCTAGATCATCTAAGTTTTCTACCACATAGTGACAGGGTTGCCCAAGTTCTGTTACTATTGCAAGATTTCACTCCTCTAAAGGCTATAACTACTGCCCTCCAATTATCTGTGAAGTTCTCTGTCTCTCACCTAACTCCTCATAAATCACCTGTGAAATGCAGCTAATCTCACAGCCCTGTCTGTACCCAAAGCCCTCTGCTGAGGCCACCTCAGTCTAACATTGCTGATTTGGCTGTCTAGTTACTACTGTTGGCTTTGCAAGATTCCTTTTCCCAAAAGGTCTCCTTTGCAATTATCTGTGAAGTTATCCCCATTATCATCCTTCTGATCTGACTTTCTCTTGGTAAGGGATGGTGCTATAATTATTTTTAAATATATTTCATACTCCACCACAGGATAAAGGAGTGTTTTAATTTGTATTGTTGGTTTTCCCCCCTTCAACTCCAAGAAAAACAGCATCTTAACAATCTCCCTCTCTTCTCTTCCATAAGGTTTTTTGCCTCTGTTAACAGGAAAATTCATCCATAAGAACTCTCTCCAGCAGATGTCAGCTCCTACTTCTTGTAATGAGAATTTCACATTGAAAACAAGCAGAGAAAAGGGGATGATGAAGCAGTGTTTTTCAGCATCAGGAAGATGAAAAGTTTCCCTTCCCATTTACTAGTGGTGTAACAGCTGAGCTCCCATTAGTTTAACTCATGCACTTGGGATTCATTTCTTTGCTACCATTAATCACTTTATCTCTCACTGAGAGAGCAGAAAGGCACAGAGGATTGTACTTTTTGGGATGATGACAAGATTGCTCTGATGGAATAAATTACAGAGAAAAGAGTGAATAAAGCATATTTCTTTAATCAAAATTGTCAATGGCTATTAATGTTGGTATAAATAACTATGCTTTGAATTTTGGGGATGTTTGCACATGGCTAATGCATTCATACAGGGCTGAAGCAATTCCAGAAAGAGTAGTCAAATTAAAACCCTGTTGCTTGTATCACCTATTACTCTAATCTCCTCAGATCACATACTAGTTTGGTCAGTCCTGTTTCTCAGCTTTCCAATTTCCTACAACACCGAAACACAATTGTGACCCATTTACACTGCAGAAACACCTGCCAGAGAACACTCATTAGCAATTGCTCTTACAGTAAGCAGAGATGTACAACAACAGAGCTTCAGCAGGAGCACCAGAGTTTGGCCATAAAATGAACATTTTTGTAAGTGTCTTTCAGCACTGTGCTGCTGTGATTGACCTTGTTCTGAGCAGGATACATCACTGTCTCCTCTCTTTAAAATGGTTTGTTGCAGTCCAATGCAGTCTCAAATCAAGAAGGGACCACCCTGGTCACCAGTAATTCCTGGCATCCATGCAGTAAGTATCTCTATAAATAAGGCTCACACAGCACATGCCTTCAACTTCTTTGCAATAGATACAGCTTTACAACTACAGAAACAATAACTCAACATCAATAGAACAGGTAAAGATTAAATCAGTGAGGTAGGAAGCAACTTTGAATTCCTAAAGAAGGAATTTGGGAAAATAAGCAAATAAATCACACTAAGTTGTCGTTATTGTATTTCAGTTAATAGGAGTTGAAGAAGATTCAATCTTATAGGCCAATGCTTTACAGAGAAATGTCATTTTTACAGCATTTGATTTTGGGTACATTAAGACCCCTGAAAGCTGCTTTCCAGAGGATACAGAACACCTAATTTCTGATACTCAGCACTCCTAAGTTGTGGTGGTTTAGCCCTAACTGAACAATAACCAAACCACCCAGTTACTCACTCCTCCCCAACTCAGCAGGATGGGGAGGAGAAACAATAGAGAGTTCCAGAACCTTCTGGGTTGAGATAAGGACAGTTTAATAGAACACCACAAAGAGCAGGCAGTTACAGTGATGGCCAAAGGACAAAGAACACAAGCAAGGCCGAGTGTAATTGCTCACCGCGCTCAGCCCGGCGGCACACCAGCAGCTCCTGCACTGGCCGCAGCGCAGCCACCGCCCGGCTGCCGCCCTGATATCCCCAGCAGCAGTTGGGGAGAGGGAGCTCTGTCCTGGCCAAACCCAGGACAACAAGTATGGGCATCTGGAAATCAGTTCCTGAAAACTGCAATGCTCATCATTAGTGATCAATTCAAATTCTAAAGAACATTCATTTATTCAAATGATTTCTTCAGAGTCAAAACTGACTCTTAAAGCCATGGCAATTTCTCTCTGTTTTAAATGTAACCATAGAACTAATGTTTAAGGGCCAGTTCTGAGAGTGAGGACTCCCTGTTGTGAACGCTGTATAAGATTAATACATTGCAGAAAAGAGCAGGCAGCACGAGCAGACGGATCAAATAAAATGTGAAATAAAGAATATAAGCTCAGAGCAATCAAGAATTTATTCTTATTTCTTTGGAAGAAAGAACAGGTTAGCAAGCTAGGAATAAGCTAAACAAAGACAAGTGCTGAAAAAGAAGACACTGATGGTAAAGGAAATAGAGAGAAAATAAGATGGGCCAATGTGGAACAAAACCAATATGAAAAGTAATCATAGACTGAGTGGACAAGAAAGAAAGGATTGGAACATGATCCATTGTCACCAAAGACAGGCAGACAGAGCCCAGGAACGATACCAGAAGTCCAAAGGCTCTTGGTCTGCATATCCACATTACAACTCAATTTACTGTATATGTTGTAGTTTGCATATGTTGAATAATTTTTTGCTCTCTTCATTACCCCTAAACCTGGTTTTATGCACCTCCCAAGGCTGCATTCCTTTGCTGACCAGTATCTGACCATGGGCTAGTTGGCTTTTAGCCCTCAAGCCTCTGGTATCCTCGTGTAGCTGTACTTTCATGTCTGCTGCCCATGCCTGTACTCCTATGCTCTGGGCTAGGGTCACAGATAGTTCACTCTCCACAGAATAACTACTTGTAATTACTTTTCTTTAGCTTAAAAAAATATCCATCATGTTAAGTGTTATGCCACTTAAGTATACAAAGCTAAGCAAAAGCTAAAATGAGGTAGGTAAAAGTCCTTTGGTCACTAGATAATAATCTAGCAGCAATTAGATAATTGCTGTTACAGCTATATAAGCTAAAAAAAAAAATCACTAGGCTGGCCAAGAGGAGTTTGAACAAAGCCTGACAGATGTTGAAGTCCACATTACTAGTGAAACATAACCCCGTGACCAATTACAAGCAACGGCAGCTCCACATTTCCTGGGCTGTATAGATCATACAAACACACCCATTGCAGTAAGAAGACTTGCACAGCTCTGTTTTCCTGGGTAGCTCTGCAGATCTGTAACAGAATGCTGTTAGATGATATGGTTTTAATTCAATGATAACAAAACTTTATTTGCTAAACTTGCTATCTTCAATTCCCCACTGCTTTACAGTTTGATATTAGGAGTTTAGGTAAGATATCAGCTGTTATTTCTGCTTCCTGCACCACATTTACTCTAAAGACCATCTGTATATGTGGTTTGGTTGCATTTTTTTTCCATTAATATCCACCTTTCCTTTATTCTTATAAATCCATTAAGATGCAAACTACATTTCCAGAACCCCAGCTAAATAATATCTGAAGCAAGGACAAGAAATGCTTTATGTTTTCACAAATTGAGGATTCATCTCAAAATCTACATTGGGTACAGAAATCCTGAGTAAATGTGTAAATATTCAAGCATATGTTCTTTAACTTCAAGATATCAAAGTGTTTGTCACTTCCAGCTAGTTCAAACAGGGGTGAGACTAACACAGAATAAGATTATCTGAAAAGTGGAACTGAGCAAGCTTGTTTTGATTTTTCTGCCGGTGTAGTTTGTGATCCTATAAATTATGTTTGAGTCACATCTGCAAAACTATCCTCACAGTTATAGTGGTTAAAAATACTCAGGAATGTGCTCTAGGAATTTAAGAATTATTAAAACAAAGAGACTGACATTAAAATACTAGAATTAACTTTCTAGGAACCACAAGTCTATAGCACAATGAACAGGCATGGGGAAAAAAGCAGGCAGGGATCTCATGGGTTTTTCTCTAGGACTCAGGCTGTAACCTTGAACATTGAGTAGCATCTGTCATTCTACTGCATTTCCTGCTTAAATCCCTTTGAAGATGTTAAGTTTCTCATGCTCTTTCCAATGCCCTCAAAGCTGTCTCGTCATTTCCTTATTTAATGTTTGTCTCAGAGATTTCTCTGCAATTCTTTCATAGAGCAGTAAAATCATTGTAGAGGGTTTTTTTTTTTTTCATAAAATACAGTCTTATGGAAAATACTTCACAATGTTTTCCTTTTTAAAAATACTTATGGGAAAGTTTTCATGGTTACTTTCTGGATCTTGGAGAAGTTTGGAAGAAATAGCTTGTAATTGGTTTGCATTAACACAACTAGGAAGCGGAGCTGAAATTTATATGATGTTATACTTTGGGAATTGATAAAGAGCAATTTTGTTTGAAGAGATTATGGTAGAGATAGAAATTACAAGGTTCCAACATAAGAATTTTCCAGTTTTGTTGGAATGGATGAGGGAATACCAGTCTTAGCAATAGGTCAAAGTTGAGTATAGCAAGAGGGGTGACAAGAACTCAGGTGAAAAACAAGTATCAACTGTGTTTCTTTTTCTTTCCTCTACATCACATTTATTTCAAATCAAAGGTCCTTTCCACAAGCCTTTCTCAAAGTTACCCAAATGCCTTGGCTGATTTCTGTTGGAAGTTCAGACAAAACCAAAGCATTCCTAGGGAATATGACAATTTCAAAGATGCAATGTTTCCCAACACAATGGCATTCTTCCACAGTACTGTGAATATTGTGAACTTTAAATATCAATATGAGTGTTGGCTCAATCACTTTAGATTAACATTTCAGTCAACACTTCTGAATTTTATTGTATTAATTAATTTTGCTGCTTTTCTCTAACTTCAAATCCTCGAAGCTATGAATTTCTCCTTATATTGAAAAGTGTTTCAGAAGTGCATTTCAAAGCCTGAAAGGGGAAGGAAAATAAAGACACTTCCCTGCTAAACTTATTGCATATTGAAAAATCTTGTGAGTTGTTTTTTTTTTTTACTCCTTAAGTGCTGGAAAATGGAAATGACAACTCATTAGAATCTCCAGCAGAGAAGCACCTGATGTATACACTGTAAAAGTCAAGGTTTTCTACACGACCTCTACAAATAAAAAAAAACCTCTCCAACTGCAGTAAGAGTTCCTATGCCTGATTTCATTAAGATGACAGTTTTGCCTTTCTTCCTCTCAGGTTTTTTTTTATGTACTTTTTTTCTTTAGGTTTCCTTAGATCTGAGAGAACATTTGTCTGCTCATTCTTGTCTGATTACTCAGAGGTTTATCATGTCTTAAAAGAGTATAAATACAGCTATTAAAAAAAAAACAAACATTTTCCTCTTCTTAAATCTCAAGGAGAAATTTATTTTCAAACTAGATATGTCCTTCATTTCCCCTATTTTCCTGTTGTTTGCATATGCTAATTTCTATGCAGATCAAAAGTTTGACACATTCTAGTGCTTCAAGTTCACAATCACAAGACAACACATAAATATGTGACAGTGTGGTGGGCTCAGTTTTTACTTCATATGAAAAGTACATGGAAAAAGCCACAGATCCAATATGTGGCAAGAGTCAAGGGAAGGCAAGATTTTGCTTTATGTGTATACAAACTAGATGATAAAATAGACTCTTCCCTGCACCCCCCCCCACCAAAGACAGAACTTCTGCTTATGAAAACAAACTGATTAAATAAACTATTTACCACTGTCCTCAAGAAATAATTGCTTAACTTACACAGAAATTAGTGGTGTTAAATACAGGTATATCCAAGAAAGGTGTAACAAAACCCATCAGATTACACTTGAATGTAAAATGACCTCAATTTACAAAGAATAAAACAATAATCTTTGCCCAACAGAGCTGTTCTTGACCCTGCACCCCTTAATGGTGTTAGCTGAGCTTGCCTTACTGCAGTCCACAAAGCAAGGCTGAGGAGAGATAAATTTAGAAACTGATGGACCCTGTGCACTCTTTCCTGACTTTAGCCAGCTACAGCTGTTCTTGACATTGGAAAGAGTTTAAAAGCACATTCTCTAGACATGGGATGACTGGATATTTTAGATCTTCATTTCAGTTTATGTGCATCTAGGTAGAGCGTGTTGGGTTTGACTTCATCTAATCATCGTGTTACATCAGACCATCCCTTTTGGGCAGGCAGTGCAAAACTGCATCTTGTTGTTTGGTTATGACAATCACTATGAAACTGGCAACTTAGCCAGCAAAAACCCCACAGAAACAAGATCTGTTCAAAGAGCAATTTTTATCGTACCTATGTGAAATAACCACATCAAAAATGTTCTATAAATGATCCTGCCTGTGAGCTGAATCTTTTGGAAGCCAACCAGCATCTCAACATGAATTCTTGATGTCAAAGATCATGGATTTATGCAAAGCACCGAATGTCTACATTGAGGCAAGACAGTGACCAGATGAAGGTGGAGAGTCAGTACTTTAAGGCTGTTGAAGGTAGAAGTGAGGGAAACTACCCTTAGAGTATAGAAATGGCTCACAAATAAAGACAAATTGCACTTCTGGGTATTTGCAAGTTCTGCGAAGGCTTCTGAAGCTGAACTGGAACACAGACTGAACTACAATAGTTGTGGGTTTGATGGTTTTTGTGGTTTGTTTTATGGTTTGTTGTTGGTTTGCTTTTTGTTAGTTTTATTTTCTTAAATGCATTCAGACTGGCAGAACAGAAAAGCTTTGTCAGCCTTGAATTCCACAGAGTAATTAAACAAGATAAAAAATTAAACAACATAAACTGCTGTCATATAAGAAGGTGTTTTCCACTGTCTGTATGCTCCTTCTTTAACTTTTCCCTGAGAATACAGTGCAAGAGGAACAGCCCTGCAGTCCTGGATTGATAGCCTCAGAGATCAGGAGACTGAAGTTATCCTAAAGAGGGAGAAACTTGTGGAGATACAGCCAGGCACAGCCCCTCTCCACTCCTCTTCTTGCATTTTGAGATCAGCCTGAGATTTCAGTGGAGCAGTTTCCAGCTATCAGGACAGCAAAACATTTATAAAATTGATTTGGGGCCCTCATGTTAGGATACCACACAGAGTCTGACACTTCTTGAGAAAACTGACTCACATCGAATCACTTGTCTCTGGCAGAAATCATATTCAAAACATATGTTGCTAGCATAAAGTGCTGGGTTTATTTTAGGAAGAGATGAATCTGAAGCAGTCCACATTGCACAAAGATCTACCAATATTGCCATATGTATATGCTAAAGATTTGGTTCCGAAACCTGCCTTTTACTTCTGAAGGAAAAACTGCTTTCAGTCTCCGAAATGAAGTACAATAGCACCAACTGCCATTACTTCAACCGAGGACTGCTAGATCCTATTAGTATAAAAGCATGAGCTACTTTCCAGCACAAAAGCTCATTTACCTCATGACTCAGCTGCAACCCATCTTTGGCCTTAGCTGCCAATGAAGCTCTTTCATCTATTCAGATGCAAACCTCCCGTGATCTGAGTAATAAGGTAGAAACCATCTGGGGGATAGGGGTGACCTAACTGGAAAATATCTTTCTGGTTACAAAACAACAACAAAAACATCTCCCCCTAGAGAAGTCAGCACATATTACACTTGCATATAGATGTTGTTGAAGAACTCCTCTGACATTCTTTAGCTATGAAAGGGCCCTTCCAGATGTTACACATCTCTGTCCCACGTTTCCATCCCTGTCCTGCCTCCTTTGACTTGCTCACTGATTATGTCCAACCCAGAGATGCACTGAATAACCAGAAGCAGAATTCAGGCTCTAACAAAAGAAGAACTGTTGGAGCTGAGAGCTTTTTAGCAGTTGCATTTATCAAATGTTTTGAAGGATTTGACTTGCACTCCTTTTTGAAAGGCTCTATTCTAACAGAATATTTGGGAAAAGGAGGGAATTTGTATACAGATAATTTGGAGATAAAAACAATGGAGCACTTAAGAGGTAAAGTATACACCTGTAAAGAACCCTGCTGCCCAAAATTAACAGTTAATAATATTCAACACCAGTAAGAGGTTAAATGTTAGTCATCATTTCTATTTGCCTCTGAAGTATGGCACACATCAGGACTATATCCCCTTACAAAGTCTTCACTCTGGTCAGAGATAACTGATAGTTTTCTAAGGATGATTATGTTGTCTAATCTGTGCTACAATTTATTACAGCTTGGTTGTTTATCTGCATCATGACAACTACAGAATTCCAGAGCACTAAAACTTTCTTGACTGCTGCTTTGTATCAATCAGAAATATGTAACAAAAGACCTTTGCAAAGCTCAGGGAGGAAATTACTTTGAAATACTGTATACAAAGACATCAGACTGTTAACTAGTGTAAAGGAAGGACAGCACACCTTCTTTTCATCTCTAAGATTTCTTCTTCAAGAACTAAGCAAATCATTTTGGAGGTATCAGCTGTAACCCAAAAGCTAACACCCTGAATCAAAACTGGTGTCTCAACCACTGATAATGAGCTCTGGAAAGCTAGAAAAGGGTCGCTTCATTTGCAATGGGTATATACCTTATGCTACCTTCCCACACAGGAATTCACTTCATTTTAATCCTCTGCACTTCCCTATAAGGGGAACAGATTATCTTAATCAAACGAGTGAGCTCTGGAACCAGTTCAGCATCTTTCAGGGGCAAGACTTTTGCAGCAATTGTTATTTTTAACATGTATGAAGCTCTACTACTGAATTTCCTTCTAGCATTGTACAAATAAACCTCTCTGATTATGTGTTTCATATGTTCTGCTTTTTCTTTTTTTGAGCTACTTTGATAGCAAACGACGTTCTTGTGACAGCTGCAGCAGACTGTATTTTCTGGTACAAAGCAACCATGTCTCCAATTTTTTTTTCCAGCAAATCAGAGAATTTCATACTGTGCTGGCTACATTTAACTCATCTCTAAAACTCATTATTCTATGTGCACCTTGAAGAAGCTCGGTCTCCAATAAACAACCATCTAGAGCTTAACTTTTCACTTGGACTAACAGTTTACATACCTGTTTATGCTACAAATGACTACAAGCAAGGATCTTACATTTATCAGTCTGGGTATCTTGGTGTACTTCACAAAAAGTGACTACTCTATCAAGCATTGAATCCTGCTTCAGTGACTCAACAACAGCAGAAAGCCTCAGGAAACCCCGAGTTTATCCTGAATAGTTACTTTGATATTGGGAATGTGAATGTTTCTCAGGAGCTTCACAACCTTGCCTGAGCTCTGATGAAAGGTACCACAAAGACAAGAAGAGGCTCCATTTAGTAGCCTTGATGGAAAAATCTGCTATGCACATGTGAAACAAATCCAAAACCATGGCCACGTCACAAGCTTATCAGCTAGCAACACAGTTATCTGAAAGACCAATTTCTACAAAGAGCAGGCTTTCCTGACCTCCCCTGTGTGAAAAGCGGAGTATCGAAGACATAAGCTGTGGAAAAGAAGGCAAATTAATTCCTCAAGTAATCAAGAAAAGCAGAGAGATACTGAAGCACAAAACCGTATGAGGATATTTCATCTGAAGAGATTAAGTTGCCTCCAATACCTTGTTAGGGGTGACAGCTGTGGAGAAAGATATCATTACAGAAAAGTGCAACAGCAAGGTAAGCAAGGAAGTTACCAGTGGTTAACATGAAGGCCCAACAAGCATAATCAGATCAAGCCCCCTCACAAGACAGCACCTTGATAAAGGTAACTTCACTATTAACCTTCTCAGGAACTGTAAAAGAGGGTAAAAAAACAGATGCTTCCTGAAACTGGCAGGCTGATAAGTAGAAGAGCTCTATTAGATTTTATTTGGCATACAAGGGAGAAGTTTAATATCTCTAAACTTAATCCAAAGCATTCAGTACTCAGTTCCAGTAATGAGAAATGATGAAAAACTGGTTCACTTTGTGAGGTACACGCATATCAGAGATCTTTTCACTCTTAGTGAAAAGCACCATTATTGACAAGGAGCAATAATACTGGGAAAAAGATTAATCCTGTGAGACAAACCACAGCAAGATCAGATCAGTCACATTTCAAGATATCTGTGAGATTCAGGAGCAGAAAATAAAGTCTCATAATGTTTGTAAGATGCATAAAACTACCTGGACAATAGATTTTTGCCTTAGGTCTCTCCCCAGTTGTCAAAGCCACCCTCTGTCTTGCATCAGTCTATATCTTCAGCTAGAGGGGAAGAAGGCACATACCCCAAATCAAGCTGGGAAGATATTAGGCAGAGAGACTACTGACTACCAGGCTTCAGATTCAAATTCAGATTACCTTGTTACCTTATCAAAGACAAATAGAAGTCTCAGAATAACCTGAAATCTGAAAAAACACGTCCTCGGGATAGAAGAATCACTTAGGAAAAATCACAGTGACACAACTCATTCACCAGTGGTTAGAGGATCAAAGAGGTAAACTGATAGGCAGATGGTCTTTGTGCACGAGTCTCAGATCTCAGCTTTCTTCTGTCAGGGAAAAAAATCAGGCCGATTTGTTTGTATTTCACCTGAAAAATCCTCAAACTCTGGAATGCCCTGCACGTGGTTGGTTGCTGCAATGTGGTTTCCCTGAATACAATTCTCATCCTAGGACAGACGTAGCAGTGGAAACAGATTTGGATAAGGAATGGAGGTGAAAACATGGCAACTCTGGCTGTATCCCACCACTGTGACAAGAAGCATCTTTCACGCTGAACGTTAGCAAGTAAGGAACAAGGCACTTCAGACAGATCCCTAATTTCAGTGAATACCAAAATGGTACAATAACATGTCAAGGCTTACAATCAGTTGGGAGGTAGGCAAATGGGCAGTAGTGCTACCCAAAAAAAAATGCTAAGAGATTGAAAAGATATGAAAAAATACTAGAGAGTATTTGTAGCCAAGGATTCCAAAAGACCTGCTCCCGTTTTCCTATCCCTTTTCAAATTGGCCAGGCAACACGTAGGCTCACAACACACATTATGTATGGAACTTTTCACATTAAACGGTCTCAGCAGTTTGTAGGTCTATTTTTAAACAAAGAAAGTTAATTCATATTGAGTTGATATATATATGGATCAGGGAGGAGGGACTGTAAGATAAAATCTTTTACTTCTTTGTTTCAGCTAACCGTTCACCATTCCAACCTTTCTTTCCATCTCATTCCTCTAGCTTCAATTCCAATTCATGACTGGCTTCTTCCATGTGTCATTTTTTTTCCCCTGAGTATGTTATTCATTAAAAAGCATTTAGCATTAATCTGGACTCCAAGTAAAAAACTTTAATTCACTTTTGTACCCAAACAGTCTATTGGTCATGCAGAAAGAGTTATTTTTCCTCTGAATATAAATAAATGAAGGAAGTGAACGGCGCTTACATCTCCCACAATTACGTCCAGCAGCACAACTGGCAGAAATACCTGCTTCAGCTCTACTGTGAGAAATCTATTCTGTGAGAAATCCTCATTTTAGTGTTTTAGCAAATTGTTTATAAAGTGTTTCTGATGTGAGNACAGCACCTTGATAAAGGTAACTTCACTATTAACCTTCTCAGGAACTGTAAAAGAGGGTAAAAAAACAGATGCTTCCTGAAACTGGCAGGCTGATAAGTAGAAGAGCTCTATTAGATTTTATTTGGCATACAAGGGAGAAGTTTAATATCTCTAAACTTAATCCAAAGCATTCAGTACTCAGTTCCAGTAATGAGAAATGATGAAAAACTGGTTCACTTTGTGAGGTACACGCATATCAGAGATCTTTTCACTCTTAGTGAAAAGCACCATTATTGACAAGGAGCAATAATACTGGGAAAAAGATTAATCCTGTGAGACAAACCACAGCAAGATCAGATCAGTCACATTTCAAGATATCTGTGAGATTCAGGAGCAGAAAATAAAGTCTCATAATGTTTGTAAGATGCATAAAACTACCTGGACAATAGATTTTTGCCTTAGGTCTCTCCCCAGTTGTCAAAGCCACCCTCTGTCTTGCATCAGTCTATATCTTCAGCTAGAGGGGAAGAAGGCACATACCCCAAATCAAGCTGGGAAGATATTAGGCAGAGAGACTACTGACTACCAGGCTTCAGATTCAAATTCAGATTACCTTGTTACCTTATCAAAGACAAATAGAAGTCTCAGAATAACCTGAAATCTGAAAAAACACGTCCTCGGGATAGAAGAATCACTTAGGAAAAATCACAGTGACACAACTCATTCACCAGTGGTTAGAGGATCAAAGAGGTAAACTGATAGGCAGATGGTCTTTGTGCACGAGTCTCAGATCTCAGCTTTCTTCTGTCAGGGAAAAAAATCAGGCCGATTTGTTTGTATTTCACCTGAAAAATCCTCAAACTCTGGAATGCCCTGCACGTGGTTGGTTGCTGCAATGTGGTTTCCCTGAATACAATTCTCATCCTAGGACAGACGTAGCAGTGGAAACAGATTTGGATAAGGAATGGAGGTGAAAACATGGCAACTCTGGCTGTATCCCACCACTGTGACAAGAAGCATCTTTCACGCTGAACGTTAGCAAGTAAGGAACAAGGCACTTCAGACAGATCCCTAATTTCAGTGAATACCAAAATGGTACAATAACATGTCAAGGCTTACAATCAGTTGGGAGGTAGGCAAATGGGCAGTAGTGCTACCCAAAAAAAAATGCTAAGAGATTGAAAAGATATGAAAAAATACTAGAGAGTATTTGTAGCCAAGGATTCCAAAAGACCTGCTCCCGTTTTCCTATCCCTTTTCAAATTGGCCAGGCAACACGTAGGCTCACAACACACATTATGTATGGAACTTTTCACATTAAACGGTCTCAGCAGTTTGTAGGTCTATTTTTAAACAAAGAAAGTGAATTCATATTGAGTTGATATATATATGGATCAGGGAGGAGGGACTGTAAGATAAAATCTTTTACTTCTTTGTTTCAGCTAACCGTTCACCATTCCAACCTTTCTTTCCATCTCATTCCTCTAGCTTCAATTCCAATTCATGACTGGCTTCTTCCATGTGTCATTTTTTTTCCCCTCAGTATGTTATTCATTAAAAAGCATTTAGCATTAATCTGGACTCCAAGTAAAAAACTTTAATTCACTTTTGTACCCAAACAGTCTATTGGTCATGCAGAAAGAGTTATTTTTCCTCTGAATATAAATAAACAAAGGAAGTGAACGGCGCTTACATCTCCCACAATTACTTCCAGCAGCACAACTGGCAGAAATACCTGCTTCAGCTCTACTGTGAGAAATCTATTCTGTGAGAAATCCTCATTTTAGTGTTTTAGCAAATTGTTTATAAAGTGTTTCTGATGTGAGGGTTAGAAAAATACACGAGGAAGTTGCTTATCTAGACCATTTTGTCAACTCTGAAAATAGATGACATTTCAACAGAAAGCTTGTTAAAAAATGGGGCTTCATGGTACGGTTTTGATTTCCACATACAAAAACCACAGTGGTTTGAGGGACAGTTGATAGAAAACACTCATTTAGAGAAGACTAGAAACACTGTGATTATTCCTAAAAAGCTTAGACATCAATTAAAAATATGGTTGTCTCAATAATGGAGGGAAAAATATCACAGGTAATACTTGAATAAAGGCAGTGACATATTCTTACACACACAAAAAAAATCACTTTTATGGGTACAGGCTTGTATTCCAAATACACTACTAAAAGCATCCTTCTCATTCTCAATCTGAAAACAAAATATAAAGCCACTCCTGTAAGTGCTTTTCTGCTTGAGCTGAGATAGGTGTAAATTAAGCAACGCTACTGTCAGGGGAAACAATCAGCAAATAAACTTTGGTGTTAATATTTACATAGGAAAATTACCCTGGCCATTATTACAGATTACTCAGAACAACACTTAAACGCCACCATCCTCTGCTAATTATAAATTGACTGATTAAACCAAGGAGATAACTGAAAGAGTAACAGGCGCGAAGGCCAAAACTCACTGCTTTCCTCTGCATCCCCTGGGGAAGGTGAAAATAACTTTGGTTTTGTTCAGACTGATGGGAGGGCTGTGGGGTTGGTGGCCTGTGAGGAGAGACAAGCCAGGGAGGAGGCTGGAAGGGATGAGGCAGGGCCTGAGGTGGGAAGCACCTGAGGCACCCAAAGCTCTTGAGGCCAGAAGCCCTGAGGCGGGAAGCCCTCTAGACACCCGAGGTCCCGTTCACCACTGCCCAGCAGCCCAAGCCAACAGTAGACAAGTCAATCCACTGCCACAACCCGTGAGGGAGCCAGTCTTGCTTTGAAGCAGCAGATATTGTTCATTTTCCCAGGAAAGCACCAGGAAGTCTATTGTCAATGGAAGCCCTCGACCCTGTAAGGAATATCATCATGTTACAAACTTTAGGCAGTTGAGTCTCTCTACCAGATATGAGAATGATCAATGGCCTTGAAGTACCAAGAGAGAGTAAAGAGACAGCTCAGGGGATTTGAAGACTCATGTCAAAGTCTATGTTTTTGGAGATCTGCTGGTCCAATCTCCTCTTAAAAGCACAGTCACCATGTAGGTTATCCAGGGCCCAAGTAAGCCAAATCTTGAGTACTTTCAGTGAAGAAATAAGTTTCTGCTACTTCGTGGCTAACCGATTCTTTTGGTGAATTGCTCTAAGAAAGATTTTCTTTCCTTTTGTTCAGAGAGAATTTCCCCTCAAGCAGCTTGTCCCTGTTGCCTCCCATCCTCTTACTTTGCACCCTTGTGAAGAAAGAACTGTTGTCTCCTTTATGGTTACCTTTTAGGTACTGGAAAACACAGTCAATTTTCACTAAGCCTTCAAAAATAAAAAGGAAACATGGTAGTTTTTATTCCAGTGATGAAATAAACAACACTGAAGTCAGATGGAGAGTCAAGTCAACACAGGAGAAACACTAGACAAAAGAAAACAAACAAATCCAAACATACTGCATTCTTAGAAAAAAAATAACACTGACAATAGGTATTTGTACCCCTGGAAAGTGAAAACAAAGTAATCTTGACATTGAACCACCTAACCACAACCTCCATTTTAAAAATAACATCTTGTATAACAGGGAAGTCAAACTCAAGATGGAGACTACCAGACAAATACAAGTGTTAGGTCAAGATTGCAAGATTTTCACTAATGCCGAAGGCTTAGAAGATCCTTCCACAGCAACTGAATCAGCAGTAGCAAAACCCTAACTTTCACGGATATTTTTCATGTAATGTGTGTTCGTCATTCTTGACTGTTTACGGAGAATCTAGAATGAGCTTCAAAGGGTGCACCTATACTCATGTTCCCACAGAAAACCTGAATGCTCCCTTTCAATTTGCTTGCATTCTGTTGTTGTATGCTAACCCGACTTTCCACATCTAATTTAGATAGATAAATGCAGTTTAATACCAGAAATACTTGCTCTAGAATGATTAATTTTCCTTCTTTGTGCACTTTGGCAAGCATAATGGTTAAAAAGACATCCGTGGAAAATGAAAGGAAAATCGTATTAGCCCTGCATGACACAACCATATTAGGGTTTGCACTTTATCCTGTAACTTTGGTTTACCATTCTGACGGAAGATGCACATATTACTTCCAATAATTGGAGTTTAAAAGGGTGTAAGACGATGGTAAAATGCACAAGCCATGCCATTTAGAAGCATTAACTCAATGGCAATCATTCATAGTCTGCAGCAGACAGAATTTTTCCTTCCAGGCACGTATGAAACGATGTTTGGACTTGCTACCTTCACAGGAAGGCAAAGAAGTTATGAAACACTGGTGTCACTGGGTAAAACAATGAATTTCCAGAAAATGTTAAGCAATCCCTCTCGAAATCAATACTTAACAATATCATTTATATCAATCACGTTATGGCATTGCTGATGGAAAATGAATATGGCCCTATGCAAGCAGCTGTTTTCTAGACACAGGTGTGAACTTAAAGCTTTTTCCTTACTATGACCTTAAGGTAAGAAAAATATGAAGTACTTTAATTTCCAATAGTGGAAAAAAACTGCTGTCTTTAGCAGTTATTAGCTACATACTCAGCTAATGTACAAGCTATGTCAGTTTACCTCGTGACCTATATTAGGGTTTTGCAGGGTCAGCTAGCTTACACGGAGAGAAAGATGCAATAGTTAGCTGACACAGGCAACTGGTTCATTAAGATTGTTTCAGCTGTACATTCTAATAAAGGAAATGGCATGATGCAAAAATTATTGTGGTTTTCAGTGTGTAAATCTTAACCTGAAAGTTCCCATACAGACTTTTTCTGACATTTCAGATAATAAACTACATATCACTTCCTCTAACCTCCAGAGTCTAAAACCACAGCAAAAACAAACAAAAAGTTAAGCGAAGATAAATCGTGATTGCCTGCAGCCACTGCAGAAATATGAGTCCTTTGATGGTCCTGAACCTCCTCACCTTATCATTTTACGACACAGCGGAACCCCCATTTCTCTGTCTTGTTTCTAAAAGCTTCAAGGTTATTGCTGGTTTTTAAGGAGTCTTATAGTCTGCAGACAAAGCCATACACTGCACTGCTAAGTGTAGTCTGGAACATTACGCACTGCATTAAAGAAAACCAGACATTTATCTCTATATTTTAGAAATAAACTTTAGCTCATGTTTTAGTACTATAAAAGAATATTTGATGTGGATATGATATGGGCTATGACTGTTTACAAGGTGAGCAATACAATGCTGGGCAGCTGAATTATTTTCACAGAAATAAAAAGTTAGCAGGCACTGTGGAATAGGAGAGAAAGAAGATTTCAGAAAACATGTTGAAATAAATGCTGTGAAAGAACCAATGGACATAAGAAAACTTGGCTATAGGTTGTGATAGTGGGAACAATCACTATGTATGGATTAGTTTTGTTGTTCCTCAAAAAGCTCATTATTAATCAATGACTGCAATCCATTTATTTGCCCTTTTTTCTATTATGTACCTCTTCCCAGGCACACTACCACCTGCAACAGACAGTATTTCCTGTTGCAAGAGACACTGTATACTTAAGGAGCATAAACACATCTGAAGGCATTAATCCCAGAAATAACGGTATAAATCATGACTCCAGACTATGAGAAACACATTGAAAAACACAATGCACAAAGAATTGTCAGGCTAGCGATGGCAAATTTACAGACTGGGTGAAAAATGAGAATGTTTTGAAGATACTTGTGTGACATTCCATGACCATTTCGTATTAAATGGCTAAATCCCTGACATATTCAATGCAGTTAGCAGATTTTTGGCAGGTTTTTCTTCTGCTAATGTTCTCAGAGGCTTTCTTGCTTTTGGGAACAGCTAGACAATAGTCATCTCCAGTCTGCATCAGCGTAAAAACAAGCTTCCTGAGAGGCAAATTATTAAATGCACAGTTCTCTTTACCCATAATTTCTTATCTACCTTACTTACCATATTGTTTATTGTTTCATGTTGTATGGCCAAATGTCAAATTTGTTCTAAAAATAAAATGAAACATATGGAGAGCATTGCATTTCAATTTTGATACATTACAGAAGTAACGATCTAAAAAATTACAATGTGTATCACGAGGGATGCACATTTATTCCCATTAGAATAACAACAAGAAGTTAGATGTATATAAACAGAAAATTAACTGTAATTTTTTACTTATTAGATAATCCAGCTGCCTTGGTATTTGAGGGAAAGAAAAAGGATAGATCAAAAAACCAGCAGCTACTGACCAACTCCGGAAAAACCAAGATTAAAACTGAAAATTAATCAACTTCAAGAGATGTTTTCCATCAATGGTGTCAATTTGTGGATAATTCAATTTAATAAAACTGAAACAAGACCATTGCAAAGGTAATTTGAGGCATTAAACCACTGAACATAGGAAAAAAATCAGACTACAGAGACTTCACAATGAATTGTTATGAACTATTTCAGTATAGTTATTTCACTTAGGGAAGCTTTCCTGGGTTTTGATGTTGGGGGGGTAGGTATTTTTTGTTTGAGTTTTTTTCTTCTTTCACCCTTAATGCCATTATTTCCTTTTCATCAGCATTTCAGCATCCAGGCTAACTGCTTCCATCATGCATGAAACAGAGGCTCTTTCATATGTTTTATTAGAGAATAAAAAGATCTCCTCTCTCCAGTGGAAACTGTAATCCATCTTTCACGTAAGATGCAACAAAAGAATTTAAAGTTAGGCCAATGAATGGCTGAAAATATCTACAATACAAAGTGGCTATACAGGACATTCTAAAGTAACCAAATTCATCTTCCACTCCTGTGTTCTTCACAGGATCTTCATCAGTGATGTTTGTCATAAGAACAAGTGCAACACTGCAAAATGATTTTATTCCCTTCAGTTGGGTTCTATTTGTTTTTTTTTTTTCAAATCCACACACATATCCCTTCAGTATCATGTTAGCACCAACAAAACTACACCAACTGGTTCTCAGGAACATCAGAATGGACAGCTGACAATCAAAACAAGGTCTACAATAGTGCATCTGAATATGCAAAACATCACCTCCTTCCTCACCTCAGTGATAATGAGTGGCTAACACCTGAATTAAGGCAAAGGTCAGCCAAGCTGTCCCATTACACACAAAGACGCAGCTGGTGAGGTACCATTCAGCTACACTCTTTTTTCTGTGACCATGTGAACTTTTCAAGGACATGCTGCAAAATTTATCAATAACTCACAGCCCTAGAAAGCAATCAAATCCATGCCTTCTGCTCTTCGGATTAGTATTAATTGCTGTGGTCACCTCCCAGTTCTTACAGAAATGTGAATAGCTCTATTACAAGTAAGTGTTGGATGGCATTTCAGAAACAAATATCAATTTTATATTTTCTTCTTTGCTTCTAATTTTGTTACATGAGATCCGTCTCTCACGAAATCAATAACAATGAAAACTACTGTGGTGCTTCTCAAATCGTCTGCCAGCTGCCCAACAAAAGCTGTCAGGTAATTCACTGTTTAGATTTCATTCAGTATCAGGTTAAGATTGACCCAACCTGGTGACGTTCAAGATAATCATTCACCATTCTGCCACTAGCTTATCTGCAGTAACAGGGAGAAATCTACAGCTGGAAGATCCTTGGACAATAGTTACAGACGTAACAGTTAAGGAAATAATAACTATTATGCCTCCCAATATTTTTATGTTCAAAACCTCAAAGCTTCATTAAACAGTGACGCACGTGGGAACCTTGTAAAGCAAATAACCAGTTTTTCTGAATTTGAGATAAAACAAACTACAGCAAAAGTATTTACAGGTGCAAATAAAAACCATAAAGCAAGATATTTTGCTTACAGACTTTATGTACCACCTCATATCTTTCAGTTTTACATGTGAATCAGTCTCTGCAATAAAGTTTCAAGCATTGGAGATTGTTCTTTGCATTCTTATTAAAAAAAATATATAAAACTTTTGTTTGAAAAATTAATACAATAAGCCAGGGTGGATTGATGGCCTGTCATTGTGTGCTACTTACCAGCCAATTTTGCTTGACTAAATATCATTATCCTCCAATTTGCCCCTTATGATAGCATCACCACTGAGAATGGTCTACACACAAATCAATGACAGCTAAGCAAGGACTGGGTATTACCCACTGGATCACAGTCCGTTAAGAAACCATCTTGATCTTTGTCATGTGCACAAGCTCCTCTTAAACAACTTAATACTTCGAGTGATCTGTTTGCAATCGCTGCCTCTGAGTTCTTGTATCATGTTAGCAGTCCTAGCGCAAAACCAAACCAAAGAAGGCAATCTACACACTTGCTGTTGAAGTATGGAACTGTTCAGAAAACAAAAGAAAAATCAGTTCAGTAACAAATGACCAACTTGGAATATGACATTTGGAGGTTCCAGTTGGTGACACATTTTTCCACAGATCAGTTGAACTGTAACCTGCTTGGCCAACAGATTCTTCAGGCAAGGATTTTAATTTTTCATGAACACGCTGCTCTAATAAAGTACTTGGCATTAGTTATGGCTTTTGAATTAAAATGCAGTCATTACATTAAAGTTTAAAATCACACAGCCTTAATTTTGATCAGCATTTTCTTTTTTTTTTTTCACAAGATTTAGCAACTAAGTGCATATTTCACTAGCAAAAGAACTTAAGCTGTACTAATGAAACTTACTTTAGCAGGTCTCTGAAGAGAATGACAATATTTCATACGCCGACTGCATACCAAAAGAAAGCCAAAACCAAGCATGCTGTTCTTATCTGTCAAATATCCCATAGTAGTTCAACTTACGATCAAGTGCAACACACAATCTGCTATCTACATTTTCTCTTGTATTCAGAAATAAAAAGTTTTACAGCATTGCAGAACAGTTCTATGAACTGTCTAGCTCAAGCATGGACTTTAGCACCTATTTGCAAAACTATCTTGCTACAAAAATTTCCAGGTAATATCTTAACGACTGAGCCTACTCAATTCAATTCAGGTATGCATGTCCCTGTGGTTGCCCTACTTTACCTTACCAAAATTTCTCCCTTAGTCTGCTTCGTTCAGGCTAGCATTCGGAAAGCTCAAAAAGTATAAACCATAGGTGTTTAATATAAAATCATTACTTCAGATATGTCTCCTGGCCCCTATAACCTTGCTACTAAAAGAAATTATCACCTGCTGACAGTATGGGAGCCCAACAGCAGACTTCAAATCAGATTTCATCTTGTTTTATCTTGTTTCACCTCGTTCATCTTGTACTTGAGAAACAGTGCAGATGTTTAATAGAAACACCCAATTTGATACCCGATTCCCATGCTAGTATCATTCCACTGTTCAATAAACTACAGTCAGTGAAGTAGCTCAGTTTTACTTATACATTTTAATTGAGTATAATTTACATACCTTATACACCTCTAAGTAGTGTGTCAAATTTGCCCGACAATAAGAATGCAGCTTGCTAAACCAGATGTCTGATCCTCTGGCTTCCCCTGCTCAGTATCAGTTTTCTTTATTACTCTACATTAACTTATAGGTAAATTAAGCATAACATAAGTGTCTAAAATTCCAGCTGTGTCGCAAAATGTTGCCGTAAGACTAAATTTTTAAGTCCAAGTAGTTTTATAATCTATGTGCAGTTATTTATGAAGGCAGCAGGAATGCTATTCTGACAAGCTAATTAAGCTTCCAATAATGTCAGCAGGAATCTGATTGCAAAATGGCTCATTTTATAAACATCACTACTTTTATGACTGACAAAAATATGCACGATCAGGTGCCAGCTCCTTCACAAATACATATTTTACAACTTGCGTTGGAAATTGCTTGCAATTACAAAACTCGAAGGTGTTAAAGGTCTACACTCAATTCATTAAAAAAATGGCACAGTTCATACAAAGATTTCATGGATTTTCCTCATCTGCCAGTTTCACATCCATGTAACTTGACTAGTTTGGGGAGTTACTCCCAGTATATACAAAAATGTACATCTAAATCAAGCCCTCTCCTGTATCCCATGTAGGATCTGGGATTACACATGTGTTTAAAACACAAGTGAAATACAGGATAAAGAGAAATGGACCTTTTCCATTCTAAGGCCACTATACAGTCTGTATACCGCAGTGCACAAGAAGCACACGTTTCTCCAGAATTTTCTTTCTAAGTTTGCTTTACAAGTCTCTCTAAAACTGCAAGGGCCATGAAATCCTCATCAAGTCTAAAACAAATCTATATGTCTAATTGGAAATGTTTTGAGAGCTAAAATCATACACGGTATCCCACTGCTTAAAGCAGCAGTGAATACTAAATTGAGCCACTTAATCATGGTAGAGATGGCTGTGTTGATAGCCATTATGGCTTTTCTAACTGTAATACAGGTTGACGCAAAATATTGAATGTTATCTCTCTCATGTATACGTGGACACGGATACATTTACAATAAGTTTAAGTATTGGGAAGAAACAGTCATTATGTACCGACCAAGTGTCTAATCAAATAGGAAACCTTCTAGTAGCTCTGTTATTGCCTGCTCTTGTCAGTCACTTGGCAGAATCCATTCAGAAATCCAGTGTCAACTTCTTCTCACATTGGAGTCATTGGGGTTTTTCGTTTGGTGGTTTGTGGGTTTTTTAAAAGTTTCTATTAAGAACATTTGAAAACAGTAGCCTTGAGACAGCAGGGACAAAAACGTACAACTAAAAGTCAGACTTCACAGCCCTCAAAAATTTAAGACAGGTTTAAAAACCTCTTCAGGAGATGTGCCTTCTGGTTTTATTAAAAATGAAGGTAACATCAAATAAAAAGCAAAACTAAAGAACAGGTAGAACGTTTTACTTATGTCAAACCTTAAATGTAAAGTATATATAGAAAAACCCCATGGTTTGGAATTTCAAGAACAGGTATATAAACATGTATTTTCTATCCCAGAAAAACAATCCATGCAGGTGTTACAGTATTTCATCATTCTCTACATCCACTGGTATGCAACATCAACTTCTGTTATTAAATAGATACAGAGAAATCATGAAGTCACACAAATACCAGGGTCTTCCAGCCTCAGTGATACCCTAGATCGAGCAAATCTGTTCTTTGGTAACTGGAGTAGGCTTATTTTCCATTCCAATGCAGTACTGTCAGGAGGCCACATTAGTCACTCAGCTCAGAAAACTGCAACTCCTGTTGCAGTCTGGGCTATTTTTGTCAAAAGAAAATAATATCAAAGGTGGTATTAGAGGTATAAATGCCAAGAAGTTGAAATTATTCATTTATTGCGGTGGCTGTTTCAGAAAAAGAAAATCCATACTCTCTTCTTCTCTACTCATTGTTTAATCTAGGCAACATTTAGACTCGTATGTAAAGGTACTTAGATAGATGGGAATGTACACATGCACACTTTCAGTTTAAATTAAGGAGACCTGTGTGGAGAACGGCAATTTAAAGTTAACATGAGTTGAAGGTATTCCTACAATAAAGTTCAAAGATTTAGTAAACTGGGACATTACAAATCCAAACAAAAAAAAAAAAAGCGTTTCTAGATTTTTCATCTTCCCTTTTTCAACAAAGACTGACAGAATATACATATACAGGTTGACATTCGGATTCATCCAAAACAATTTTCACTTTGCTCAATTCCCGAGTCCTATCGACTAATCATTGTGTAATATCATTCACAACAAAACATTTTCAGTAAGTGAAACAATAAGCGAAGGAAACCAAAACTAAGCTCAGAAGCTAAGTGGTTTAAAAAGCCTGGTAATGTCTATGTGTGCATAAGTGTGTCTATCCTTTGTTATTTTTTTATACACTATATATATAGACACACCCCCACACAGATATTTACACACCCCGGTGCGCACAGGCGCACGCGCACACACACGCACATTTGTAACCTGCAGTGAAGATCCATCTATTTTCTAATAAGGAACGAAACACATTATTTAAAAATGTGGCTAAATTTAACAAAACAGAGAAGAAACTGCTGCTATCAAAATATACAATTTGGATTGCAGACTAGAAGGCTAACAACATTAAAAAAATAGTTTTAAGCAAAACCCTTTTGCTTCTGAATAAACAACAGGTATCAACCTGCCATAGCATGAAGCATCCAAACAAGATTTTATAAAAAGTTTAAACTGTGACCCTTCTTCATTTGTAAAGTTCTTGACGTATCATATAGTGCGAGCTCTGGTCTCCAAACTGGATCCCCTTTCATTTTTCCTCAATTCATGCTTCAGGAAATAAATGGCAGCTGAAGGATTCAGAATCTCAAGTGAGATTTGTGCTTTACCATATACCTGAAAAAAAAAAAATTAACAGAAGACAATGTTACTACGCTTTTGGTATTTGCAGCAATTTTACTCTCAGGAATAATATGTACAGGCTTTGTTAAAACAACATTCTTAGAGAATAAGCAAGTTGCCAAAGAGATGCAATGGTGTATATGCCATATACCTCTCTAATATGCACAATATTTGTCCCACTAAAAGACAGACAGCTAAAACCTTTGCTTCAAAGAAAATTCATGTTTTCCAGGGCATCATGTGACTTCTAACATTGAAAGAGTGTTGTTAAAGAAAACTAGTTTATTCTGGGGATTCAGGCACACAGTTTCGCTGAGACTTTTAAATAAGAAGCCACAGAAAGTTTGTCGCTTGGAATTATTTTGACAATTTCCCTAGGATTTTTCTTTTTAAAGTTCACTCAGTCATTCAAGTAGTTTGCTGTGTAATCAACATGAAAAGATTAAACATTCATGAAATGCATGGGCTTCTCCCTTCCTTCAATATTTCTTCAACTGCTTCACGATAAGAAAGTGGCTTCGTCACAACACGATAAAGGTATTGCAATAAACTTCCTATTCAGACAAGGTTCTGCACCACAGAGAAGCAGTCAGAAGCAATGCTGCTCTTGACAGAGCTGCTGGTGCTCCACCATCCCTTGTTTCTCATGAAAGGCATGGCTACATACTCGGAAGGCCTCTAAGATACAGAAGGAATCACCAGTCCACAACTCATGTGCTATAACTTTTTTTAATTTCTTCTTCCTCTTCTACCCAGGGCTGTGGACTCAAGGGCAACAGGATAATCAGGATTATGGCTCTTAAGGTAGTTTCTCACCTTTTCTAGACTGTCACATAATCATTTAGGTTCTAGTAAGGTGGTGAGAGAAAGGAAGAGAGCTTGTATGCTCAGAACTGCAGCCCCAGAGGAGGGCTGGGGGAAAAAAACACCACCACTTCACTTGCTCTCCATTCCTTGCCTTCTGCCTAAAGGGAGGTGAATCATGGTACCAATCAATGATTAATGGTAAATATTCTTCCTTTAAGTCCATGCAAACCACGCGTGAGAGATTAGTTTTTATAGCCTGTAATAAAATATAGTGGTATATATTTAACTGTATCATCAGAGAAATATCTCAGAAAGCAATATTTCCAAGCTAAAACATTGTTCAGATATCTAAGTTGCAGGCAATTCCCTGGTTGTCATGACTTTTTATTTCCACCAAACATCACAGAAGCTTGAAGGATTTTCAACAGCAAACATACCTGTCCAAAGTTTCCCAGAAGCGTAGAAATACTGGCCTGTCCAAGTGTCTTTTGTGGTAGCTTAGTTCTAACACTGTTACATCCCATTTCTGTACATTTGGATCCAGACGTACTTCATCGTATTTGAGATGAAAAGCTTTAACTAAAGGAAACAGGAAAATATGTATGGACGTGATGACTTTACAGTGCTTAATTATTACTCAAAGAAAATTCCCACCCTGCTCCTGTTTCAGAATAGAGCCTGAAAACAAAATTAATGAGCCCATCTCAAGAAAGTTAACTAGTTGATAAAGGGCACTGAGCTAAATATAGCGGTTAGTGGCCACTATCAGGGTCTCATGCTACTAGAGGTTCAAGTGAAACGGCAGTCTCAATTTTTAGGTGCCTAGATTTCAGGAGAAGGGTGGAAGCTCATTGCCAATTAAAGTACATTTTTTTACTCTTCACAATTTCCATTTTCTATATATCTTCACTTGAAAGTGCTATTTTCTTCTTTCATTAGCCTCTTGTAAACTCTCCTGTGGTGCATTTTTTCTTTTACCTTGACTTTCAGGTTCTCTCACTCTCTCCCTGTTCATTCTCAACCTTCCCTTAAGCAACTATTTTCTATTATTCTGTTTTCTTGTTCACAGATCCATCCTTAGCCTTCTGTTCTATGGTTTTCCTTTTTTCCTCCTTACCAAACTACTGCTTTCTTTCTGGGTTCTATTTCACGTACCAAATATAAGCACACCAAAACCTGATCAAACCTGTTTCCTCATTCCACTGTCTGGAAGAGGACAGACAGAACTAGGGTGGTATTTTGTTTGTTTCTTAGTTTTTTGCTTTTGTGTGCATGCATAGGTTTGAGGGTTTTAATCTGTAGCTCAGAAACCACTGGAAAAACTATAGAATCCACTGAAAAAAATTGTGTATTCTAAGGTAGCTTCAGAGTGAGGCAACAGAAGCTGACAGTTGCTTTAGATATTATCGTACATCTTACAGTCAGAAGAGTGAACTGTGTGAGGCAAGTGCAGCCTGTCTCAAAAGCATACTGAGCATAATTTTGGTAACTCAAAGGAACCGTTCACATCTATACAGCGGTTATGTCTAGTTCACAAATTAAAAGTATTTGTATTTTATTAAACTTTCAAGACATGAGGTGATATTTGTAAAGCTTATTGAAATACTAGGCGATTAATCCTCTGTTCAAGGTAGTAATGAAATCTGAAGATGGTTGGCAAACCTGTTATCTATGAAGCATTATAATACACATTGTCTTTTTAGAAGCATGCAAAGCAAATTTTATACTAGCAATTTCTGAACCTCTTGTAAAGATGACAGCTCTGAGATGACAACTCTGAGAAGATTTCCATGAGCTTCCACAGGTGAAAACAGAGCAACTGCAGAGGGCACACTAGTATCTGCCATCTGTGCAACGACCTAAGCCTCTGTCTTTCCATCACCCCAGGCCCACAGCTCTTTGTCAGTATTTGGCAGTGCTTTGCCATAAGCATAAACACACACACACACAAAAGCAGAATAACAAACCCCAAAACACTTAAAAATCAAACCAAAACTCCCTTACTTTTTGCAAAGATATCAACAGGTGATCCGTCAGGCAAGAGCCAGGGCCAGCCTTTGAACTGCCATGCAGGACCCTGCACAAACACTGCCACCACACGATCCCTACGAAGACAGAGATGGACATGTTGATGGCCATGACCATTTATATTACGTGCTTTCTTAAATAGGCAATACACTTTAATGTAGCTTCTCACTTTCCTAACAGCAGTATAGCACATTTTAACGAGCACACCTCCAGCAACACCGCTTTTGTTCTGCTCAGCAGAAGAAATTATTCATGGGTTTCTTCTGGACTTGTAGCTCTGTTCCTTTGCAGATTGCAGCTCAGTTTCTCAGGTTTGTTTTATAAGAAGTCAAACGGTATTTATTTGTGGTCATTATTTCTTTGCTTTTAAAAAGTGCTCCAACATTTAGAGATAATCTTCTACTAACAACACCATAAACTGAGATGTATCAATTTAAAAGCCTTTACTCTGAATACTGTGAACGTCCACTCTGAAGTATTTATTAGAAGAGACAGCTGCTACATTTCTGCAAAGTACATCATTTATTGCAAGGGTATGTAACCATTACTTGTGGTCTAAGAAAATAAATTTGTGATTAGGATGAAGCTTTTACACTGATAACATTTTAAAAAACCCCACACACTTTGAGAACAAATGACCTCCCCCATACAGTCTACCTTTTTCTTCATCATTTGCATCACCCAACCGTGACTCCTTCCTATTACAACAAATAATTACCTCCTAATCTAAGCCCCAAATCTAACTCACCATACAGTCAACCAAATCTGAAATGAAAAAGAATAATCAAATTCTGCAGTTGTGGGGTTTTTTTGTTTGTGGTTTGGTTGTGGTTTTTTGTTTTTTTTTTTAAGAGACAGACTAAAGCTTTGCCATTTAAAATGATGATGCAGGTTTTTGTAATGGCTGACAGCGGCAACATGTTAATTTCTAGATACTAATACTTGATTCTGACTTGGATAAAAACCAGCTAAAACATTCACATCACTTCATCTCTTCACTCAGAAGCACTTTAGGAACATTTTAGATGGTTCTTAAAGGTTTAATCATTAAATATTTTAAGTGCTATTTGATATTTAGGTTTTCAAAACCATGAATTTCTGATTAGTTCAAGTTCTCAATACAAAGAACAGTTAATTTAAGAGCAGCATCTTTCCAAAGTATTCCTCTGCATTAGAATCTAAATTGGAAGTTACAAAACCACCATGTATTTCTTTGCTTGTGTCTGAATCATCACACTTGTGTAGAAGAAGTAAAAGTGTTAACCTAATTCATTACATTACAAAAAAAAAAGATGCTTCTCCAGAATTTTCCTGATCAAAGAGAAATATGTTTTCATATCATCAAAAGACAGGCTACAGACAAACCATTTCTAGCTTTGTCTTGAAACTAAAAGCTATGATTCCCCTTTTCCTAACAGAGGTTCTACCTTCTGAAATAAGCTTCCATCACTGAATCTGATTCAAATGAAACTGATTCAATACTGAAACCCCGTCTCGGCCTTTACTCACTGATGTGTTTGCTGCTATTTAAACAGTCAGAATGTCAGATGCTGAAGGCCTGTATACATTTTGCTCTCAGATCATGTTTCAGAGACTTGTGCATAAACTTGTACTACCATATCAGAAAACTGATATGAATATTCCTCTTCAGATTTCTGTGACACTTCAGGCAAACCCGATAAAACTGGTTGTGCTGCTCACACTGTTCAGATGTAGAGTGCTGAGATTTCTTGAGATCTTTTAAATAAATTTAGTTTCATATTATTTTCACCTGAAGAAAAGACTCCAATATAATTAAAAATCAAGTCCATTCTTATACCTGTATCTTCACTTTTCAGTGAATTCAGTAACATTTTACTGGTGCTATCCAAATTCTGCATTCTTTTGCCTAAGAAATTTTGTAAAAGAGAAATCTATTTTACCAGTCTTGTGGCATAAGTTTCAGAGGTTGGTCTACTACTCGATAAGGTACAGTAACGCTGACTGTAGTTCCCCCAGGCTGTATCTGGTCCTTCCTCCTCTGTATTAGAGTTTCATTCTCTCGTTGACAGCCTTGTTTCTTTTTTTCATCTGATGGTACAAACCTTGGGGAGTAAAGAAACATTAGGTAGACAAAAGCAATGTATTTGATGTAATCAGTCGTACAAGTAACAACTTTATCAGAGTTTGGCATTATTGGCAACAGCCACTGAAACCAGGTCATTTTCACTTTGCCAAGCCTCCATCGCTACTCATGCACAACAGGAAAAACCAGAAAGAAAGAATAATACAGTCTTATGATTAAAAAAGTCTTCTTAAAAACGCCTCTATCCCTCAAAACTACAGCCTGGCCTGCTCTTATACATTTGTGGCATTCCTTGCTGATCTTACCCGATACATTTGCAGATAAGAAGTCAGGTCACAACATGCTAAGTGGCTAACGTTCTTTTTTAGGGATCAAGGGTAACATGGGGAAACTTGGGCCCAAAGAAACAATTACTTCCTCAAGCAAATTTTAGAGTGCTTACTCTTGCAGCCATTGGAATTATGCATTTTCAAAACAGTTGGGATTTTTGGCCAAAAAAGTTTTGAATGAGGGTTAGTGGTTTCTCTGTGTGATGGTGATATTCCATTATCAACGATTCATTTGGTTACTACAGTGCATGGATTTTTCTGTTCTTGTTTTCTAAATAGCTTCTTTGACAGATTAAATACCCAGAACATGATCTTCACATCATCTGTCATCTCTGTATAACAAAAACAAATGCTTAAGATATGACCCTCACATATGATTTGCAGATCTCTTCTCAAGCCTCCCCTCACCTTAAAAAACAAACACCACACAATTGCCTTTCAAGAGTCTCTTTGCTTGGGTTCTAGTGAAATAAAACACACAGTTCCCCAAATCTGCATCATAAATGTGAAAGCAGTGTAAGCCTTTCTACTGAAGAATCTACATAGATTTTTGTCAAAAAGGAAAGATAACAAAATTCTGCATTTTATATGACTACATTTCCAAACCTTCTGATAAGAAACAACACAGTGTTGCACTTTGCTGGAAAAGTTACCTGAGTATTGGTGCTATATTTTCAAAACACAGTACTGTGCATAATTCTTAAGACTTCTCTTTGTTACAGTGCAGATGGCACTTCTAAAAAGTTGTCTCTGCAACTTCTATTTGTTCTCCTCAGCTTATTTCTACTTGAATATCAAAACCCAATTTGAATGGCAGACTGCACTTCCTAGTGACGGAAAAGTAGAAAAAAGGAATGGAAAAAGAAATGAGGAAAAGCTCATTATTCAGTCAACTTGAAATACTAGTTTTTGCTACCATCAGAAAAATAGCATTTTCAGGGGAAAAAAAAACCAAACAAATGTATTTTAAGGCAGCACATTCAAAAAGTCAATAAGTCTTCAAGCAAAACTACTTTACTTTCCTAATGTAAATAAAGAGATGATGCTCCCTTATACTCTTCATGATTGAACAGTTTCCAAAACAAGTCACCACCAGTTTCTCAAGTGTGTCCAAATGCATAAAACTACACTGCAAAACTAAAAAACACCACGCTGCAAATGACTATCCATTTTGCACTCAAGTTCACTAGCACTGAAAATACAGAAAAAGCATTACAGATACAGATTGATAAGTTACAAATGAATTATGCTTATCTGTCTAATACAGGTAAAATAACACCATTCTAAACGAAATACATCCAAAAAAGCTATACAGGATACACTAGGGAAAAAGTACACTTAGGTCACCTAGAATATTATTTTTAAAAACCTGTTAAGACAGCCATTTCATCAGTAACTGAAGTAATCAGAAAAGAGTTAACATTTACATATCTCCTATCTGCCTCACCCAATTGACATATGTAATTGTGTGCCACACAGAGAAGTGTTCACCACAATTCTACTTTGGCAAAAGCTACCAAACACGATATCCCAATTAAGTATTTCTAGTCAAGTTTAAAACTCAGAGGTGAAGAGGAACTTCAATCATGAGCATACCTAAAGGGTCTGTCCTGCCAACATGTCCCGGGCTTTGCTTCACCAATACTAACTGAGAAGAAACTGTATTTTATAACTCACAACGAGGATTTGCTTGGTGGTCTGAAGCTTTTGATAAAACCATTCATGAGTCTCAGAAATAAAGAATCTCATCCATCAGAATTAAGGAACCTGGGCTGGAAAGTGGGAATTTTGAATTATTTGAAGTAACTTAGCCCAGTGGTAATGTTTCTATGAAAAGTCAGGATCACCTAAAATGGTGCAAAGCTTGAGAGTAATTTTGATCTTTATTATATGTGCCATGCACTAAATGAGAACAAACTCTTACAGAATATATAAATACAAAACAGCCATAAAAACATTACAGTGATAATCAAATATTCATATTGAACAGCAATCTAAAAGGTCACATTTTTAATTTAATTTGTAAATGTGAGGCAGTAAACCCATTTTAATTGGAAACAGGAAACCTAGCCACCTCTGCCAAATTAGACAAGAAGCAATATTGCTGTTCTGCAAAGTCTACCAATTTCACTGCTGTACCTGAGACCCCTTAAATTCAGCTGAAACGGGCAGTCTCAATTCTACTTCTAGCTTTACATGCTTCTGTGTTTAGGTATTAATTTCAACACTAGCTTATTGACATTGTCTCTGCATTTCAGATAGAAACTGTGTTACAGCCATTAAGGCACTATTTGTCCATAGCTCAGTTATGTATCTTCTAGACAATAGCTTCAGGTTTATTTACAGTAAAAATATGAATGTTATTCAACACACTTTCCAGACCCACACATAAAATATCTTGTTACCTGAATTTTCTCAGGAAACATTTACAAAGGAGGATGGGGCATCCCTTTTGTATCTAGTAACAGGACAAGGGGTAATGCGATGAAGCTGGAACACAAAAAGTTCCACTTCAATATAAGAAAAATCTATTTCACTGTGAGGGTGGGGGAGCCCTGGCACAGGCTGCCCAGAGTGGTTGTGGAGACTCCTTCCTTGGAGGTCTTCAAGACCCACCTGGACATGTTCCTATGCAACTTGATCTAGGTTGACCTGCTTCTGCATGGGGGTTAGACTACACCACCTCTAAAGGTCCATTCCAACCCTACCATTATATGATTCTGTGAAACAATATCAATGAGCAGATTCACAAGGACCAGTAAAGAAGGTGACAGTCATAAAGAAGACACTGAAGGAATTCCTTACATATATGTACACACAGAGTACAGGAGAATAAATGACAACTTACAGAAAAGCTTACGAAATGCATACTTGTATTTCTGGGAACCATTGATTCAGTAAGTATAATAAAACACAAGCTTATGAAATCCGAGTAGTAAAGAAAACACCAGAAAAACCCATCTTCTCTTGGGAATTATTTGCCATAGCTGGTGGCTTACCTACATATTGGTACTTGAAACCTTTTTAATCAGCTAACACACTAGAAATGTGTTCTGAAATCCATCTATGCAGAAGCTCACATTTTTTTTTGTTACTTCTCCATATTACTATTCTCTAACTAAAAAAAAAAACAATAATAAAAATCCATATCTACTTAAGATCCATGTTTATATCCCTACTAGGAAATTAACAGTACTCAATTTGCTTGTTATTAATTGTCAAAATCATTATTGCCAGAAAAACTGGTGCACTTTCAACTTTACAAAGACAGCAAGTCCCTTTCTAAGCTAACAGACAAGTGATTGAATAAGACCAAATTATGGGAGATAAGTGGTAAGATACTATCTGCTGAACTGCCAGAGCTGCTCGTGCATAAACTCTAAACTCACATCAGTTGTGATCGTTAACTTTAAAACACTTTTACTGAGGTCAAGTCAGCACTTTCTGGCCCCTAGTTCAGGCATACTGAAAAATGCATGAACAGAGAATAAGGCAACTCCAATGCTGGACCGCAACTGAGATCATCACAACATAAATTTGATTCTGCTTAGAACTAGACACTTATTTTTACTGTCAGAGAGTCCTCTCAATATTTTTGTCAGGATTACAGTATCAAAAGCTTCATAAATCTATTTTTTCCAGAGGAACAAAGGGTTTTTTTTGCAATACAACATCCTTGAATCTTTCAGAGAGTTTGCTGGATTAAATCTCAGTGAGCAGCCTGGCCACATATGGTGAAACATATCATGAGCAAAAGCATCATCATAATAAAAATACATAATCATCATCTAATCATTTACATCTGCCTGATATAATTCCTGCCTCACTCTTGTTCCATGCAAAGCAGAAGCATTGCCTTTGAAAAGCTGAACTTCATATATTCTCAGTCTGGAAAGACAGATTTTACACAATAATTATGATATCCAGTGTTGCATTCAGATACTGAATAAAGACTGTTATATGAAATACTTTTTAAGGAGTTTCACAACATACCATAAAGTACTGCAATTCTGATTTTAAATGCTATTACAAGAAGGCTGATTATCTCTAGAAATATGAGAAATTAAAATCTACCTGCAAGTTTCTCAGCAGGGATTAAGTAGAGAATATTAATTTCATTGTGCTTTTTCTATCTGGACAATATTTCTTTATTTCAAAACTTGTGGCAATGACACGTGCCTTCCAAATCTCTTCTGTGAAATTTGGCTCAAAGTGGGGCATGAGTTAAAGAAGGCAGTGACTTAGAAGCAGAAATTAGATAATTCTTTCCTTGGAAAGCCATCACGTATCTATCAATCATACTCTATGTCAAGGTTAGTTCTATGCTCTGAATACCTGAACAGTAAAAACAAACGCTGCAGCCATTCCTACATAAACTACCACAGTAAATCTGAATGCAAAAAATACACAGGCCAGGTGGCATCTGTTCTACAAGAGTGATAGAACTACGGCTAAAGTAATACTTTGCTCTTCTGAATTCTGCTATTGCATTTCTCATTCATTAACACACCTTGCCTATTCACTTTCTCTTTCATACTTCTTAACTACATCAGTGTCCTCCTTTGAAGCCTTGAACTTTCACTTTTTTCTGGATCATCTTCTTTGCACTCTAATGATCAACTTCCTCCTGAAGCATTTCTTGAGAACTAAACTGTAGCTCTACCCCAGTGGAGTTGAAGACAAGGCAAGCCTCCTAGCAAAGACATCCTGACACATGACATACAGGTGCTTTATTTCATTTAAGGTATTTCTGTACCAGCAAGCCACAAAAAACTGGAGTTTTAGTTATGAAATTTTTTCTTAAACATAAAAACCCACCCGAACAGGCAAAGCAACATCATCTGTTAACACAGTTACATCAGTCCAGTAACTGCTTGCACATTAAACAATAATGTTAAAAGCCAGTCCTCTCTCTGTTTATTTCAGAAGAGGCATCAAGAGTCCAGCACATCTACTGGATCTTAGATATATGGTAATAATCTAGCAAATAGAAATGGATGGAGATCAGAAAGCACCTGGTATCTCACAGCACAGTTTTAAAAAATTCTAGGGCAACTCCAGTGCAAGTCGTAGTACTACAAGGACAGACTGTGAAGCAAACGAGTGTAGAGTCTCATACAGGACAAGCAAAGTGCTGAAGGTGGAAGAAAGAAGAGCTCTCCACTTTTTAAACATACAATTGCAGACAATCTAACACTATTTCTCTGTGAAAAATCACGGCCTGTTTCAGAACAATTAACTGGTATTAACTGATAAGCAGCTCTAAATATCATGATCTCTTGGACAAGAACAGAGATAGGGTTTTTTTAGTACTATAATAATGAATGTTACCTTACCATGAAGAAAGTAATTTGCAGTGTTGATTACATTCAAGCCACAATGAATTACATCTCAGAATCAGATGCGTGACTTAGCAAGCCCCAGATCAATTTGCATCAATACTTAATGACAAGTATTGTTGCTTGTGTTATATATGAACCTCAAAGAAATTTGTTTATACAACCAGACGACCTGGTCAGCTGATACAGCTGTTTACCCAAAACAGAGGCCACCCTCTAGTCACTCTTTCCTTTACAATAACTGGGGTAATTTCCCAAAGTCTTTTCAAAGCTCCATAAGCACTGCCCTTGCTCATCTTGTCGAAGTGTTCTTCTACCTTAAGGGTCTGTGCATATATGTTACATGAAAGAAAACCACTACAGATATTAGAAATGGTACTGCAAGACTTATTTCTCCATCTGCCCATTTGTCCCACAGGTGTCAACTGTGCAAAAACTCTGAGAACAAGTTTCTGCATTTTTTCTACTGTTCAAGGGGTATTAATTTCTTTTATACTGTGGTCTGTGAAATCAGCTTGTCATGAGACAGTAGATAGTTCTTCTTGCTTAGTTACTAATTTGGTACTAGTATAGCTTTATATCTGAAAGCAGTTTTTAGTATAATATGTTCTAATCAGCTACTTACTTCAGATCTTGCAGAAGGTCCTTAGCGTTAAGCATCGTTATTAAAGAGGTCGTGGCTGCTGGAATAATGACTATGGGAGTTCGAGAGCCTGTAGAAATAATAAAGTTATATTTGTCTGGATTGGTTTGTTCGTTAAGGGCTTTTTCCCCTTTTTCTCATGAAAGGAATTGTACATAAAACCAAAACCCCTGCTTAACAGATCAAAACTGTGGAAAAACGTTCAAGGAAAACTGTAGTGAATGTTTTCTAAACTGAAGGTTTTCATTCACCAAAAAAGAATAGCTCTGTAGCAGCAGTCTAAATATGGGAAGGACCCATATTTAGCAAAACAGAATGCTACCTGCATTCCACTGCTTGTTTATATTGATGCTTGTGGTTCCAGCAAAAGATCGAGTGGGCATAATTCACACGAAAAATGAAAAGGACCGTGTAACTAAAATTGACTCACCTTTTTTCTGGTTTGGAGGTGGTCTTGCTTGAGAAACTGTGAAAAAAAAACCAGAAAATATGACAGAATGACTAACACAAATACAAATGTCATTGCAATGTTTTTGGTTGCATGCATGAACAGAGGAGAGTCACACTATAGTCACTAGATTGTTTTCACAGATGCAATACACCAAGTTGAAGAAGGGATTTGTTATTTGGGTCTCAGTATTCAGAGACAAACAGCTTCTGACTGTCTGAAACAGATGTTATGACAACTGAGTCAAATTGAGTCTCCTCATTTTACTGAAACTAGTCATCACTCTCCATCCTCCTCAAAAGGTTGGGACCTGAAGAACTGGCAAGAATTGCACACTATCTTGAAAAAGTGACGTGTAGATCTGAAGTTCAATAATGCCGAGTCAACCATCAGGCAAACTCTTTCACAAAAGAATCCTTTCATTAGTAGTTACTGTGCATGTCCCATCCCTGGAAGTGTTCAAGGTCAAGTTGGATGAGGCTTCGAGCAACCTGGTCTACAGGAAGACGTCTCTGCTCACAGCAAGGGAATTGGAACTAGATCATCTTGTACGTCCCTTCCAACTCTCCAACTCAAACCATTCTGATTCTGAGAGTACTGTGCATGATTTTTGTAGGATTTAGCTATCCTTGACACATACAGAACTTTAAACAATCACAATATGAATTTCAGGCTTACTCAAGTTAATTTTGGATTGCGGTTTGAGCTACATGAGCTCTTTGGGTGCCAGAAACAGTGAAGCTTGACAGATATAGTAGCATTCAGGAAAAAACATTCCCCCAAGAGTCTCAAAGCCACCAAGCAAAAACAGAAAAAAGGAAACCAAATAATTCCTCCCCTCTCAATCAAACAATAAAATGTTTCCCCTTTAGTCTTCCAAGTTGTGACCTCTTCAATATGGGAAATATTTCAGTCCAAAGTTTTAAAAATATATGTCATTAATTTTGGTGCTATTACTGACTGACTAACCTGTCTTCCATCAAATAAACATGCTATAGTTCAGTTTTCAGGAGTCATAACTTAAGGAAATAACTATTTGCTTGATAATCATCATCTTATGTGTTTATTTTAATTCACAAAATCAGAAA
Source organism: Urocolius indicus (assembly GCA_013401255.1). Taxonomy (NCBI): domain Eukaryota; kingdom Metazoa; phylum Chordata; class Aves; order Coliiformes; family Coliidae; genus Urocolius; species Urocolius indicus. Next base: position 113,060 of record WBNH01007652.1, on the reverse strand, counting down.
ATGGTGAGTAGTAGAAAGATTGATGCAGACTGACTCGAAGTCTCAACTGCTACTATGCATGACAAATTTCATTAATTGACTTCCAATTTCATAGCACCAACTCGCTCATGTTTATTTATGACCAACTGTTTCAGAAACTTCCCCAAACAGTATAAATATTCACAACACATAGTTGCCATTGTTGAAATATTGAGACCATATCCTTAATTATCTTTTCCTGACACTGTCAAATGCACAGATATAATTGGCAACACTATATTGAACTACATGAACTTGACCTACCCAAAGATTTTTTTTTTAAGTTAGGTATCTCCTTACTGTAAAAAAGGTCCTGAAATATATATTTATATGAAAAAACACGGTGGTGGAGGTGGGCAGAGAAAGCAGTTGTGATAGTTGTATCAAGACAGGTTAGTACAGCAGAAAGGTGCTTTTCATTTCAGATTCTTTTTCTGCATTTCTCAGATATATTACAGTAAAAAATTGTTTATATTATGTAACTGTTTTCTACATTAATTTGTACATAATTTGACCAATGCCTGTGGACAAAGCATCACCTTCGTGGAAACGGCACGTTGGACTGCTAGGAATAGAACTGCTGATATTTTTAAACTTCCAAACCTCAAAATATCCTAGAAGAAGGAGAATGATAATTTTTTTTTTTTAATTATGCAGTATATACTTTCTTCAGACTATATTTCTTTCCTTTATTCTCACTTAAACTTACAATATAGAGGCAAGATAATGGGTTAGATTTTCCTTAGAAAAGCAATATCAGTATAACCTATATAATGCACAAAAAATACACTTACTGCCAGTTAATATCCACAAAGCCACAGCTAGAAGTAGAGACCTGTGACAACTCAGTCAGATTTCTATTCTTGCCACTTCTACCCTTTTCATACTGCTGTCTGTCAACTCCATTTGCATTATTATGCTTAACAGGACTAGTGAGATAAGTATGACAGGCAGTATGACCTTTCTAGTACCAAAATAACCAACCAAAAGAATCTGTGCACAACAGCATTTAGCTATGCTGAGAATGTTCAACATTACAATAGACTTTTGAAGAAGAATCATTTTTACAACATTAAGACTTGGAAATAAATCCTACTAATATATCTCAAAGAATTAGCAGGGCACACATAGAAAGCATTTAGTAGTCTCAACATGAACATACAGTACTCCAGTAGTGCTTCTGGAAAAGTATCTCCATTGTAAAAGATAGCTTTGTTTCAAAAAATAAACAACCCCAAAACATCCCCTTTTCAGTAACATCTTAAATAACTCCTTTCACTTCAGACTTTCTTCCACCAAATCAGAAATTCTCATAGTGTGTAAACCAGGTGCAGATATGCATATGGCTGTTTGGAAACACTGACATTTTCATATACTGTGTATACAGTTTATTTTAAAACCAAACCAAAGTATCTACATAATTCCATCTTGAAATCTCAATTAGAGATTCAATCTGACGTATAAAAATTACTTGGTAGCTAAAAGTCAACTAACGTGGAATTTAAAAGCCAGTTGATGATTCTGGCCCCATTCCAAGTCCTTTCTGTGCTATGAAATGTGAAGAAGCAATGATAACACATTCAGAGAAAGACTTATTTCTGTCATATTGATAATAGAAGTAATAATATATCTCTTCTTGAGATCAGCTTTTCTGTTTGGGTTGTTTCTCCTTGGAGTATTAACCAGTTCTTATTCCATATTTGAACTGGCATTTGTGAACTACCAAGAGGTGGATCAGTGTTTTATTTTGCTAGTGCACCTTTTCAGTGGGCTAACTGAGCAACACACTGAAGACAATGAACTCAAGCCCGCTGGTACAACATTAACCAAAAACTTCTGTATCACTTATCACTTCCAATACAGATGAAGTTAAAAGCTATGAATAAACAATCCCCACATCATTCTTCATCTAACTGAAGTTTCAAATAGTACTTCTTTGAAACTCATACTTATTTGCAAATAAAGTACAAGTGATAGTAGGCCACCTTACCCGGTCGTGGTACAGGCTGTGCTGCTGGAGCTTGTGTCTTCCGAGCAGATGCACCTTCCTTTTAAAAGACAGAAGAGGTAACGTTAACAGCTGGCTTTCCTGTCAGGTACACAGGCTTTTTCAATCAACAAAGAGCTACAGAAGGCAACCACACATTTCCATTGAAGAGAAGAAAGAAAAAAAGAAAAACAATGAAAATACTCAAAACTCTTCAGATTTGATTTTAGACTTGGGGAGGACAGCCAGCCCCATAGGCTTTTACAGGTTTACATTTTAACCATCAAATGACACTCAGAGACTTCTTTGCAATATTCGATTAAACTTTTTCTATTTACAGTATTGTTTCATTTTACCTAAGACCACTTTCACCTGGCAACTGGCTATAGAAATTTCAAGACAAGATCTGCTTATGCTCTGGATGGAAAACCAGGATGAAGAAATTGCAAAACATTCCTGCCTTGAAGAGTTCTAGTGCCCAGAAATAGCACTCCTGTGATAATTCGTTCTGCTCATGCCTTATCCAGTTACATTAATGTAACAAAAAGCCTGCACTACTATTTATTATTGTTAACTCTGCAGAATCAACACACCACATAAAAGAACAGTGAAGTCACATGTGTCTGGTTCCAAAGCAACACAGAATTCCTGCAAGAACAAATTCCAACCTCAGCGCTGTGAAACCTCAGTGAAAAACCCCACATACTACTAGCAATATTGCCAACACTGTAAAAAATGCTACGCATTCCAGTCCCTTCCATTTGCAAGGCTGACAGAAATCCTTTTTAATATGAAACCATGAATTTTATCTGAAAATGACTTAAACTCTACGTGAAGGATATCCTACAACTGTGAGGCACACAAAGGTCAGAGATCTCACTCTGGGGAAAAACCTATTGGAAAAGACTCCAGTCTGGCATTACCACATTTGTATGTCCACACAGAAACAATATGTTTTGCAATTCAAGATATAAAAAGCTAACGAGACGGGGACTATACATGAGCTAATGGAACTATACAAGTTCCATTATTTAAATAACACTTAAAGACTCAGCTTTTAAGCGTCTGTCATGAAAGTTAAAAGTTGTTATCTCAAGAACTGTGAAGCACAAATAGAAGATCATTCAACAAGCCCATTGAAAAGAAAAATTTCCTCAAAAAGTCTTCAGTCAAAGCCACCCATGATCAGCTACAATAGGCTGCAGCTGACATTTGGTATAGTAAACAGCTTTGGTAACTTCTACAGTCAGCAATCTCCTATTAATCTCCAGTATAAGGATTTAACTCTGCATTGCAAGAAATGAATTCATCCCAAATTTTACTGTAGTCTTTTCTGACTATTAAAATACCATCATCTATGTAGGGCACTTGAGTCAGTAACTGTTATTTTAAGGCTTATTTCTAGCATATGAGAAAAGGTATTTTTGCCAACGTCCTTTCACAGTCATTGCTCAGAAAGTTATAAAAGAAATCAAAATACTACACTGTAAAGGAAGAGCAGCAGGAAAGGCTGACTACCTTTGAGAGAAGCCTTTCTACTGAGGAACCGCAGTTATTTGAAACACCACTTATTTGAAACACCACCTTTCTTTTAGTCAAGGAAGTGAAAATAAAACATTTTGCATCTGTTTGTATAGAAGAGTCGTTTCCTGTGTGAAAAGACTTCCTGTGGTGCACTAATTACACCTTTTGAAGAAATGCCAAGAATTCTCCCATAACATTGTCTTAAATTTACAGCACTGATGAAATGAAAAGGAAAAAACATCAAGCTGAGGAAACATCACTTCCTGTGATGCTACGTTTCAAGTTCCTAAACCTAATTCAGTTTTGCTTGGATGCTTAACTGTTACTGACTGCAGTCCCATAGGTCCATTCCTCTTTCCTCCCCTATCCAATCAGCAATGCAACTTTTCTGACTCTCTTTCCACTGTGCCTCCAGTGTCTCAAACAGACTCTGCAGGTCCTACAGCAGCAGCAATAAAGTGAAGGAACCAGGAGCTGCTTCAGACATTCCAAAAATTCTTGGGAAGAATTTAATGCCATTATAACCAAAGCAAGGCTCTGTTATGGACAACTTGTGCTTGTGATTTCTCTCTTCACCAAAATGTCCATAAAGCATCAAAATATACATAAAATCAAGCCTAACAAAGTAACTGGCAAATTATCTGTTTGGGAGTTTTTCATCCTTTTCTCTGAATTTACTTTTCTGCAGTGGTTAATGGGAAACTTGGTGCACAAGCCTAAAATAAAACGGCAGGGCTTTGAGAACATTGCAACTTAAACAGGCAATCAAATAAACCAAGCCCAAAACAAGAAAAAAAAGATTTAAAAAGCCCATTAAAAACACCACATGAAAATATATGATTAATGGTAGGAAATAAATTAATTTAAATGAGCAGATACACAAGACAGTTATCGCCTTCATCTCTATGATCTTTTTACTGATAAGAGAAATGTCTGCAAATCAAGGAATTATGGAGGTCACAGCCTTTAGTTCTGTAAATCACTGCTTGTGATGGTGATAATTTCATGGATGAACCTCAGCTCACAATTCCTGATAATCTGTCACCTTAGCACTGAAGCTCAATTGTCACCTACTACAGACATAATAACATCTGTCTTTTGTGGCTGACTTACATCTCTCTTTCTGATCATCAGTATCCTAGTCATCAGCACCTATCATATAAAAACTGCAGACTATGTAGCAAAAGAAGCTCTGGTCAATATTTCAACTCCACATTTCTTAAATGATTTGTGAGGGGAAAAGCATGCTATAAAGATGAGGGAAAAAATAAGTACAGAACAGCGATGGTCAACAAGATAAACTAAGTGGAGAAGAAAACCTGCTTTCAATAAGGAAGTCATTAGCAAGATAATTTTTTCAACATTTCACATTGTCCTGAAAAAAAGAGATGCCAAGTTTAGATACAAAACGCTTCTCAAAAGCATTCAGACAAGTATCATTTTTTCCTATAACAACACACTGATCCATGATACAAGCGCTGTGTATAAGGCAGATATCACCACAGAGAGCTAAACCCTAAGATTTCAAGTTGACAGAGTAAACTCCATAATTGGCTCATTCAACTGCACAAGGTAGGTGCTGCTGGTCATTTATGGCCTGCTGGCTACTTGGAGGCAACTTCTCTTTTGTGTGCTCTACCTCCTTGGAAAGGCAACAGCTTATTTCTCAGCAAGTGTACAGTAAAATATTTCAAGTTTTCTCATATGATGTTTTCATGTAAAAGTTACTCCTAAGTAACTAGCACACTGCAATTTCAAACTCCAGTTATGGGAGCTTTTGTTTGTGCAGCTGTACCCTCAGCACCAGAAATCACTGTTTAGCTATTTAAAGAACATTCATTTCCTCAAAGCTGCTGAACACTTAACAGTTTTGCTCCAAGATGACATACCTAATTCTCATGCACATGCTGTTTGACACTGTTAAGGAGTAAATTGTGAATATTCATAAGTTGAAACTAATTTAGTAACAAAACCATGTAATTTGGAAAATATAAATCTTCTTTAAGACAAACACTTAACATATTTTAATCTTACTTGGTTTAGTTGTGTTAACTTCCCATAGAAGGTTACATATAGTTTACTTATGATTTACTTTAAATACATGAGTATTTAAATACTTAAAAGCAACAGCTTGACACAGAATGAATCAGGAAAGCAGGTACTGAAAGCTTCATACTTTCTTGGATTTTGCCACATCATTTACAGACACACCACTGTATTTGGTTCTCAGTGTTATTCATGCCATTTCAGTATTAATGTTTCCTATCATATTAGATATTTACAAACTGTTTGCAGATTAACTGTTTCTGTTTTAGTGTATGGCTCCTGCTATTTAGTATTGTCCTACCTAAACACCTAACCATAATGGGTTTTCAAACACACACGTGAAGAGAAAACACATTAGTAATGGACTTTTTCCACGATTCCCACTTATAGTCAAAAGAAGCAAACAAAACCTCACATATGAAGAATGACCAACTTCTACTACTATTATCCATCCCAGTAATCAAGCTTTTAGCGTTTTCTTCCCTCATTCATTCATATAATCTCTGTTTGTCTTCAAAATTCAGGCACTGCTATGTGCTCTGCTAAGTTTTGTGAGCATAAAATACACTTACAATAACAAGAAGCTTTAAACAAAAGTCCTTTAAATTGGTATGTTCTGTATACAGCTTCACACCATTCCTTTCACATGTGCATTCATTTTCACTCCCCTGCTTCTACATTATACAAGCAAGTTGCAATACATCAGGAAGAATCAAATTACCGTGCACACATTCTTACTACACTTGTCTGTCCTCCAACATGTTGGATCCTCAATGCATTTTGATGTAGTACATTTAACAACTTCTAAAATATCTATTTATTGCAATACTAAACCTGAGATAGTCCATTTACACAGACATTGAACAGAATAAACTACAGCCAATCTATAGTTGCATTGAGTTACCCAACAGTAGTGGTTGTTTTGGTTGGATTTTTTTTTTTGGTTTGCGGGTCTTTTATGGCTTAATTGGTTGAGTAGGTGGGGGTTTTTTTGTTATTTATGGTTGACTGGTTGGTTTTGTTGTTCTTTTTAACAGTTTTGAAAATCTGTTGCAGTATTTGTTGACCTTTTAAAAGGTCAACAAGTTAAATGGTAAATCTGTCACACTTTGTGTTAATCTGCAAGGGTCAGCTATTATCAATACTCATCTCATACCAGGGTCAAACTGGTGGTTTTCTAAGTTTAACACAAAAAAACCCCATCAACCTGTATTTTAGATACCTAGTCCTTAAGTCTAAACAAGCGTTGACACTCAAGATCCAGTTACTTTCACTCATTTCTCAATTGGCATCAAAAATTACCTGAACATAACTCATTCAATAGTTCATGAAATGAACCCTCATGCTTTAAGCAATAAAAACCACATTATGTTGGTAGAATTGTTGGAGGTATGTTTCACACATACCCAAGTTAGTTGACTCTCTCAAAGCACAGAAAATGTGCTAATGCTAATATAAGTTTCTTGTTGTGCCTTTGCAAGGTACAAATAAATGAAGAGAAAAAAAACCTCAGGTCCAAAACCCAACAATTTCACTGCACATCCACCACCCCAACTGGTTTCTATGTAGAGTTCCCTACCATCTGTAATATTTTGACCTTTAAAAAACATTAGGAACAATGGACAGAATTAACAATTTGATGCCATCTTGTGGCTTTCTTAATTTAGCCAATTTAATTTCTACCTTGTTCCTTTATAACATTTGAATTAGTACAAGGTGTTTATCCCAAAATCTAAAAATTATTAGCTTACTTGCATGTTCCTGCACAGAAGCAGTTCAAGTAAAAGTAATATTTGATTCCATAGTAACAACTGCTTGTATACAAAACACAACGCATCTCTCAGATTCACCATCCATGACAGAAGACAATTCAATCAAGGACTGTTCTGTCCATAAAGATGTATATATTAAAATCACAACACTCTTATGTCAAATATGAAAATAAATACATGTGGATGACAAGCTTGTAAAATTATCTTTAAGAATAGATTTCAATTTATCTATTCAATTTAAGGCAGAAAAGAAGGAAGTCGTTGCAGTCACCAGCAACTATATTATCAGTGCCTGTATGGTTTAAAGTATTGAACCTTTGATAAGTCTAGGAAAGTTAGGCTAAAGAACTATGGCAAAATCTAAAACAACTCCACAGTTAAAAGCATACTGGGTGGAGTTTTTTTAGAAATCAAATCTTGTATGACAAAGAAAACAATGGGATGACTTAAAAACCAGGTATCTACCAACTGATCCAGTTATCCTACTTTAAGCTTGACAGAGACACCTATCTATTTCATATAAATAGCTCAGATTCTCAGTAGGTTTTGTTCTAAAAATTTCAAGCCCTTCAAACCCTTGGGGGACAAAAATCTTCCAAAGAATCAAGCAAAACAAGACAGTTGCTCTGCCTCTGCGGTCTTCCTCATAATTCTGACTGCTCTGCATATCGAGAAAATGTTAATAACAGTTTAACTAGTGTCTCACATAGAATCACATCATCATTTAATTTACACATGAAGCTGGTATCAGTTTTTTGCACACTTCTATGTACATCAGTCTTCATACGTAGTCCTACAAGACAGGTATTTAAATAATAAATTGCAAGCTTTTAACTGCCTTTCTAATTCCAAACTATGCTGTAAAAAAATAAAATAGAAGTCGATAACAGGATCTTAACTGTGGTGCAAATATTAGAGTAGTTTTAACTTCCATTCTTTGTAACATTAATAAAAAGGTCATTTCTACTGTTTACATTGTGTTCAACTTCCTTATAGTCTAGAAAAGAGAGTGGGAGTTTAAGCAGAACTAAAGATATTTCTATAGAATTAATTTGAAAAGGGGAAAAGTTAACCACTGTTTATCAAGGGCTTCTGATACCAACTGCCTAAGGAAAATAACACCATGATTTCACTATTTCCTACTCTGACAACCAGTAAACTGATGTGACCAGACCTAAGGGGTAGTAAAAGTTAAATTAATAACATTTATTTCAAAATACAAAACTGCTTATCCTGAAAATCATGTCTCATCAAGCACAGTTTGAAAAAATTATACCAATGGAAGATTCCCAAACCTCAAATTCAGTTGCAAAAAAGAAAACTCAATGCCTATACTCCTAAAAAGTTAAAAGTAAATTTAATTTTACTTTTCAAAATACTGTTAAAGTTAGTATATAGAGCAAATTCGTGAAGATAATCAGATGCAGACAGTGTCTTCCAAATGAGAACACAGCACTACAATGATGGAGAAGAGGGAGAAAGAAGAAGCAGGGGAGAGTAGCAAAAGTAAAACTACACTCATATCATCAAGGCATTAACTGAAACTCTAGAAATACTAATACTTGATCCACAGCATTAAAATCAACGTTTGTTTACAAATCTGGTCCTTTATTAATCATTACAGAATTTTAACTGACAGGATTACTCAAATTCTGGAACACTGACACTGTAAAACATAAGAACAGGACTGAAGGTTTTCTCAGTAGCAAGTTAGGCCTGGAGATCAGTGACGTTGAAAGACATGCAACTTCTTGTTCTTTACAACCAGCTTCAAAGAAGTTAAGTTTAAACATGGAAAACCATGACTGAATTAACTTGGATCGCTTATAGATGGCTTAGAATAATTTTCTTTGCCAAACCAGAATATTTCCTAAGCAAAACAAATCACAGGTGAATCTAAATGAAAGCCATCTAAATATTCTCAAGTAACAGTGATAAAAATAACTGGAGATATATTTGGAAAGAGTTAATTAAATCAACAATAATGAGATGCCTTAAAACTGACTCCCAAAGCTATGATTTCAAAGTGTTCTTGAAGAATCTTCAATGAAGTGTGCTGGAGCTCCTCACCTCTTTATCCTTGCACAAAATACCAGGAAAATTAAGATCTTTTTGTCTTGAATTTACGTCAGTCGTAATTTCTAATTGTTGCTATTGAAACAGCAATTTGGAGCTGAACATTAATGTTGGTGACAAAGCCAGATTAGACACGCAAGCACTTCCATCTTCCTAGGGACAAGCTCTCACCTCTGAATCCTGAGAACTCGAGAAGTTTGGTCAGTTTGTTTTAAAAAATCAAGGCCTGCCTTTCACTTACCTACCTATGTTTATTTAAATGACTGATTCTCTTGAACTGACAAGACAAAAGTAGCTACCAGTAAAATATTATTTTTGCTTAAAATTCTTTCCCTTGGGCTTAATTACCTGAGCTGGCCTCATGCATATTTATTTACTTGGTCATCACTAAGATTTTTGACAAACACAGTTTGAAATTAAAAAGATTGCTTCATCTCTCTCAGAAGTCGGGCGCAAAGGATTATATCTTGCTATGTTTCTGTATACTAAGATGAGAACATGCCACATCGATTCAATAAAACTTCAATTTGCATCGTTGTGAGTGTACTACAATTGACTAATGTTTTAGTCTCCAATTTTCAGCTTCACCAGGCATTCATGAATCTCTAGTTCCAATACTACCTCTAACCACAAGCACTAGTTATCCATGTTTTTTCATCAGAATCGTCACATAATATGGGCTTAATTAATTTGCACAAAAGTACTGCCACCATGCAAACTCTACACATACATAGAAGAGCACTGTTATTTTTCAGATCCTGCTTTGGAAACAGTATTCAGGTGAACACTTGTATGCACATCAACGAAAACTTTGCTTGGTACAGAGCAAGGGGAAGATCCCACTTACGCTTGCGTTCAGTGAGCAAGAAACTTGCTAAGGAAAAAGCTTAAAAGACCTCAGAAAGATTCCTTTGCAACTTCTGGAAAGGTTTGTGAAATGCTTTGTGTGAGAAGAATATGTTTAAAAGCTCTGCAGGTACTCAAATGAACACAGATGGATCCTTATGCTAAACTCAGACTCAGGCAATGGATTAACTTTGTGTGATGCTGTTCAACATCTCAGTGCAACAGAAACAGGTGAGGCTTTTTCCATACTCCCCTTGGTTATATTGAATCTGGTTGCTAAAACAGGGGATACTATAATATTAGAATTCTAATACCTAGGAAGCTATAAAAGACCTGAGGGTTTTTCATGTTTGCTTGTTTAACAAATTGTCCAGCGCCATTTCTTCCCTGCTGTACTTTACCCTGATGTGATCATCTCCTTTCTCGTCACTGAAAGGAAGTTTTAATATTGTTCTTCCGTACCTTAACTGCCTTTTTACAATCCTAGCACTATGGTTATCTATTACATTATGTTACAAGAAAACACAACATGGGTGGTCATAGCCAGAGAGACAAAAGCAATTTTCCAAGTCATCACCTTGGAAGACTTAAAATATCACAAGAAAATTCTCAAACTGTATTCCTCAAGGAACCAATCCACCAAGTTGAACAGTGGAGTGATGAATCCTTAGTTGTTTGTGTTGCCTAGAAAAGTGACTGCCGAGTTCAAAATCAGTATGAGCTTTTTCAGGATCAAAAGCTTTAGCTGCAGCCATAATAAATTGTAATAAGTAAGCCAAGAGATAAGAGGGCTCATGAGATGACAGTGATGACTGTAAGAATACAATGGACTAAAACAACTTCAACATGGAAAGGGCTATTTTGAACTGTCACAGGCCAAGGAAAATCTAGAAAAAAATACTCTAATTGCAGACTAGCTTATACTCAAGGCTTCCCTTATGAATAACTGTTAATCTACTATGCAAATTTATCTGCAAATGAAGAGGTAGAGGGTTTTTTCAACCATAAAAGGCAAAGATCTTAAGGCCTGCTGTAACTTGAACAGGCTGCTAGTAATACTGAAGTACAGATTGGTGCAGTCAGTTGAGTAATATTGGTAATGAAATGTATGCTCTCTCAAATTTTCTTCTTTTTTGTATTTTTCTACTTTGAGAGTTGTACACTAAAACACCCCAAGAGAGTCTTGTTAGACATTCACTTGCTTCAGTGGCTACAGCCAAGTTAATCGAGAACAACTGTACCTACAGAGGAAATAAGCATTGGAACAGGCTGCCCAGGGAGGTAGTGCAGTCCCCATCCATGGAGATATTCAAAAGACACAGATGAGGTGCTGAGGGATATGGTTTAGTTCAGTAACAGGCTTGGCAGTGTTAGGTTAGTGGCTGGACTTGATAATCTTAAAGGTCTTTTCCAACTGTAATGATTCGATGATTCTAAAGGACGAGTGCATTTATACCAGTTATCTGTGACATTTACAAAAAGAACAGTAAACCTCCAGCAGAGTATTTGTTTAAACCCTCATATCAACAAACTGTCCATTGAGACAGAGCAGATTCACTATCATGGGTGTTGGTGATAAAAATATTGGTCAAATACTGAGATACAGGAGATACTTGTACAATGTTAGATGAGGAAGTTAGAACGGTAATTTACTGCAAACATTTCTGAGTTTAGTTGAGCACGAAAGTCTCATGATCTCTGGTTATGGATATGCTGCAGTTATCCACACACTGCAATTCTCCCAAATGGAGAAGACTTAAAAGATCACCAGAATGCTGTCTCTAAATATGTCCTGCTCCAGCTGCATAATTGATAACAAAGCAGTGAATTTGTCATATTTCAGGAATCAGCAACAAAATATTCAGAATAAGCTTTTTCCAGTAAAAGCACCGTTAGCTGGAGGAATGGGATGGGACGTAGTCAAGTTACTCCTCGCTCAGATTCTCTTCCCCATCTCCTTTCCCTGCATGCAACAACAGAATGGTCTTTGTCAACAGGTTGATGATGTGTTCAGACAAACTCAGTTTCTATCACAAGAAGCTGGGAAATCTGACACATAATAAAAAGCCAAAGTTGTTGATCATCGTGTGAATAAACTGGCATTTCACTAAAAATACTAAATCCAAGCAAAACCAACTATTTTGAACAGACCCAATACCTTACACTTCCAATATACAGGCTTGCTATAAAGTTCCATATGAAAAAGCACTACTTTGAAAACTGTTATGACTGAAGCTGACATTTGATTGCAATGTTTCTTTCTGCCTGATTTCCTACATAGTATCAAGAAAACCAAAATATTTCAGTAGGTATAACTTCAAAGAAAACACATCTATTACTACATCAAAATGTTTACATTCATATTTCAACAAAACAAACAGATCCTTGGAAACATTTTCCCCAAAGTTAGGGCTCTGGGGCAACATGGGACATGAAAGAATATACATACTAACTTAAAGAAACAAATGTTCACAATTCATGAGCAGTGTATGAATAGTACCTAAACCTTAATAGTAAGGCTACATACTAGAGTAACATAGTGCCTAGCTTCCCATATATTTAACACAGTAAAACATCGTGGAAAAAAAAACTTGCACTCTTTAGTATCCTCAGATGGCTGCTCCCACCACTAGTAAAAGTCATTAACATAACTTTCTTGGTATGATATTCTGTAATCCTGAGCACTTCTAAAACTTACAATGACAGCATCCCACTTAAAGCAGTCACAGTAGCTCTGACAAACTGTCTTCTAGACGATCTACATCTTTTCCTTGGACTACATTATATAAATTTCACACATATCACCATAATTAAACACCTAGAATAAAAATGCAGTGGTTTTGGTACTGTTATCCACCAGTTGTGGTCTTGTTCTCCAGTTCCCTCTCCTGCCATCTTTCCCAGTGCGATCCATTGCACTACACACTTTTCATTCTGGAGCTCTCATTTCAGAATTGAATTTAAATATGATTTTATTTACAATCATGAAGTAACACTCAAATTAGACCAATTTTTTTTTTCTTTTTTGGTCCCCTACTCTGTCCCTTCTCCAAGAGATTTTCACTCAGTGCAAACAGGAAACTCCAAAAGGCCTGAAGTCTCTCTCCCAAGGTCTAGATGCAAACAGATGCAAAAGTTATAAGATTTTGCAGGAATCTCTACTAAGCAGCACTAAATCACACTACTGCACATGTCAGCAGAAACAGTCAGGAAGCTATCTGACCCCAAAATTCTCTATTTCCTACATTAAGCTTTTATATTTATCCAACAGATTCCAAGATAAGAAAACTAATAATTCCCCAAATACGAAAATAAATTAACCACCTGTTTTGTAGACAAAAGACAATTGTACTTTCAGTACAATTTCAGCAAGTGTGTTCTAAGAATCTGTTTCTGATTCTGTTTCAGCCTTTAGATAGGGCTGGTCTACTTCAAAAAGAAATCACGTATGTGAATCCAGTAACAGAACTATACATTGATCATCACATAACAAAGTCACCCGGGACACAAAAGCTATTTTAGTCACGCATCATAAATTCATATGTTGAAGACAAACATAGAAAAGATATCATATTTCCATCACAATAACAATGTTTTCTACTTGTGTGCTTCTCCACAAATATTTAGGTTGAAAGAAATGTCTTCAAACTTTTTTGCCCTACCATGCATGCAACAGAATTTGTGTATTATGGCTACAATCAATATTATATACCCAACAGATTGTGCAAAGTACTACTGGCGTTTGTATCCTCAATAAACAGATCAGTCATACCACCCCACTATAGAACATAAAAGCCAGTGATTTTATATGCCTTTATCAAAAACTAACTGTAAGGGCAATAAATCATGCATTAAGCTAAAATACAGGAAGGATTCTGGCTCTATCACAGACGAGGAATTTTTCCATTTGGCCTTCTGCCTCTACTTTCAGCTTCCTTTGGCATTATATCTAAATTCCCCATTATTATACTCTCTTTAGTAGAGCAGATTAAATTAAGCCCTTCTCAAAGCACTAAGATGACAGCATTCACCTTTTATTTTTTCATTTTATACACAATCCATACACTATACAGACGATCTCCGAGCTTCTACCTATGCATTATGAGATCTGGTTTTACAATACAGCTATTCTCTGCAACGGCAAGAGCACAGCTGTATTTTTGGGAGTGCAGAAATGCAGTCATCCTAAATGAAGGTCAACCGTCAAAGTCTGATTCATACAGTCTGAGGCCGTTCTATTCAAAGATAAAGACAGGATAAAGGCTGTACAAAAACTCTACAAATTCTAGGACCTTTATATTATGCTATTACTTTTATGCAGTCTTCATCTAGCACTGCAGAAAATAAACAACTGTTGAACTAAATGAGATAACTCAAAAAGCATCTTTTAAAATATGTTTTAAATTTCAAATGACTGCTTCTCTCACTCTCTCTGTATCCCCCCCATGTGTGTGCACACACATGTACACACACAGAGAAATTTATCTTTAAGAATCACGCAATCTCAAGGGCTGGAAGGGACCACTATGAATGTAACATCTAAGATGACAGACTCTGTCTGTCAGTACAGACACAGGTGAGGTTCACTGTGAGTATTATTTCTGCAAGTCGCATGTTAGAAAGTATCAGTCAACCATAATGATCCCACGGATTTCACAGTTTATCTGAAGGAAATCTGCCTTAACCAGCAGGACCTCTTCACTCGCCTTTAGCCTTCACATCTGTCCTGTTACTTCAAATGGGTTTTTTCGCCTTTGAAAAGACTACTGTCAGTGATAAAAAATAAACAAGATGATTTTTTTCTTTTCTACAGCAATCTGTTGCAAAGTGAGATCCCCTAGCTGGAAAACTGAGTACTTAGGTGGCAGGAAATAAAAACTAGTAAGCCACTAAAAGCACACAATGTTTTGGAATAGAGTTCAGCTTTCAACGCCAAGATCTCCAGGAGGAAAAAAAAAAAAAAACAAAACATCACCGAAGTGTAACAAGATTCCTCTGTTATGACACCCTGGAACTTTCTGTACGAGCTTAGAAGGGCTTCACCAGTCACAAACAGATTGAGTTTCGTAGAGACTCATCCAATAACTTCCTTGTCTTAATCTGGTGGTGCTTTACTTTTATGAAAAAAAAAAACCCAGCAAAACTAAATAGCAGCATCACCTTTTGAGAAAGGACAACATTTCACATGTAGCTCAAAAGCCTCATAATAGGTACAGAAACCTCACACAGTTCTATTTATTCCTGCTCTTCTAAAAAGACATTTAGGAAATAAAAGAAAAAAACTCCAACTATTCAAGATCTAATGCCATAGTACATATTTCTTGTTTCTCAGCTTCTACACTGTCATATTCCTGTGTAAATGAAGATATCCCTGTTTGGAAGGAAGAGCAAACTCCTTGATCTTCTCAGACATTTTTGTCACTGACTTGTGTCTAGTTTGAAGAAAAACATCTGGAAATTAGATAAAAATAATGAGGCACTACCAGTATGAAAGATGTTTTAAAAAAATGAACAACAACTTATTATTGCCATCAGATCTCAATCAACAGGGATCAGATATTCTAGATAGCACATTTTCCATTCGAGATGACAGAGCTGGTGCCTTAGCTGTAGCAATTTCATTAGCTCAGGGCAGCTTCATGGAAGCACAGCTAGCTTCCTTCCCAGGCTGGCGGGACTTCAGAAACAGCATTGCCACACAGCATGGAGCTACTATTTATAAATCTTGCAAGCATCTCATGTATGCCACAGCATTGTTTCAAGAACAAGCAAGCAATTCTACACAGAGTCATCAGAGCTTATTAGCTCCAGCCACACGGGACCTGAACCGGCTCCATCAGACTATTCAGAGTAGGCTGATGCATCTATTCCCTAATGGTCAACATTCCACAAGGTTTATTAGATTGTGTGCATTATCATGTGAATACACAGATCCAATTTTAATCTGGCGTTGGTCCCAACCAACCTGCTACTGAGAGCAGTACAGAGATTCAAGAGACCTGCTGCAACTTTCCCTGCTTTATCGAACATTTCCCACATTACTGATGTATCTCCTTGTCCATTCCCTTCCCCCAGCACACCTCAGATAATTGAAAGTTAATTACATGTAACAAGAAAGCCTTCTTTTTGACATGAGGCAAATGCAGCATTAAAGTACAGATCCTGTGCTGTGGAGGGTCAGAAGGAAAAGAAGAGTAAAAGGGGAAAAAAAAAAGCAAAGAGAGATTGTTTTCACAGCAAAGAGATCTTCATATGAGGTGACCTAGATTCTCAAAAGAAAAAGGGATTCCCTTTTTGTATTGTATCCAGGCCTCATTAAACTAATTGCTCTGCTTGCTTACCTAGAAATGCAATAGAAGTACAAAATGACTGTTTTCTGCACTATTATGCTTCTTACTGTTATTAAAAGAATTACATGGCATTTGTCAAAAGAAGTAACTCCAAAGCAAACAGTAAGATGAAGATGCAAAGATTCAGGAGGGAAGGTCAGGTTTGGTCTTCATGAACTTATTTCTTTTCTTCTGCAATGTAAACCATAATACTCACAGATCAGTAAAGCACAAACATGCATTAACCAAAAATTACAGAAGTAGTTGTAGAAGTCTGAATGCTGAGTTATACAAATCCTTGAGAGGAGAAGACTTAAGAGAATCTGCAACATGCAACCCATCATCCAATGTCATTTGTGGCTTTAAGAGGATGACAGTTAAGTGTTTAAGTCGAACAGTATATGTTTGACTTATTGGGAAAGAAGTGTTGGATGCCTCAAGAGCTTGAAGATAACATAAGGGAAAAGCAACTTTTTGGGCCTGTTGCATGAAGGAATCAGGCAGAGAGAAGGGGCTGGACAGCTGGTAACAGTTTCAACAACACATTTTTCTCCTCAAGTACAAAAGCTGGTGGCCTATTGACTCTCCTGGATGTCCTCTTCCTACCTGAAGAATTCGATACGTATTATCAGTTCTTCTCCAAAGTCTCTCTTCTCATAAGAATATAAGTTTTCATTTATCATTCTTATTCAGGGGGTGTGAGGGTGACTGTTAGAGGTAAGTCATAAGGCAAGGGGAAAAAACAGGAGTCTATTTTTTCCACAGGGGTTCTTTAAACTGCCTGTGAACATTTGGTACTTCTGCTGGTTGGCCTTCTCTCTCCCTGCTGTGCTGAATCAAAGCTTCAAAGTCTCTGCTCTTCTCATAATGCAAAAGGAACACTTGTGACAGGCAGAAAATATTACTGCTGGCACTGGATTGCTAGTTCATCAAGGAAGAATAGCACAATCAAAAGTTCTGCATAACACAAATGAAACTAGTTTGTCCATCCCCTGGAAAAAGAATTATCTGCACTTAGCACTTGAGATCAGAAATAATTGGATGCAAAGCCTGGGGGAAGACACGTAAAGGCAGAATATAGAAGTAAAGCAAGCAGCAGATTATCGAGGAAAGAAACGTGTCTAGACAATAGTGCAATCCACAAAGTTTGCCTAACACCCAAACCAGAAATAAAGTAGACAGAAACCATTTTGTAACTTGGCTTTTCAAGTGAAGTTTGAAGAACACTCCAAACTTGTGTTCCTCACATGAAGCTATGATAGGAGAACGTACTGAATTCCAGTTGGATACCTAAAATATCAGTTTACTTAGAAAAATAACATCTTTAGAATCATGAAGCATGCTTTTCAACTGCTTAAGGCAGACAGAATAAGAAGCACCCTCCTGACTTGAAAACAACACTTGATCTTTTTTGTCTCTCACAACCTTGTCAAGTGAGGCAATGTGCTTCTGCTCCTTGCTGAATGATATAACAATTATCAACTATTCATTAGCAAACAAAAACGTGCATGTTTCAGAATAACTGGAAACTTTTTCTAGTTCTTTCACCATTTCAGACTGATCTATATTGCTGCATTTCTGTTTTAAATTTAAAACATTCAAGAACCAATGAAATTGCTAAGTTGATGGCTTGAGTGTGATTAGAGTGCAAAATCTTGACCATTTATTAAAAAATTTAGCAAGCATAAGCTGGGTTTCTGAAATAGCTAAGCAACAGTGAAAATCTGCAAAGGAAAATAAGGTAGGCAATAGTGACACTTGTGGTCATTTCTAGATTGCCGTTTCTCATTCAGTTACAAACTGAACATGCTTGTGATATTTAAGAAACGTGTTGGGATCACAAAGCACCCAAGAAAATCACAAATATTCCATCAACCTTGCCGTCTCCACTCCAAATAATTTATGGAAAAAGGATTCCTTTTGAAACAAAGACCAGAATGGCCACTGGTCACACACACAAAAAAATTAAAAGAAGCTGTTATAATCTTCTGTATTAAGCACATTTCCAGAATACAGCTTAAAAGCAAAAATAACCTTGAAAATGTTGCCATTAATCATTTTGAAATGTCAGTTGAAAGGTGTTCAACATATTACAGCTGAAATAATGCTACGTTTTACTACAACAAAATGGAACAAATCTTGGCAAAGTATTCACAGAGTACCGAGAAAGCAGAGCCACAGAATGCTAGGGGTTGGAAGAGACCTCAAAAGATCATCTAGTCCAACACCCCTGCCAGAGAGGGACCACCTAGAGCAAGTCACACAGTCCATATGGGAACATCTTGACAGGTCAGCTATGAAATACATCCTTAGTTTCATTTTTGTGGAACTCATGGCCACCAGGCCACACCACACACACCTGACTATTGCAACCACTCTAAACTTATTTGAGAAACTCCTGTTAACAGTGTCAAAAGAGAACTGGATTTAATGGCTTGGTCTTCGGGTACGATTTATCTCCAATTAGGCAAGATTCTACTGATACTCTCTAAAAATGACACACAGGTAGCTTAAGTTTTTCAGACATTTTCAAATCATATTCCCAACTTATACGCCTTTGTTAACTTTAAGTATACTTTGTATAGTTCAGAGTTGTCACGTGCATGGATTACTCTTTCTGACATCTTTTCTGACTCCTTGCATCTGCTTCCAGCTTTGCAGAACTCACTGAAAAGCCAAGCTTGCACAGGCCATGGTAGCTCCATAGTGTCCCTTACACACACATGGCACATGTTTCACATCCGGGTAACTCCTCCTTAGTCTTAATAGATGGCAGCATTTGAAACACTAACATTACAGCTTCTAATTTAAGACGTAACCATAGTAACATTACAGAACATACCACTCCCAGGATCAAGAACAGGCAGTCCACTGACCCTTCACAGTGAGATTTAGACAAAATAAAGCTCATTCCGACCTCCAACCCAGCAAGATTACTCAAACCTTCAGGTCATAGTTCCAGTACGAAGCATGCTCTGCTCTCCTGAAATACCCAGATACATACAGGATCATATAAAAGTAGTAAATAATTAAGCGCTATAAAAGAAAAGATACTTCTTCCTCCAAGTTTGACTTTCTGAAGCTACATCAGTCACACCCAGATAGCAAGTAGTAGAAAAATCAAAGCTTTTCCTCACTTTCCTGTAAGATTAGAAAAGACCTGCTCATCCTTTAAAAGCAAAGAATGAGTGAACAAAAGGAATTGTTTATTATGATTTAAGAATTCAGTTTGTTCATGTCAAGACAATGAATTTAACAGAAAATAACAAGTATCACCTGAACTTAACAAGCTATGCACATATGGTATGGTCATATATTTAAAAGCCAAAGCTGGTATTTATTGCATTCTAAATTTACTTTAAAACAGAAAAATAACAATAGCTCTGCCCATCCAGCATGTAAACATACTATATATAACTCACAAAGCTCTGAGACAGACTTCAGGTAAAGGGAAGTAGTAGTAAATAAAGTAGAAACACCATGGAGTTTAATAACCATTCTGTTGGGATTTAGACCAGTTTCTTGAATACAATGTTACGTGCTTTACCTGAAAATTCAAAAATCGGAGGCAGATTTATGTGCTGGCATTCAGAAAAAAAATTGCCTGCTTCTATGTAAAGCAACACAGGTAAATTAATTACAGCAATATCTCATTTGATTTCCTCCTTGTAGCCCAGAATTGACAATACTCCTAGGCAAACTGACACATATTTGTATACATCCAGAAACAGATTGCATAAAGTTCTGTATATTACACAACTTAAAGATAAGAAAGTTTTGTATGTTTGAGTGGACAATGCAGTAGGCTGAGCACACAGGCAACCTTTTAAAGCACCAATTCTCAATTATTCATAAACATCCCTGAATACTAAGTGGTGCTGGACATGGGTCTCTCACTCCATTGCCCCGCTGACAGACCAACACATCTCCCACATACCATTTTTTCCAATACCAAATTTGATGAAGGAGATACAAGTCTTCACTGATATGCGTGTCATATTTATAATGAATACTTAAGGAATATGCTCATGGTCCTAAAATGTCCTCAAATCAGATCACAGGAATTGTGAAAACTCATTAGGAAACACACATTTTGAAAACAAGACTAGGTTAATAAAGTTAGTGTACATAGGTGATTGAGTCAGGAGGATATAAATCTGACTATATTTCTAGTAAATTATGAGAATATGCATCTAGAATAGTAAAACACACTGACTGCCTGGGGAAGACTTATTTGCCAGTAAAGGACGTACCTACCCTCAATCGTACTAATCAGTTACCATATGAATGAGCAATTACAGTTTCTTTATCCTTTGGCAGAAAAAAAAACCTCAACCAACCCAAACCACCCGTCTAAAGAGCTAGCCACTAACTTCTCAAAATAAAGTGGACAAACACAGTGACTAATATATACCTAAGTAAGTTCAGTGGTAGCTTTCTATTTTCTGAGCTGTTTTGTATCTGATCTTATATTTATGAGACATAGGAAACACAAAAAGATGCTTCAGTATAGAAGGGTCAGTCATTGAAAGGGCAGAAATGAAAGGAACACAAGTTTCATTATGACCAGAAAGGCAAATTCTGTAATATAGGTATGCCTGTAGGAGATGAAAGACATTTTAAATCCATCAATAATTGAAATCCAGTGCCCCCAATTTTGCAGTACCAGACTCTGATGTTTCCAAAGGAAGAAAGCCATTAACAGCAGAAAGGTAGCTTAACAGCATATGCTTCTACATTAGTGTTGTCCATCTTAATTGACTGCCCTAAGATTATGAAAAGCAGCTTTTATTGAGTAAGCATGTGTAAAGCAAGTACAAGCAAAGAAGCACACACAGTTTAATTTTTTCCTTGGCAAAGAGGCACAAAAGATTTATCCTCAGAGAGAGCCAAATGGGTTAAATCAAGCTTCAGTGTTTAAATGCTTATAATTCCTCTGCACTGTAGAACAGATTTGGAATACGAGAATAGAATGTCTAGCACTAAAAATCCCTTAGAGAATCATAAGTTACAGTGTCAAGGGAACGTGAAAACAATTTGAAAAAAACCCTCAATCACTCATTTCATAATCATACAATTTTTATACTATTCACCTATCACTGTGCGTGTATCATTTATCAAATAAGAGCAGGAGCCCGTAAAGCTTCCTGGCTGCCTTTGGATTTAGTCAAAATGAATGCAAACAATCACGTGGGATCCAGCCAAGCAATGACGTTAAATTCTGCTCTGTCAGAAGACAGCATCTGTCAAAGCCCACATTTAAACTGCTGCCTGCCTGTGCAGCAGCTGAAGAACTACGGAATGGATTTTTAAGTCCAGAATCCTCGGTTAAAGCAACTCAAAACCTTTTCTATTACTGCCTAGAAACAATGAAGGAAGGAATAGAGGGAAATCCTATTACCGAAGGCAACTGAAGCACTACGCGCCAGCACTCCCTGCTAACATTACCATTAGAAATATGGATACTGAGGAGAGGAGAACACAGCACTGCATTGTCCGACAAGGGAAACACCAGATGTAACGGCTCCAATACATCGGCCGTGAACGCCAGACAGCCCCGGATCACAACAGAAACAACAACTACTGTCCTTTTGTTCGAAGGATGAACAAAAAGCCCCAAGACAAGGGCAACACTTATGAGCAAGGAAGGTAACACAGCAACGAGCAGACAGATGGACAGATTGGATACTGTGAAAAGCAATCGCAGGAAGCAGACTGTTGGGGGATGTGCGCATGTTCGATAGCATCTTTTTTGCTGAAGTGATGGCGTGCCAAAACTATTTTCTGTGGGTATAATCCTCGCACCATAAATGGCCTGACCAAGGAAGGTATGTCAAATCCTTGTGTGTGATTGTTCATTCAGTTGTCTGTTACCTTTTCAGCCATTACAGATAATGATCGTTCCTAATTTGCAGAGCCCAGAGATAACATGTCTCTGAAACAGGGAAAAAGAATTCTAGCAGGTTTTAGTCTCCCACAGCACAATGTCACTACCTCAACACTTGCTGAAGGCATTGCTGACAGTCTGCACGAGGCTGGGGTGGCTAGAGAGGAGGGATTAAAGGGATAATGTTGCTACTGTAATGATTGCTTTTAACTGAGAAATTAAAAACTCACTCCCCTAGCAATACAGAAAAAACCCACCAGAAATCCCCTCAAACTAGGTCAGAATTAATCCTTATCTGAAGTAATCTTAAAGCACTGGTAAAACGTTCCTGATGTGACATGCTAACAGCACTGAACCATTTAAAACAGACCATGCAGTCAAATTACATTATCTTAAAAGTACCTTCAGACCTTTTTACACATTCTTTTTTCCCCTCAAAGCACACACAGAACGTCATCAGACCATCACCCAAGCATGAGCTGGGAGCGTGCAAAAGATTGGACATGATTTAAACCATCAGTAGTGCAATCAGGCACCACATTTTACAAGTAACATCAGACTCCCCTGACATCCCGAAAGGAAACCTTCAAACACTATACACTCAAAATGGTGAGCACGTAACTTATCTCATGCCATCATTACAGTTTCTGTTTAATATGAAAACACTGACTGTTTAACTTGGATTCCAAAATGACATTCCACCTAATTGCCTTTCATTTCTATTTATTGTTGAAATATAAATACTTCCTCATTACCAGCAAACAATCATGATGAATACTTGCAACACAAATTTATGACCGAAATCCATAGCAATATAGTACACCACAGAGAGAAAGCGTTTATATGCAGGATCTAGCAATAAGGTATAATAAATCATTAACGGTCAATATAAATGTGCTTTCTTTGCCCAAGGCAATGCTAATGTGCAGTAAACCAACTGCAACCAGTAAGAGTTTACATACCTTATAGATGCAGCGTACTACAACCACCCGTTTCAGTTCACTTTGGAGACATTTATAAGGTAAAGTCACTTTCCAGAACTTTTAAAACAAAAAAATTGTGCCCTCAGGCAACGCTCCTGCAGAAGCATGCCTAGCTAGTGGTGTGACTTTCATAGCTGACATGTAAGAAACCTGCACGTCAAACCTCATCCAGAGTACTGTTTTGTGCAAAAGATTAATGCAGTTTTTAAGTCAACTCAGGCACATTATGTGAGGCCTTATATACAACCCTCACTGCTGCTGTTTATCAGAACACCGACTCGGGCTGCCTTCTGAACTCTTCCCACTAATTAAAGAGTTTGCCCACACAGCTAATCAAAATATGAAAATCCAGGACATGCGAATAGGAAGTTGAATGCCCCAATTTGCAAAGCTGTAATTATAGAGCAGAATTGAAAGTACAAGAAACCAAAACACAGAGTGGAGCACAGAGCACAAATAAAAATTCAAGAGGCATTCACAGTTTATGTATTTGGCATTTCATAATGCAGCAGTGACTGCACAGTCTAGTGTCAAAAATGAAGCAGAACTATTATAAATCCTGTCTTCAAAATGCAGAGCTACATGCAACACCACACTTTCAGAGGAAAAGGTGATTGCAGAGAGACCTTTTGCTACACTTGGGCTCTCCTACCTACTGCCAACAGTGGGTGCTAATGGTCCTAAGGCTTCTGTGAAATGAAGTTTTAAATATTTTGCAAAAGCAGGTTAGAGTCCTAATTGAAAAGTGGTATTTTTTTAAAGCATGAAACTATTTGATGGTGGTTTCAGTAGATAACTGTTCACATTATTTTTCAACAATGCATCCCTAGCATGTAGCATTTTTTCCCCTAAGGAGTAATTGCTCTTTCTGTATTTCAAATGCTTTGAAATGTTTTATATCTGAATTACAAAGAATTTCGACACAAAGTTATTTGTTTTTTTCCATTCATTAGTTTTAAAAAGCTGAGGAATGACTGTGGGTCCCTCCCCTATCCTTACAACGCCTTTTCAAAGGGCAAACAGACATTGAAGATTTCCTAGGAAACTCCAACCTTGAAAATTCAAGAAAATATGGAAGCGAGAAATGACTCCTGAAATTTCTTATTAATCGACTTCTATCTCTCATTGTAAAACTCATTTTAATGTGCACAATGTGAGCAAGCAGCCTAAATGAAAGAAAAGGTTTCAGCCATTACAACTGCCTTTTCTGGGACACTTTCTCTGTGCATCATGGAAAGACAGCACCTGAAAACAGTTTCAGTTTACACAGATATTTACATAACTTAAGATTCTCCCTGTTGCCATAAGAAAGTAGGTGCCTAACAAAACACTACCTCAATTAAAAATTAAACACACATTAGCAATGCAGTGCAGACTTGCTGAAGTATTTGCATCTAACGACTGCACTTTTAGAAGTGGAACAATTCTGTATAACAAAATTAATCCAAATTTGAGCTAACAGCTCCACATTTGGGAAATTCTGGGTTTCACTTTCTTCCTATATTGTGCACATATGCCATGGAATGATAGCTCATCAAATATTCCCACTGTTGCCCTTTAAAGTGGCATGGAACAATTACCTCCCCTGAGATTTAGGACATTGAAATGACATTTATGTTTGCTTATACAGAGATATTCTTCCCAAACGGCTCAGTGTTCCTTTAAAACTCTGCACACTGCAGAGAAACTAAAAGTTCTCCATTTTGAGGGCTAGTTTTTATTTTCTCAGCATGCAAAAGGAGGTATGAGCGGTCAGATAAATACAAGTCTCCCATGCTAGGGGCTTATTTTCTTTAACATGAAGTTAAGGTCTTAGTTAAGGCAGCATAAAAAGAGTAGTGTGGAATTTCAGGTTAATTCTCATGCTGCATACTTTAGACACACGTTTCACAGAGATACACATGTTCAACAGCTGTAGACTGGAAAATAATGTTTAGAAAGATAGTTCAGTCTCTAGTGAGTGGCATCAGTCCAAAGCAGTTTAAAAATAATAATAATGATAGTAATAATAACAGAACACCAGAAATACTTTCTGTGAGCTTGAAAGGAAATTATTGAACGCTGTGTAGTAAGCAAAACGACAGGGAAGTGCTCAACAGATCACTGGGCAAATGGTTTGCCGTTTCTCATAGAGAACGGAGGAATTTCTTTCAGGCGGGTTGCCGCGGCCACAACCCGAGTGGAAATTCCCCTTCCCTGCTCCTCCTGGCGGAGGCTGCGGGGAGAGACAGCCGGGCTCGCTGCACCACCGCCTCCCCTCCCCTCCCAGCCACTCCGAAGCAGGCATCCATCCTCTGCATACACCTCGTTTTGTTTATACATAAACTGACATACAGTCATTCAAATAAACCTCGGTTATACATCTCTCCCTAGCCCTTCGAAATACAAATTTTCCCTTACACGAACCAGGCAGATTGAACGTTAAGCCACACACATACAGTTTAGTAATATATTACTCCACTGCCATCTCGGCTTAAATTACTTCCTTACCATGTAAAAATCCTGTAATTTCCCTTATAACACGTTGTTTAGATTTTAGAGTCAGAAATTAATCCAAACATTGGGTTTCGAAGATAGCAAAGCAATTAATAAATTAGACATTTACATTAGAAAAAGCATTTTCTATGGACTCTTGTTGAACTGTCATCCTTTTTTCCTACACAAAACCCTAGGGCCCAGAAATAAATTGGAGTAAATTGAAAAAAAATCACAAGCGAATTGCTACTGTGCACTGAAAGGTTCATTTAAGAGATGATGTGATCAGTTTTTAATATGCAGCATCATGAAGCTGCCATATAGACTCTGCTCTTGAATATGAAAAATAAAATTTAAGAGAAAATGAAGCACAGGCTACTTTGGCACTTTTCCCTACAGTTACGGCTGCTGGGAACAATACTTGAAATTTCTGTATGATACCTGAACTGTAGTAGTTACATGTGTATTTATAGAGGGGGGAAAAAACCCCCAAAATGTTGTTCAGTTGGGTAGTTGGGCAGTTGATATGAATATTTACCCAAGATCCCTGCCTACTAAAAGTCAACAGTTTGATTTTAATGCAGCGGCATATAAGCTTGGCACGCCAGCCAAGGGCTCCATTCAATATTTCCCTTTATTGTGGAGTAGAAGGTTAAAGGTGTCTGAAAGGTGACCAAAAATGTTATCCACTGTTACGATCCGAGGGCTGTGCAGCGAGGTTACTGGACCCTGAAAATTAATTTTGACAGGTGCATCTTCTCATTGACTTTCTGAACACAGTCAGGGCCGGTGGAAACACGCCAAGCAGTGTACTGTGACTAACACAACTCTGCCATAATCAACCTTGCGCCGTCTGTCCCGCCACCAATACATGACCATTTTACAAAAAGGGTTTTTAAACTCTGAGCCATACTAGCCTCTGCATGTCAAATCAATTTTAATTAATGCCAATAAACCTTCCATCTGGTATCAAGGCCTTCTCATTCAGCCCTTCTCAAACACCGTGCAAGGATTTCACAGTCACTATACGTGAAGCAATTTACCTCTGCTTCACACTTTTTCTGCTAATGTGATCAATTCAATTTTTTCCATCTTTTTACTTTTGGAACCCAAGATGTTTGTCTAAAGTTTTACCACATAAAAAGCGCTTTGAAAAGATAACAAATCAAGTCAACTTTATATCATAAAACAAGCTTGGCTTTTGCTCTGAATCAAACCTTGTTTGTATTAACATGGGCTGTTTTTATCAGAAAAATTACACTCAATTTTATATCTAGTGTCCCATTCTAACCCTTTACATACAAGTGGATAAAACTAAAGATTTCTGACTTTGTTTTTTTTAAATCCTTTGCAGAGAGAGCCATTTGCAGACAAATACTCAACGAGAACAAGAGAAAATGAATACCAAAGAATAGCAGTGGATTCAAAAACGATTGGAAAAGCATTTTGCTTGGGCATTGCCTCATATCCATCATTGGATTCCTACAACATGCTTCAGTGGAGAAGACGACACTGCTGCTTTGCAAAGATGACCTGGAATATCAAAAGGTCTCTGTTTCGCACCCATCTCATCGGCCTGATCTCTCTCGTATTTCTTTTTGCTATGTTTCTGTTCTTTAATCATCATGACTGGCTGCCAGGTAGGGCTGGATTCAAAGAAAATCCCATGGCTTACACGATACGAGGATTTAGGTCTACAAAAAGTGAGACAAACCACAGCTCTGTAAGGAACGTGTGGAAAGAAGCTGTACCTCAGACGCTCAGGCCTCAAACAGTCGCCAACTCCAACAACACGGATCTGTCACCGCAAGGGGTAACTGGATTGGAAAACACCCTCAGCGCCAATGGAAGTATTTACAACGAGAAAGGTACTGGGCATCCGACTTTATATCATTTCAAATACATCATCAACGAACCTGATAAGTGTCAGGAGAAGACTCCTTTTCTAATATTGCTCATAGCTGCAGAGCCAGGCCAGGTGGAAGCTAGACAAGCTATCCGGCAAACCTGGGGTAATGAAAGCCTGACACCTGGCATCCACATTGTTCGGATTTTTTTGCTGGGGTTAAGCACCAAGATAAATGGATACCTCCAGCGTACCATACTAGAAGAAAGCAGACAGTACCACGATATCATTCAACAAGAATACTTAGACACCTACTATAATTTAACCATTAAAACTCTGATGGGAATGAACTGGGTTGCATCTTACTGTCCACATGTTCCATATGTTATGAAAACTGACAGTGACATGTTTGTCAATACTGAATATTTAATACACAAGCTTCTGAAACCAGAACTTCCTCCAAGGCACAAGTACTTTACAGGTTATCTAATGAGAGGTTATGCACCTAACAGGAACAAGGATAGCAAGTGGTATATGCCACCTGATTTGTATCCAAGCGAACGTTACCCTGTATTCTGCTCTGGAACCGGTTACGTTTTTTCGGGTGATTTAGCAGAAAAAATCTTTAAAGTCTCCTTAAGCATCAGACGTTTACATTTAGAGGATGTATACGTAGGGATCTGTCTTGCCAAACTGCGAATTGACCCCATGCCTCCACCCAACGAGTTTGTCTTCAATCACTGGCGAGTTTCTTACTCCAGCTGTAAATATAGCCACCTAATTACCTCCCATCAGTTCCAACCTAGTGAACTGATCAAATACTGGAACCACTTACAACAAAATAAGCACAATGCCTGTGCCAATGCAGCGAAGGAAAAAGCAGGCAGGTATCGCCATCATAAACTGCAATAGAAAGGCAACACTCCCTCTGTCAAACGTATTCCATGTGCAATCTGTAAATATCGCTGAACGCATGTACAGTGAAAACGGATGAGCTTAACGGGACAGTCTTTAGGGAATCCCCGTCACACAGTGGAGTCTGAAAATCTTTGGAGTTGAAAAAAATCCACAACCCCTATAACTCTTGATAACACTAATAGTATGAAACTATAACCAAAAGGTTTTCCCAGCAAATTTGAGGAAAAATAAAAAGATGGTCTCTAATGATTTTTGTGTTCCTGTGCAATAATAAGTATGCACACTTTGGTGGTACAACTGCTGATTTACATGCCAATAAAATATAAGTGAGCATATTTTCCACACTAAAATTTCATTTTTAAAAATGTGTTCCTAACTCTAGTTTAATGCAATGAGTTCTTGTTATCTACAATTGCTAGAAAATGAAAACATTCAAAACTAAGGAAATGCACAAAGGGCAGATCAGCTTTTACCTTCAAATAGCACATTAAAGTTATTATACACTTCTTTATAATACATGTAGTAATGTCACCTTTACAAATTAGTAAGACATCGTCAATGAACTCTAAACCACTGAAGTACTCCCTTGAAAAGAGGCCCACTTCTAGCATAGTTGATTATTTTCATTTCAAAGGAAGGATAAATTAAATCAAAGTTCAGAAGACTGCTACTTTGTACATCACCTTCAGAAACCCAAGCAGTGTTCTAGATTCAACTGCAGATTCAACTAGATTCTCCTCAAAGAGTTGACTACAATTTACTTAATTCTCTTGAATTCATACAGTAAGCTCCTAAAAATCTGGTGCCAAGTGACATTTATCTTGGCATCTTCTGGCAAATTCATTGAGTCCCTTATTAATTTCCTTACAAAACTTCAAGGTAACTCAAAGGCTGATCAGAAAAGCAAACCAGAATGTCAAGTCTTTCACCAGTCTCAAAAACCTGTCATTTTGTGGAAAGAGGGAGAAAAAACAATGAAATGTTTTGTTGATTTTGCTCTTTCCTGCCTGCCTGTCAAAAAAAAAGATGATCAGGCAAGTGAAAATAGGTCTTTCATAGGTGGGAAAGACTGGGTCATAAGAAGATAGAGAGTTCCAGATAGCAATATGGGTGAGAACAAAATCTAAGCTATTTTAGAAAACAAAACCACACATGTACCACTGAAAGCAAAGTGAGAGAAGTTAAGTCTCTTTACAAGTCTCCAGTTTTCTAATGGACACAACTTTTAAAGCTTATTTTCCAACAGAGTTACAGCAGAATTGTATCAGATTCAGGTTATTGCTGTTTGTCACAGTGCCAGGGTAAGCAACACCCACCTCCGATTTAGCAGCAAATGATGGAACTGTGATTAGTTTTCTGTTTGATTGGGGCTTTTTAATTGGATAAAATACAAATATTTGTTGTACTTTTATTTAATAAAATTGATTATATTTATGGTCTTCAGACTTCACTTCTTCATGGGAAAGCTGCTCAGGAAGAGAGAAGTTTCCAGCTTCAGCATTAATTTTCTAACGTTCTCTAGTTTTTAAAGCCTAGTTTTCACATCATGAACAATACAGAGATCACACTGAGTTGTTTTTGGGTTTTTTTTCTTTGAAATGAAAAGACACATCATATTACTGAGCAGTCTCAGCAGCCCTAAGGCTGTCTGTATGCAGAAGCTTACACACATAATCAGACTGTATTGCACTGGACTAGCCCTCTGAAGAAATTCGAGCAGCTCTTATTGAAGATGAGTATGGGAATCTCCTCCTTTTTTAGTGATTCTCCACTAAATTTTGTTATCTGCTATATTTGGGGTATGACAACTATACTTTTGTGCATTTCCAGGATACCTCAAATGGTAAAAATGTCCATTCCTGGGCAAAGTAAACATATGTAAAGACAGTAACTCTCTGCAGAAATTACTTCTCCAACTAGATTGAAAGTGCATTCACTTTGTTTATGTGATCACTACTGATATTCACACGACACAGAGATGCAAGCTGCGTTAAAGAGAGTCTTTGGGAGTATTCTTTTAATATCCATTTGTAGTTTTTGTCACACTCAATTTTGTCTGCTTCCTTCCAGCTAACACTGGCCACAGTTAATAGTCCAGCTGCAAGCCACCTGGCTTAACTGTATGCAAGCTTTACACAACAGTGCAAGTTTTGGACAAGCAGAGGGAATGTTCAAAGCCAGCTACTACTCAAGGGTATTCAGTTCTAGAATACGTACAATTCCATAAGTGGCCTCTCCCCAAGTCATGGTGGCCAAGAGCACAGTCCATCCTTTCTCTTGGAGAGGTCTTCAACACCGTTCCCTGCCTTCAGCATTTTCAAGCAAGACTGTAATGTACTCTACTAGGATTTTACCAACTCTGGCTAGTTCAAAATGCTGCTACTCGCTTCTGGGTATAGTCCAAGAGGTTAATAACTAAACCTTAAATAGTTTGGCACTTGAATCATAAAGTTTGGCAGCCAAACAACCTCTAGGGTACTCCACTTTGGAGCTTGTGCATAACGTCGATCAGCCCGAACTTGGCAGAATTGTGATTAAATGCCTACAAGTTCAGTATATCAAACTCCTTGCTAGTTAAAATACTAGTGAGGAGTGTAAGATGTTAAATAAAAAGCCATTTTAAAGTCGTCTTCTGTTTCCAATATAGTGAAACAAAAAAAAAAACTGTTTTAATGTTTGGGTACAAATATATAAGAATCCTTATCAAGGTAGCCAAAGGCTACTTTAATAATTTGTATCCAAGTACTCTTCTCTCACGCAGTTCATTACAAAGCTTCAGAAGCAGGAGGGACAGTTTGTATAATGAAATATGCAATCACAGAATGAAGGACCTACATTCCATTCTCTGAGTGTCCTTACTGTTTTCTAGCCTGTGTTTAAACTCCTTGTTCACTCTACTAGAATATAAAAACAGTTCATGTTAAAAACAGTGCAACATTTATTTGTATAATTAAACTTTTTGACAAGTTCTCTCATTTCATTTCCCCATAAAGAGAAAAAAATATTTCCTTGGCAACAAGATACAAGCTTGGATCTAGAAGTCTAACGTGTCTGCAATGAAGCAACTAGAAAACTCCATCCAAACCAAACCCCAAACACTAGTTTATTTATTGAGGTACAGAAGTTTGTGTAACATTTGCTTCAAAT
This sequence comes from Urocolius indicus, assembly GCA_013401255.1. Classification (NCBI taxonomy): domain Eukaryota; kingdom Metazoa; phylum Chordata; class Aves; order Coliiformes; family Coliidae; genus Urocolius; species Urocolius indicus. Next base: position 81,206 of record WBNH01007652.1, on the reverse strand, counting down.
GTTTCTACTTCTCTGTGTCTGTTTCAGGTTGAAAAGAAATACAAAAATGTCATAATGACTCTAAACTTCTTAGAGGAAAAACAAAATAATGCAACAGCACCAGTCCCCTCATTGTGGGGAAAGAAGAAATTTGAGAGACGTGGTAACAAAAATCACAAATTGGCATGCCATGATTTTCTCCTATTTATTTAACTTTGAACTAAATATTGCATATTGATACTAAATGACTAAAACAAAATCACACCAAAAAATTGTTCTTCACCAACAACAGAACTGTTCCCTTCATCTCTCCAATGAAACCTGTGATGTGGGTTACTTGCAGATCACACATCAACCACGCTGAGCAAGAAAAATGTACAACTACAGGTTTTCATGTAATACAACTGATTCTTATCCCGAGCCACTGACAGATTTTTCATGGGTAAAGTTCAAGACCTCTTCAAGTCTGAAACAAGTTACAAGTACAGTTACTTCCAAGCTTCAGTGGTTGGTCTGAGGGAAAATTCTGTGTCTATTAAAATCATCACTTAAATGTTATAAATTCCTTTTATGTCCTATAAATTTGAAATGGCAGTGCTACAGAAGAGATGGCACAGCCTGGCTTTCAGGTTAACCTTACTCGAATAGTAATTTAAGTTCCCCTTCTCTTTGCAGTGCAGTCACATAAAATGTTTCAGTCTCTATTTACAAAACATTTTCAAAATATATTAACATGTAAGGCATGCACTAACTGTCTCAAAATCCACACTAAATCAGGTACTGGAGGGGAAGGAAGCACCAAGAAGCCATTACTTTAGACTGCCTCCCCTCCCACTATACTAATTTTCCTGATATGTTAACACAATCCCCAATCATTCTTCAATCTAAAATACCTACATAATCCCACAGTGCAAGAAAATCTTATCTCTTGAATGAATACTCATTGCAATGTGTGAAAACTTCCTAGAAGGGAATGAAAGGGAGAGGGAAGATGCTAATACAGAAGCTACTACTTCTTAAATCTACGCTATTAGCAAGAACAGGCTTGGAACAGATTTGCAAAAGCATCAGTAGTTGTTAACATATTTTTCAATTCTAAAACCCACTCTTCTATCCCTCTTGTGTGTTCTCAAATAGCACAAATGAATAAATACTGGACAATTACTGAGTTACATTACAATAACTGCATCTATCAAATTTGAAGAGCATTGTTGTCCTTTATCTTTCTGGTAAAACAGCACGCGATCTGGGTGCCATACAGTCCTATCCGTGCTGACCACAATCATTTCAGATTGCAGATCATAACTAATAGACACAGTATTTCATGTATTACTACAGATTACATCTCTAGCTCATCCAGTCCTGTCTCTCTTCTCCAGCTCCGCTTCAGGAGACAGAGCTGTGTGTGAGGGGAGCAGAGCGGAAAGGAGAGAGGACGGGAAGCTGCACTGCCAGCTATGCAATGCTGCACTGTGCAAATGTAGGTCAGAAAGCAGAGAACACTGTCTTTGCTTTGTACCCACGGCAAGATTGAAGTCAAAAGCTTTCCAGGGCAGGAGGCTGAGGGAAGGCTGTGGATAACTTCTTTGTACAGTTAAAAAAAGCTCTTGTCTCTCAGAAAGCAGAAGAGTGAAATTAAAAACGCACCAGCTGATCAACACCACACAGGTTAAAAAATATAGGGCAGGCCCAGTGATAAAGTATGAAAAGTGAGGCCAAATTAGAAAGCAGAAATCTCCCATTCTGGGGAAAAAAAGTCTACTAAAGGTAAATCCATTATCCTAACCAAACTTTTAGCTTGTGATCACTGTGCATGCTTTTTGCTAAGGCCTGAACCAACCAATTACAAGACGTGGCAACAGCACGAACAGGAGGTCAATAACTCCACAGAGAGTATTTTACATACAGGACTGCAAGCGCACAGTCAAACCAAAAGCAACAAAACCTAGATTACTTGTATCTGGGATCTACATTTCATTGTCAAAAAAAGAGTTAACTGGAGACTAATGAAGACTGGAATTAACCCAAAAGAACTCTTGTCTGGTACAATATGGTACCTTCTTTTCACAGCTAAATGACTGCAAAGGAATTTAGCTGAACATGGGATATGGATGAAAACTACCACGCTGCCATTCTGATATTACCATAGCAACAGTTCCAAGAGCTCTCTTAAGCATTTAAATCTGACAGTTTTCATGATAACACTAACTGGAGAACAGTAACGAAGCACTTCGGTTCATGAGCTAACTGCTGTATAACCTAAACCACAGGGTACGAGTTATTCCCTTTGCGTTTCTCAAGACTATGCTTATGGTCAAAACGTTCTGACCGAGACAGTAACCTTGAATTACTACTCTTGGAAAAAAATAAATAGAAGTCCTTCCAGCACAGGGAGTACTCATGGCTTAAAGCTTTCTGTACTCTCAAAGGCTTCCATTTGAATGCTTAAGTTGTGCACAGCTGGTGTTCAGGTTGAAGTCGAGACTGCTCAAATCTTTGACAGGATTTTTCTCCAAGGGCTTCCATTTGCCTGGGAAGGCTTCAGAGAAGAATACACTTTCTAAAGAGAAAATTGAATTGCTGACGGTATCCTCCAGATATCATTTGCTCAATACAGAAGGAGGAGAAGGAGGAAATCCAGGGTTTTCAACAATCTTTATCAGCTTGTAACCAATATACACTTTTAAAAATAAGAAAATGTTGCAAGCTGCTTTATCTCACTGGAGGCCAAAGTGTACTGAAGAATACACAAGTATGTCTCTGAGGACAAGTGCATCAGAATCAGCGCATTCATTTCCTTTTAGTCCGTTTAGCTTGATCTAATACTAATTGACATTTCAACTGTATAATGTGAATATTCAGTGAACCACTCTGATCTCCCACATGCTCAGTGTGGGCATAATAGAGAAGTCTCTTTTTCTTTACCTCATTAGAAAGCTAAGTGTGAAATATGTTCCTCATGTTAATATCTTAAGAATACCAGTTTTGATACTGTCTTGAGCCGAATTCAGCTGAGAAAGATGAAGAAACTGAGGATACCATGAAATCCTTAAAGGTTTACCACTTCCTAAAATTACAGAAATCAGACTAGAGGAAACAGTCATGCTTGCAATGATGCAAGAGATTCATCTCTTCAACATTAAAAAAGTCTTCTAAAAGTTTTCTCAGTTCTTTCTCTCTTAACACTTGTTAAACTTTTGTATTAAATTCAAAATGAAGAACATCCATGCCATCCTAAAAACTCCACATCTTTCCACTCTTGAAAAAGACCACCTCACCACATCTTTTGTCATGGAAAGGTCAAGTGTTACCACATCTCAGTAAGTTCAAAGCTTAAAATAAAGAAAACCAACTGCCACAAGAAATCATTTGTCAACTAAAATATCAAACAAGTCACCAAGGAAAACAAAAACTTCACTGGCTACCTTCACTAAAATATTTGACATATCCTGCATTTAATCAAGCTGAGGTCTAAAAAATATTTTGAGAATGAGGAAGAGAGTCTAGGCTTCATTCAGGATTTCTATGTCATTGTCATCACTTCCAACAGAAGAGTGCAAGTAGTATGGGGGAAAAAAAAAAGAAATCTACGTCATAAATCAAGCTTGTTGTGCCATAACATACCAGTTAATGTAAGATGGTAAAACAAAAATGAAACAGTTGAAAACACCATCTGTGACACAGTCAAAGAATTTAGTGCTATCACTTAATGCAAATGCCAGTCTTTTTATAGGCATTCCTCCTAAGTCCACCTAGGCATTGATTTTTGTAGACATAAAAATTCGACTCAATTATCGAGTCTCCTGAATCAAGAGAATAGCCAATTTCCCATTGTATCATCTTTGAATAATTTAAACTACTGTATTTTATTGATTCTTTTTTTAATGTAGAAAAGGCTAACAGTTTTATGTCCCAATAAACAAGATCGCAATTCAGAGGTACTCTTAACATTACTTAAGAAACCAAAAGTAAATATTATATACATACCTGAGGGGACAACAAACAACTGTTCCTCAAAAAAGCAAATTACAAAGCTTATGCTGTAAGCAGAGAGACATACCAAAGGGAGGGAAGCAAACCCCCAAAAACCAACACATACACATAAAATACACTGTTGCTATATAAATGTATCTTAAGCAGAAAAATATTTTCAGTAACGTCTCTAATGCCACATAAGAACATTCTGCTTCCAAATCTGGATTGATTATTCAAAACTAATGCAGCAGATTACTTCTATAATTTCACCAAATTTGAGATGGCTTATCTAGTTTGGAAGTTAATCATATTACTTAAAAAAGCTAATCCTTCTCCTGAATTCTCTAAATGGTAAAAAAAAAAAAAAAGAAGTATGACAGCTATCACAATTCTTTTACTTTACAAAAATTATCATTTGTTCAGATTTAAACGCCACAGTTACTATTTCATACTACCTAGCTGTGAATTACTCTCCTTTAAAAGTAGGCAAGTTGACTTGTTACACCTTGTAAAGGTATGACTTACCTCCTAATCAAAATTCAGTTGAGAAATGGATGCTGTAAACAAGGTATCCAATCTTCATCGAAGTTAATAAAAGAATGACAGCTTTCTGCCAATAATTTGGAGGCTTTAGGCCTGAGTAAAATATAATGCTGCCACACTCATTAACAAATGCACTGTCTGGATTCTCGAACCATTTTCTTTTTCCCCTCCCCCTCCTCCATCATTTCTTCATTTTCTACTAGAAGTAGTTAAACAGTTTGATTTATTGTCCAAATTTCACGCTAGCAGAGCGGAGTGGATAAACTAGAATCAAGTACACAATTACACTTCTTCCCTACCCCTCCTCCTATTCATCAAAACACTTTCTACACACAAACACAGGCTTTCTCCAACATCCTCTGCACTCATTCCAGATTTCAGAAACACTACTCCTGTTGCATTTAAGGCTCTTTAAGAGTATTAATATTTCACCTTTTCTAGTTTTCTGTAAGAGAAGAACATCCAGGAATCTTGCATTTAAGGTTTTGTCTTACTGTAAAAAATTCCATGTAGAATAAAGAGGATTTTTACCCCCGCTTCTTATCACAATATTTTCTTGGACTTGTGAGTACTAGCACCTGAAGTACTAATATAAATACTTGGATTCAAAATACCTCGATTGATTCATGGAACAGATGAATTCTAGAATGTTCATGACAAAACCAATCATGAGTTTTAAGTTCCTTTTCTTTTAGTACCTTCTCTTTTCTCACCACCCGTGTACAATTGACTTACAGAAAGCGGTTCATGCCATCATACTCTGGGTAGGATCTAGCAAGTAGTTCTGTATGAGAAGAATATATTTGCTGCTGCAGTCATTGGTACAACTACGATCCTGTTTAAAGTTAAGATAAATTGCAGAGCTGGAAGGAGCTCATCCTTCGAAGGGATGGACCGATTCAACCATGTCAGAAGGTTGAGTAGCTGGCCTTCACACTGTTTATCATACCCAGATGTATAATGCAAGGTGCTGGATAATTTTCATTTTTCTCTGTGACACTTAAAAAGACTACTAGGCAAAAATAGCTTTACATATTTGCTGAACATATTTTACACTGGCTTTGTCAGTTACTTGAAGTGAAAAATGATCACAATGCCATAGAAGAAAAGACCTGACTGCCTCCCACCACAGCCAGCTAAAAAAAATTGGCATTTCATTGGTTTCAGTGGCCAGTACAGACACAAGAATCCATGTTCACAGTTTGTCCCTGGCTTTTGGTAAGTCAACAAAAATGGTATTTTATGATGGTCAGTAAAGCTGTCTTTTCCTGCCTTCCTATTTTCCTTTGACAGTTACCTCTTCACAGCTAAACTTGTTCTCAAGTTATCAAAAAGATATGTGGCAACTCACTAGAACTGAACCTCTGCAAGATTATTACAAAAAAAAAAAAACAACCAAAAAACCTAAAGGAAAAAAAGAAAAACTAGACATTTTTCTCTACAAAGCCCATCCAAACAATTCAAGAACATGCCTATGGTTAAACTTTCAGGGAAATTTTTATGTGCTGCTGTTTAAACAAGTGAACATGAATTCTCTAAACAAGCCTTTAAGATCCTTCAGAAAAAATGGCACAAACCTGGTTCTGATAAATACCAAAATACAGCTTACAAATTTTCTATACAGCATTTCCCAAGCTTATTATTAAGTTTGAGTCCATCAAACATCATCAGAGAATTGGTTATACGTTGCAGACCGACTGATTGCTTTACAGTGGCATCAGGTAACATTAGCCCAAATCAAATTTACTTGTTTCAACAGTTGCCAATGTACAAATATAGATGTTTAAGACTCCAATAGGTACATACGAATGCTGATTAGGATCTGTTATTATCAATACTCTCTCCCTAAATAGTTGGTAAAATATATCCAACAATTCAATTACCTGAATTTCCCCATTTACTGAAAAATCCAAGGATGGAACACAGAAATATATCTATACAGACTCCTAGGGATGGTTTTATTTGAGACTATACCACCCTTCATATATGCAGCATGGGAGTAGAAATCATCGATACATTTACTGTGCTGCTGCTAACTACATTAAATGAAAAATACACAAAAGCCAGTAGAAATACTTAGCAATTACTGTCTGGTTTTCTACATTTTAAAAATTGAGGCACTTCCAGAAGGGTTACATAGTATACCTCCTTATTAAATAGACAAAAGATGCAAAGCCAAGGAAAGCCATACTTCTGGGGAAATACGTGGGCAGGACAAGTATCGAAGAATTTGTAAGAGAAAATATTCTGCCCTAAGCAGCTTATGTAAGTAAACGAGTGGATGAATTTTAAGTGGAAGGCTTATCAGTTTAAGTACTGGAAAAGAGTGGTTTTCCTTGTGTAACAGCAATTGAAGTAAAGTGTGAAAGGAGTGACTATGCCTTAAAAATAAACAGTCATTCCATTAAATATCAACACAAATGTCATTTCTGATCCTCTTCTCACCTTAAAGACCCAAAAGCTGCGATGCAAAACTGAAAGCCAAACCAATGACCTCTGCAACTTTTTGTCTTTTTTTGAAAATGCACAAAGTCAGCACATTACGAAAAACTTAAAAGTTACTGAATTAACATGAAATCCAGACAATCTTCAACTGTGCATGCTGGAGAGCTCACAGTCTTTACAGGCTAGCTAATAAATACCATCCCGGTTTTGTATAATCTAGCCATTACTACCTGGGCTGAAGAGCAATAGCTCCATTTTATTTGTGGCTCTGCTTTAGATCAAATCTCTAATTCCACATGAGCTCATAGTGAACACGCACACAGCACTAAGAAATGAGACTTCAGCAACAAGAGCAGTAGGGAACACACGTGACAGTCTGGGGAAGCTGTGCCCAGACTGGGTGGGCTAACCAATGATCTAAAGATTATAAAGACCCAAGGAAAGGTGAGAAGTCAGAGCATATTAATTTAAATGCATTAAATCCCCCCATGAATTTTCCATGCAGGAGCAAATTGGCCTTCACTCACTGTAAACCAAGGAAATTAAACTACAGATAACTAAAGTAATTTTATTCCTAAAGACATCACCAGCCAATGGCAATTTAATGCACTAGAACTTATGAATGTTGATGTTGTACACTTTGGTAATTTGCTTTAATTTGCTTGAGTGCCTTGATCTAGATATAGCCTTAAGGAATACTTGTATATTGCCATATTAGATTGCATCATCCTTTGTATTAAGGAGAAAAGGTTATTTCTGAATGGTAGAACTTTGAAGCACTTGTTTTAACAGGGAAATTGAGGTGACTGTCGAAGACTCTTAACTTCCTAATGCTTCTGGGCACGCACAAGTGGCAACAGCTTCACCCTGGAAAGACTCAAGATGTTTAATTACAGACAAAAAAATAACTTAATATTTTAACCTCTTAAAACCAATCCTGTATTGGAGAGCTCAACAGCTACAGAAGATGGCTGAAAGGAAGTTCCAGAAGATCCTCAAGTTGCTGAGGAGCACTGACTGACAGAAACTCAAAGGCTACCAGGAAGAAGAAAGTGTCATGGTTCAGACACAGAGATGATGGGTTTTTTCCCCTCCAAGCTACACACAGCTATTTGTCTAGCATTTGCATAAGTGCAAAGGAACTTCCAGAAGTTTATTTGTATTTTTTTAAAATCACAAAATCCCTAAACAAGAGTGAAATGTAGGAAGATCTGATGCTGAAAAAGGCATACAACTTGTCAACTTGAACTGTTAAATAGCTCCCAGGTCAGCAGCAGGCTGGAGCGTATGACTGCTGAATGACAGGCTACAGCGGGTAACAATCAGTTTACATCAGAGGGAATACCTGTGAATACTGCTACAAAGCTCACAGGGTCCACCATGAGTTTCTCCTAGAGCAGTTTGCTAAAGACAAGTAAGCATGACTCCAGCCAGGACCAAATGAACACTAACAGAGCCCAAGTTTAGATAAACGTGTACCTTTCTATGTAGAAAAGTTCCAAGTTGAAAATATTTTACAATGAAAACCAAAGAATTAAAAAGCAAAATATAATTGAGAGTAATACCTACATTTATCGTGAAGTATAAAGAATTCACTACAGATCAGTGTTAAGAGTGAACAAACTATTAAGAAGTAAAACCAGAATAAATCTTGCACCTCCACCAAGATAATGCCACAAAGCACAAAAGGTTTAAAAATTACCAAAAGCCCTCCCCACCAGAAAAAAAACCCAAAGCAAAAATGTAATTTAACAGAAGCAAAATATTACAGCCCCCCATCTTCTTCAGACTTGCCAGACAACTTTACTACCTTCACCCCTGAGAAAACATCTGCCCATCCCATCAGCTTTTAATCTTCTTATGGACAGAATTAATTTAGCTTCCTTCTGAGGAATGTGTTAGGAGAGGAAACTGGCCAAATCTACTTGAGCCAAAGTGAGACTTCTGTGTTGGTTTGTGGTTTTTTTTTTTTAAAGGAGGAGCAGGCAAAAAAGCCTCCTAACGTTTCTCAAACCTGTGAACATTCTTTAGTTATGCCACATTTCTGAAGTATCAATATATCTCTCTGCATTTTAATTTAGTTTAAATATGGCTTCACTAAAGAAACATCACTTTACTGAACATACGGCAGAAACTCCTTGAAGTTTGCCAAATATTAAATGTCAGGTTTATCAATCATTTCCATTCCACTTACGAGAAGCATCAGAAAAAGTTATATTATTTCCTTAAAGGTACGATTCTTATTCATAACCGAGAACTTTCACAAATACTAGTGTACTCATAACCACTGTTTAAATTTAATACATATTTTATCTTAACCTGGAGGATGTGGACTACTTATTACCTTTTATATTCTTTTCTTCTTGGCTCCGTATAAAAGAGTGATAAAATAATACTTGAAAATATTTTCTGTGTATTATAAATGTCAGTCTATAAAACGCTCCCTGTGTATGGATTATTGTTACAGTATCCATGGCTTAAAAGGATCTAATACCTACACCAGTATTGTAAAGAATTACAATTCACACTGCTTGATAATATAAGCCAACTACAGGCAGCTTTCCAGAGAAGAAAATAAAAGGACATTAAGATTCTTGCTGAGAACTGCCAGGGGAAGGAATATAAGAAACATATTGAATATGTGGTTTTGTCGTGCAGTACAACAACAAGCATTTGAAAGTTACCCTTATTAAATATTTAGTACACCCAAATAAAGGTGAGCAAAATGCCCGTGCAGCCCCTTCTTTCATTAATTTGAAAGGCAACTGTAACAAACAAGTAAACATAATTTTCAGAAGATTTCCAGTGTGACCATGGAAGTGGAACTTCATGTTTGAATTTCACATATCAATTTGAGCCAGCTACCCCTGAAAACCAGATGTAACACAACACCAGGCAGTCGAGAGTCTCTTTAGATTTTAATTTCTAAGATAGTAATATGATCCATTTTGTACTTTAATATGTACTTTACTACTTTAATCTGCATTTCACCTGCTGTTCATGTCCAGATATTTTTGGAAGCTTTTCCATGACATTATTATCCAGATCTAATTATACATGTGAAACCTACTATAAAGTCAGTGGTTTGTTAGAGCATACAACGTTACATTAAAATAGCTTTATGGACCAATACAAGGTAGTTGTATATATTGTGTATATTAGTAGTTACAAAATATTTGGCTTAAGGCCTTAAAGCCCTATTCATCCAGAAGTATTTTGTTCTACTTAGTAACCACAATAAGCCACAATTAATCAGGCAGGTTATCTTTCTTAATGACAACTGGAACCTTTTTAATTTCAGTAACATTGTAATCTGTTTGTCTGATTTACATCAACTGCTCCAAAGATAACAAGCAAGTAGGACTGATGAATACTGCTGCATGACGCACCCTCAAGTCTCCTCATTCCAAAGCAATAAGGAGAGGGTTTTCCCCCTCCCTCAGGAAACAGATTTGTTAGCCTACTTCAGTAACACTCCCTCCTCCTTCTTCTACAGGATGTTTTGAATCTGCCTTCCAATTTCAATAAGGCGTGCAGAAAGTTAGTGCCTTGGTGAATTTTTATGGAAACCGCCAGCCAGGGAAATGAAACCCTCGAGTTAGTGCTGCCAAGGAAGGAAAGGTAGGTAATGCCTTCCCTTTGGCTCCTCAAAACGTCAGCACCAAGCCACTCAAAAGCAAACTTTTCCATCTCATCAATTGTATTTCCTTACAGGTCAAGGGAGGGTATGAGGAGATATGCACTTAACATAGGTAAAAGATAGACTTAGGTGATTATACAGAAAAAAATACATTGTTTTTACTCCCTATGAAGAAACCTAGAATTTAAAAGCAATGCCAACACTCCAAATTAAAAGTATTTCAAATGTACAGCAACTAGACTGACAGTTAACTACAAGCCATCTTATCACATCACTACATCACTTTGCTTAGTCACATAACATTTTGCTTCACACTAACTGAATTTTATATCTGTTGCTGATGCACAAAACCCACTCATATACCTTTAAGGAGAGAAAGTGTCACCTGCTTTTAACCTCCAAGACCCAAGAAAACAAGATATTTTCACTGCAGTAATACAGACTAAATGTCTTAGAGCAACAAACCAACACAGTTCAACTTCCTGAATCTTAGTTTGCCACAGTAAGGTGAAATAAGAACATGCTTTGTTACTATTTACATTGTATGAAGCCTAACTAAAAGTTTTATGTCCCAGCTAATCAAAATATCTATTTAAAAAAAAATCCAGTTGTTTTCCAAGTTATTTTATAATTTCTTTCAATTTGCCAACTGCTTTAGTTAACTTTGACATTTTAAGTACAATGGATAAACCAGTAATTGAAACAGAGGACTGAAGGTTAGTATGAGCATATAGTAGCATACAAAAATCTCAGAATCACTTTTACACTTGAAAAGAAAATCAGAAGGTTTGATCTCAAACAATTTTACATTCACACAGTTATCGACTCACAAAGATTAGAAACCAGATGAGGGTTTTTTCCCCCCAATCAGTATTTTCAGTGCTAAGTCTCAAATCCTATATATATGAGGTTCCTGTGACTTAGAAAATCCAACAATCCCTTTGGGAAGAAAGAGGCGCAAAACAAAAGTGGTAAATGAAAATTAAGACATACCTCCTTCAACGCTTACCTTCATGCACTTTCTTACATACACAGGCCCCCCCTTCAGTCACTTAACTCACTTAACTGTGTCTGTAAGACACTTTCTTAATAAAGGCCAAAGAACCACTCCTCCAGCAGCAGTAAGGCAAGTGGTTTCTGTAATTGCATATTGTTCAGTGAAAACATAAATATAGCTCCAGATGGCAGCTCAGCATCACAGGTATACTCTGGAAGGTATGATCAGTATTGTCTAAATGTTAGTTGAGTGAGTCATAACTAACGCTTAGTTCATTATATAGTCTTTCAGTCATTTACCTAATGAGAAAAACTATACTGAAATAGACTTTATCGAGGACACCAGTAGCAAACCTGAATAAATAAGGACTTACTTGGCCTATAGATTGTCCTAGCAAAGATAAATAAAACTCATTTTAATATCCTGAAAGCAAGCATGTAGATTCAACAGCATGTGGCTGCATCAGAGACACAGGCAGATTAACACTTGGATTTACACAAAACAATAAAAATCAGCTAAAGTTAGAGGCCAACATACAGTCAGTCTTAATCAATTACCCTCTTAAATGGTGCAAGGACTTGCCTTAGAGGCTTAAAAATGTCACCTATTTAGCTATTCTAACAGGATCTTCTCCTTCATGATGTTGTTCTATGTTGAAATAGTGCTGGAAAACGTCACTTAAAATCCATCTCCCAAAAGAGCACTAAGCAGAGTTCTTACCCTAGCATTTCATTAACAATTGCCTCCAAAGATTTTTCTCAATTCTGAGCTCTGAAGGTTTGATGTGCTTCAAAATTATTATCTTTGCCTTACATGTTCTGATGCAAGACCTAAAGAACACCTGCCTTTAACCCACTCTTGTAATAACTGCACATCTGTGAAGAAAACCTGCCACACTAAGATACCCTCTTCTTGGATTCAAACTTTAACAGACATATACAGAAAGACAGTTCAAAATAAGGGGGGAAAAACATCAAACATAAAAAAGGAGGAAGGAGGCAGATCTTTGGAATAGCAACTGTAGAACACATCCACAAATTGAAAGAACAGTCCCTAAGAATGTTCATAGAGCCTTAACAACAAAGATAAGGTACATAACTTCTAAAATAAAATAAAACCTCATAAAAGAGAATTTGTTCTGGTTTCACAGTAAGTAGCATGAGCGAGACATATGAGACTGCACTTTGAGGCATGTTCCCATGGATGTTGCTAGGGTAACAATCAAGCTATCCTACTTTTCAAGCTCAGAAAAGGTATGACCATGATGCCAAGTTGCTTAGATCTAACTATTACAAGCAGAAAACTTGCTTCCATAAATTATTATATGTTACTCCATTAAAAGTAAATAACTCAGTAGTAAAGTATCAGGTGGCCTAACTACAATGGGATAACCTCAATAATTGAACACAGCAAGAAATGTGACTTAGTCATCTCAGGTTAGTTACCTAAATGATCATTAAATCAGCTAATCACTACGTACTTGAATTGTAACTTGGATTTAGTGAGTGTATCATGAATCATAAAGTGTGTTAGAAACCATCAAAACTTTCTTTAAACTCTTATTCAAAGACAATGGGATGGCTCCCATGTGACTACTTTGGCAAATGTAGATCAACTTGCAGGCAGAAGTGAACTGCCTTCTGGCCCCTCATCTGTCACACGCTCATTTCTATCGAGTCTGTAAGACCTTTATACTGCCTTCAATAGTTGAGAAGAAATGACACCACCACATAATGGCTAAGTTTTTTTTTTCCTCATTAGAAGAAATTTGATGACAAACTGCCAGCTGACGATGCAGCTATTACAGTAGATGTTTGGTGATAATTTGTAGGAGGACAACATCACTTACCATATCAGCTGTGTGGAGCACATGATATTTGATTCTTCAGAATAATTAGGAGAAAATATAAAAATCTGTAGCTCAAGTTCAGCTGCTACCATCGAGCAATGCCCTATAAAACTTTCTTTAATAGCTATTATGCAAAAATCTTAAGAACTAAGAAACACAAATGAACCTAAGCATATAGGGTTCAAGTAGCATGCAGCATTCAAGCTGGGACATCCAAGTCACAGAACACAAATGAACTTTCACAGAATCACAGAATGGTAGGGGTTAGAAGGGACCTCTAAAGATCACAGGTCCACCTAGATCCGGTCACCCAGGAACGCATCCAGGCAGGTTTTGAAAACCTCCAGAGAAGGAGACTCCACACCCTCCCTCGTCAGCCTGTGCAAGGGCTCCTTCACCTCAACAGGAAAGAAGTTTTTTCCTTAAGTGGAACTTTTTGTGTTCCAGCTTTTGGCCATTACCCCTAGTCCTATTACTGGACACTGCAGAAAAAAGTGTTGCCCCATCCCCTTGACATCCACCTTTAAAATACTTTTAAGTATTAACAAGGTCCCCTCTGATTCTCCATCAGGCTAAACAGCCACAGTTTCTGTAGCCTTTCCGCATAACGAAGATCCTCTGGTCCCTCGATCATCTTGGTGGCCCTGTGCTGGACTCTCTCCAGAAGTTCCCTGTCCCTCTGGAGCTGGGGAGCCCACAGCTGGACACAGGACTTCAGATGAGGCCTCATCTCACAGAGCAAAGAGGAAGCAGAACCTCCATGCTGGCGCATGTTTAGTTTGTTATCAACCAGCACTCCCAGGTCTCTCTCCCAGAGCTGCTCTCCAGCAGGTCACTCCCAGCCTGTACCGGTGCAGGGCTCTGCACTTGCCTTTGTAGCAATGCCCTTGTAGCAAAGCCTAACTTCCAGATGCATTATCAGTTATACAACATCCACTTTTCTTGAATTTGCAGTTCTTAGTTTCAAAATAATATAAAACCTCTTATGAGGAAGAAAACAGGCAGGTCTATTGTATAATGCAGTACAACAGTAAGATATCTTGGCAGAGATGTACATGATTTACAATTGCCAAGAGAACGAATGCAGCATTGTTCAAGCTAACACATTTTCTTGAAAGCAGCACTAGGATGTGATTTTCCTTGGTCTGTATCAGTTTGACTATTTACACTAAAACTCTTTACGGGAGAGTAATTTATTTTATGTTTGAAACACGATTGCGGCAACGAAATGCCAAGCACTGAAATTGGTGTGTGGACCTTAAAGAGAAAATACAGTAATAGTTCTTTGGAAACTTGGTTGCATTTCATACACTCTTGTTAAAGTAATATAGACATTCAGAGCCTTAGCCTGACAGTCTGTTACCCCAGAGTAGTGAAACATTGTTGGCAGACTATTCTGGGGAAACATCCATTTCTCCAACTCAAGGATTCTTTGAGTTAGTGGTTATGTCCTGGCCCTTAACCCTCAATTATAGTTAAAATAAATACACTTAACATGAAAAAAAAACTACAAACCCAATGTCTCTACCAAAGTCTCTACTTCCAGCATCACCTACGGAACACTCTTCTAACAGACAATTACTATGGTTTTCCTCACCTCCTCTTGATGGTTAAAAACTGAACGTTATGCACATAGAGAACACTGCTCAGCCCAAAGAGGGGAGCAGGAACATGGGTGGGTTGCTGTTACCCTCGAGAATAATGAGTGGCTTATGCATAGACTGCGTGAAAACCACGCTCTGCTTCAAAGCCCGTTTCAAAGGCTTTCAAAGAGCTTGTTGTTTTGTTGACTCCTTCCTCAATACCACTGCTCTCAAATATTTTAATGAGATTAGGACATGACACAGAAAATTGGTGACATGTCGATAAGTAGTTGTATCTCTCTTATTTAAGGTATTTGTACTTAAGATACATTGCTTTATTTAGTGTTTTCAGTGCTTTTTCTCTGTATATTGGAAGACAACATCCAATTCCACCACATGCTTCTGAAAAGTCATCTTAAGTTTTGGCACTGAATCATAATCTTAATTCCTCAGAATACATTAAAAATGATCTCATGGGTTTACTTACATAGAAGCATATCAATTTTTTGAAGTCCTTTTATATAAAGTATGTGCATACACCACTGCAACTGCTCCTTCCCAACATGCTCCCTCTCCAATGGCCCAGTCTTGAACGAAACTTAGCACTTCCCTTCATGTACCACACACCAATCCTTTGAAAATACATTAGAGGTTAAACAACTCAGTTGTTTTTAAAATAAAGTCACTGAGACTATACCATACTCAAAAGGTTTTGAGGGCAAAATAGCAACATCATTTGATTGCTCAGTATCAAACACTGACCACAATCTGATGAAAAACATAGCTTATCTTTGAGGTGGTGACCCAGTCTTCCAATTCTTCTGAAGTTAAACCTGTTTATACTGTGGCTTACACAGGGACCCCCGCTGTTTTATTATTTGTGTTCTAATTGAAACTATGGAATGTATTTGTTTGGACTGAAACGTAATGTATTTTCTTTAATTACCGATAGTCTCATTTGTTTACTCAGGGTAATTTTACAACTGAGAGAGTCTTGTAAAGCCTGGCAGTTTCACTGGAAAAATGGATGTTACTTTTGTTAATTTGTAGGAAAAACATTATCGCTGAACACAGAAGCCCTGAAAACTTACACAGAATTTCTCACTAGAGATAAAACATACATGTCTGAATACACTGCAGAAATTTGCATTTCAGTTTGCTACAAGCAAAGTGCCTCAACTGAAACCCTCACTAACTATACTAATCCTTCAAGCTTAACTGAAAACTATCTGGTAAAGCTATCAATACCTAAAAAGCTGTTGTGTTCACCTGGTTACTCAACAATAAGAGAAAGAAATGCCAAAAGTAGTTCCATCTGTTCAGGAGTATAGACGATGGACAACATTTCATAACTAGCAGCAAAAACAAAAGACAAAGGAAGTTTCTGAGCTTCAGCAGCCACAAATAGTAAAAGAAACCAGAAATTAAAACCAGGAAAGTTTTCTAGCAATTAGGAAAGGCAACAAAGGGATTTCTACAAAGGCCTACTGCAGTATCATGCAGATCTTTTTTGCCTGCACTCAAGTTTGTAACCACAGCACAGCTTAAGACCAGTCAGGACTCTCTGAACTTCGAGGAAATCATTTCTCAGAACTTCACAGGCTGTATCACTTTACACCTTTTCTTTAATATGAAAGTCATGAAAATCTAAAAATACCACAAAGATAAGTAAAAATAGCATCACTGTGACTGGTATTGTCATGAAGAAACAAATACTATTTGCAGTTGCACACAGTCAACACAAAGCAGGTTGGAAGAGGATACAGTTTAGTACCAATCCATAAAAGCCAGCTTTAACATACACTCACAGAATAAGCAGCTTCTGCCATATCCCAGCATATATACAGGTAGCTAGTTTGTTCTGCTCTTCACATCTCAAGCTATAATAACTGTTAGTCCAAAAAAACAGTAGTCAAAAATTCAATTTCATTAGGTATAAAAGGTCAGACCCACTTTCTAGGCTTCCTGTAGAACACACTGGCTTATACTCCAAGTTAATATTTCTCTTTAGAAAAGTAGAGGGCTAATGCCTTAAACATGTCAAAATTACACAAGTAAGAAAGAGCATGTTGAGAATATCACCTTAAGATTCTCTGTCAGCATTCCCTCACACCCTGCGTGTGATCAAACACTAACATACTTATCTTCCATAGCTCTCATCTGATCCATCTCAAACAGCAAAGTTTGCTACTTAAAAAACAAGTTTCCCTGCTATACAGGAGATGATGCTTTGAAGGGAAGCCTGCAGGTGGACCTGTAGGTTTCTGTAAGCCATGCTGAACAATTTTCAACATGAACTGATGGGTAACTAGACAGCAAAAGCCACCCCCAGTAGTCTGCCGATTTCCAAAACACCATCAATCCAGGCAAATAGAAAGTGTCAGAGGAATTAAAAAAGGCTTTCTGAGAAAGGTGTCCTGCTATAAACAATTCCTTGTCCAGAATAATGAAATCATGCCTTCACAATAAAAAGTCATTAAATAAGTCAGTTCTTCCTAAGAGAAAGTAAGCGTGCCAATTAAGCAAAAATTCTGTTACAGGGAAGAACTGCCAGCAGCACAAGTTATTTTAGTTGACATGACTTCAGAAAAAGCCCACCATTCACCATCTGTTCTGGCACAAATTTTGAATGCTAAGAAAGTTTCCAGCATCACTGATGAAAAGAAAGCAGTCAAGATGCAGAAGTTTTCGTTTTGGTGTTAAAAAGAACAAGCATCTAGGACAACTCATGTTTCGGCAAGAACAAACATGAAACAGAAGTTGTACATATTTCCTAAAAATCATTACTTAGTATTACAATAAGGCAGAGGGCAAGTGGAAGACGTATTGAATATAATATGAAGCAAATGAAAGCGTCTTACAAATCTGACATGAAAAGCAGGTGGGCAGCTCCAGGACTGGGTCACTGTTTACACTCCAGGTAATAAGCATCCATCTACAAAGCTGATTCCAACTGTTAACAAGAGCAAAACTTTTGGAAGCTAATGGCTCCATCAACCTTTTAAAGAGAAGACTAATCATCAAAACAACTGTTTCAATTCAGGCAAAGATTAAAAAAGGACAAGGTGCAATAAGGAAGCCAAAGGAAAAAATGTAACTGAGAGAGAACAACCTGTAATGACAAACACTCAAATGAACCACCGCACTGGGGTAAAACAATCTCTTCCAACACGTAACTCATAACCAAAGGAGAAACTAGAGCAAAGAAAAGAAGATGCAAAAAAGTGATAAAGAACAAAGATAAAGTAAAATACATAATTCGTTCATCTCAAGGCAGTATTTATCATTTCAGGCGCAGTGGGAAATTCTTAATGCCTTTTTACAAACCGTTGGTGAGATCCTGCTTAAAAGACTCCATGAAATTTTACTCTTCCGTGGTCAAAAAAAAAATGAATTCTAACCAGAACAGCTAGAGAAAGAAAACTCACATGGGAACTGAAAGCCTCTTTTGCAGCAAGACTTGTTGAGCCAAACAAAACAAGAAGTTTTAAGAGAATGTTCTCTATAAACACATCAATGGAAACAAACACCATGAGAGAAACAGAGGAATCACCCAAGTCAAGGAGAACAACGCCATAAAAACAAACCTTCCATAAAAACAAACCATTCATCTGGAAATCAGTGGTCTGAAGTTTGAAGAAAGCCTCTAACAATCAGCTACCTAACACTTTCATTCTTCTGAAATGTTTGATGAATTCACAGTAGAGGTTCTAGCAACACTATTAGGAGAGCAGATGACACCAGGTAGGTAGAACGGAACTCCAATACTATCCTCCCTGTTCTGATGTTTTAAGCAAAGAAGAAAATGCAATTTTCCATTAAAAATCTAGGGGAATAAATTACTTAGCCATTTCATCTCTAGTTTTGTCTAGCTTAAAAAATAGGAACAAATCAGCAAAAAGAGAGAAAAAAGCGTAACATGAAGTTTGCTGACAGCTTATTCTGTACAAAAAAAATCTGACGGTTGTAGGTCAGAACTATGGTGGTCCATCACTGTGATAAAGTTCAGAGAAAACACATGAGCATTTCTGTGCCACATGAGTAACAGATTTATTTCTCCCTAATCTGAAACACAAAATCAGTATGTCATCACAATTTATGAATGAGCTGAACATTTAGGGCACCTTTTTAATAGAAAATAAAGCTCCAAAAATCCCTTACAAGTTCTTTGTCAGAGAAATGATAAATGACAGATGGAGTTTTAATGTTTCTCATGACACCAGATGATACTTTATGTGCAGTCATGCAATACTTCTTAAATAGTTATTTCAAAAAATTCTCGTTTATGTTGCAAAAAGTAATTTCATCTCAGTTACACTTTCTTTCTTTCTTTGTGGAAGAAATCAGCAAGGACAGTTTATTAACTTTACCTCAAAGCTCTAGGTAGTATGCTGAATATATGAGCTAGGATTCCTAGAATAAACACCTTAATTATTTTTTAATGAACTTAGAGAAAAATATCATTTTTGGAGTTACTGTGCGTTCTTTCACCTCTACAGTTTTTATACTGACCAGCTTAAAACATTTCAACACTTCTACTTTATCTTGCCTTTCTCTCTTCTTTCCTTCTTTTTCCTTTAAGGGCAACTTAAATAGAAACTGTTTACTAGACCATTTCAAGTCACTATCACTTCAAATGGATAATTCACCATAGAAATCTGGGTTTGGCATAACATTCCTGCTTGATCCTTGACACAGCAGCCCTAAATTCATGCAAGGTTCAAGAAGACATGTCCAGCCATAATGGGTTACTTTCTTCCTTCACCTAATCAATTTTAGAATTCATCTAAAAACAGATGCTTTCCTTAAAATATTCTCTTATTGTATTCCTTTTTTTTTCCTGGTATTTAGAGCCTAGAGAAGGTTGGGAATGAAAGACTTGGGCAGGAACAAGAAAAATCTTTAATTTTTTTTTAAAAGAAATTTACATTCAAGACACTATTTCATGTTGAAATTAGGAGTGCAAACTAGTAGTGCATGAATTCAGAAGAACGTTTAGTGCTGTCTATTCATCAGATTTATATAGGTATGCAGATGGCAAAAACCTTAATGAGGGCTCTACGTTAAGTTTTGTAGCATCTGTCCTACTTACAAGCTGATCAAAACAGCATTTGGTTGAGAGCATTCAACCCACTTCCACAAAAGCAGACAAATATCGGCCAAATAAAAGAAAGGAAATCTGTTGGAGGGTCTCTCTCTCTCTCATCTGTGTATGTAGCAATTCCTATAGACAGCACTGTAAAGTTGTGCAAAAGAAGTCTATCTCACCAGGCTATAAAGCTCCTACAGTAACGCAGAAGTCAAATTATTTCATCACTAAACAATTTTATTGCTATTAAATGCAGAGTACGAAACCCAGTGATACTCCAAACTCTAGTTTTATTACTTCAGGTTTTTGAATATAGTTTTACCACTTTTGATTACGAAAGATGTCCTTCATGGAGAAGTACATAAGGCTAGCAAAAATCTGGCTATCCTCGAGCACAAAAAGGCTGCACATGCACAAGAACCACCTGCCAGCAAAACCTTCCCAGCACATCATTTCACTGCAGAGAAACTCCTCGAGCGAAGATCTCCAAAACGTACAGACCAAATCAAAACACGTTTTATCTTTTCACAAAGAAGAACTATCACCAATTCTGTCAGTCCAGCAAAGTGACCTTCCACATCTTAGGTCAGGCAGAGGAGATAAAGACATACATATAGAGAGGTATCTGTAGACTTTTAGCTTACCGTTACAGACTTCAGAGTCATTCCGTGATAGGTACCCATGGTATCAATTTTAAAGCCTTCCGTTTCTGTAAAGGAAAAACAAACTCTTATAAATCATTCTGAAGATGGGGATGTCATGTCTAAAAGGACATTACCAGAAGTATCTTTGAAATTGTTTTTTCAAAGACTGCATCTTGCGATTGGTTATAGTTTAGGTTCTGTTCATGATGCAAAACCTGGTTAGGAATTAAAAAAAACCTGTGTTTTCTTACACAGAGGTTCATTTGGTATTTCTGTGTTCTGTAACCAGAGACAACTTTTCCTGCTGCATGGAAACATTTAAATCACTCCAGAGGAAGAATACACATTTAAATCTCTGTGAGAATTCCTTACATGCAGTCTCCAAAATTCTCTTCCCTACAAAATTGGGAAGTACCTCATGTTCCCAGAATGCATTATAATGCCACATATTCAATTGCAGTTATATTAATGGAAAAATATACTTCTAAGAAACCAGGTGACATGCTGCCTGTAAAGTCATTGTTGCTTAATATGATAAATTCAGCTCTGCAGTGCAGAAGAGGAACAACGTCATTGTCATATGATACAGAGGACAGAATCTGTGTAAATCCATGCTATGAGACTAAAAGTAGATTAAAAGGGTTGGATTTGGGGTGAGTTTTTCTTTTTTAGTAGTTTTGATCAGACTGAATTTATGCTGAAAGCCAGAAGCCTGCAAATACTCGGTGACTAAGCCTGCAGCCACTGGCCTTTTTGCTTTCGGATGCTCCTCCTCTGTCCTCCTGTTCTCAGCACTCTAAGATCAAAGTCAGCTCCTGAATATTACCACCAAGATTTGGAAGAAAACCTTTTTCATTGCATAAATTCCCTAGCCTCATACACCTGTGAGCTGAAACCATCAGCCAACCACTCAATTAATTCAGACTTAAAGTGGCATGATAATCACCAATCAAACCACAATAAGCAAGCATTTATCTAAACCTAAGCAACTATTTCAACTAGACTTGGGTAACTGATACTGTGCAGAAGCAGCTATTCAGAATTAGAAGGTTTTTGCTATTTTATTACACCACCTTCATAGACTGCACCAGCAGGAAAACATAAGAGACTAAAAATAACACAGAGTAATGCTCACACCTGAACCTGCAAGAAGTCCAAGAAAAATATTACATTTTCAAGACTGTTAGAGTTTCTTGCTGTTATCATGAGTAAATTAACTTAAAATGAAACTCAGACAACCTTGAAAACAATGCAGATGCTCTGGGAAGCATCTATGGTTGCTCATCCTTTCTTCCTTAGATGAGGAAGATTATCAGACACTTGTAGGAAATGAGGCAGAAAAGTTCCCAGATTTAATAACTCTGCAGTGCCTGGAAAAAGATACTCATGAGTTGAAAATTGATCATAATCCTTTCACCACAGAGATGGGTATTTACCTTCTGAACTGTGCTTTTGGTTTTAGCTGTCCCCCCTCGCCTCCTTGATAAAGCTCCCAGACCTACCACCAACTACCCAAGTGGAGAGGCCTAGTGTTAGTGACTACGTTTTCTTTACAAAAAGTCACCTCTCCATCTACATCTTTCTTCATGCTGGCTTTAAGGCCACACCTCCCCTTCTGCTGGATCTAACACTTCTGAACTACACAGTTGATGCTGAGAAAGCAAAATGCAGCTAGAGACAGACCTGAATGCAGCTTTCCCTACTAAAAAAAGAATTATGAGCCTCAGGTCTCATACAGCTGAACTGGAGCTAAACATAGCAAGACTGCATCCAACCAACCACGGGTGACAGTTTTCTCTGTGACTATATAGGTCACTGTTTCTGGGCAAAGAGCATATTAATATTTCAGGTGATGCCTGAAGCCTTGCAGAATACTTGGTAGAGCTCCCTTAAGTTGAAGAGATGCTTTTGCTGACTTGGAGTGACATAAATCAGAAGGTATAAAATATAGGCTGTCAGTTGTTTCTGAATTTCAGAGGGTCACTGTAAAGGAACTCTTCCCCTTTCCAGACTAATCTATTCTGAGTTTTTCTTCCCTGTGACGTGAAGAATTTCCAACTATTTCAACTAGATGTTCTTCTGAAACTCCACGTAATACTGACACTACTTAACAAGATCAGCAAAGCAGTATCCCCTGTTGTGCCTGGTCTGCAAGGGCTTCTTTCCCCTCAGCACAAATGTTGCTTCTGTAATAGCTCTACGTGTTTGTTCCCTGTTTCAGTTGTCTGTTTCCAATGGATTCTTTTTCTACTTTTTTGCCCCTAATAAAACTTTGCACTCCTTCTCAATTTTATTAGAAAACCCAAATCCAGGTCCCTATCAGCATTGCAAAAGGAATAAAGACTATCGGAGCCAGCAGCACGGAAAGTAAATCAAAGGGGAGAGAGGCACCTGGCAGGGAACAAGTCTCTGCTCAAAAGCCAATGGTTTCATCTTCTGAAAAAAAATCTCCTCAAATCTCACATAAAATCTGTCCTAGTTCACTTTATGAGCCACAGGGGCCACCAACCAGAGCTCTGGCTTTCTTGCTCCCAGCTTTGTGCCAACTCGTCCTCCTAGCAGGAGGAGCAAACAACTGGGATCCTAAAGAGCCACCTGCTGCTTCAAGTATGAGAGTGGTCACTCTTGCCTGATGTATATTTAACAACTGTTGATGTATTTAAGAGCTACTCAGGTAGTATTTAAAACAATTCTGATGACTCGTACATAACAGCATTGTACTGAACATTCCTGCAAATAATCACTGCAGTCACTTTAAGATCTACTGTAGATCCCAGAGCCTGCTACCTGCAGGTAAGGCTGAGATGAGTAGAAGGCACTTCCCAAACTACTCACCAGCTCTTAAATTCCTGCCCCAAACTCTCAAGCAACTGGTGAATGAGATTTTGAGCATTTCCAGCTTCAGATAACCAGAGCAACCCTCCTTTAACTGGTAATAGCACAGATACACTTTTTTTCCAGAGTATATCCTTTTTTGACTCGATCCTCTCTCACTGACCATGTGACACTCTACCAGTCAGTCACAGGAAAAAGCACTGCTACAAGTGATCACCCTACTACTCGCACTTTTGTGTCTCTTTTTAAGGTCTCAAAAGCTTGTACACTTGGCCACATACAACAGTACCTTCTGCTCCAGTCATTGAATACAGCCTGCGCAAAACAGAAAACAAAAGCCTCCAAGTCAAGGACTCCACAGTCATAGCTGCATTCCCACTTCAAACATTGCTGAGGGTGTTAGCCAGGTTAATGCAGCTGGTTGTGAAAGACATTCAGGGACCAGGCTGGAAAGTGGAAAGGCACTTCTTCCAGAGCATTCTTTCAGGGCAGTGGCTGACCCTGATGCAGCTGCTCAACAGCAGACCTGGGATTCAAGAGGAACCACAGGTCACGGTAAAGAGGAGCAGAACACCGAGCAACCTGGAGCACCAGGGGACATGCCCCCAGCATACATCAGCATAAATGCTGTACTATATCCTTTAAGAACACAAAAGCAGTGCATTTCTCTCTTCTTTCCCAGATCAGCTCAAACCTGTGCTGCTGAGTCATGCACCAGCACAGACATGAAATATTAATGCCTGGCCAAGAATTAGTTTTTAACTCACGTTTCAAAATCCCAGCTTCACTGATGGTAACAGAGGAAGCAGTTAAAATTATAAGCCATCTATTAAGAAAAAGGTATTTAAGACGAAAAAAGTCCATGAGGGCAAGACTTTGGACCCTTATTTTTAAGCTTTGAATTAGATGCGTAACTGTTAAAAAAAAAAACCCTTAAAGAGTCTTGTGATTTTTCAAAACTGTCATACACATTTGCATTAGGCAAAAAGTAGTCCGTATTTAATACTTTAAATGTAGGTCTAACCATAAGGAGTAAAGAATGCATGCAAAGCCCAACATTAATGTATTGTGATTAACTGTATTGCAACTTGCTCTGTTTGCCAAAGATCATCAGCTTTATAAACATATAAGCACTGTTTAAAACACCAACATCAACAAATGTGTTAATAACTACATCCCGAGAGACTAAACATAATAACTAGTTCTAAATAATCAACCCTAATGCTTCAAAAACATAAACTCATCATCACTTAAGGTTAAGACTATATTTTCTTCTCCATTGCATGCAGTAAGATAACAATTTCCCAGTTCAATGATCCAAAGACTGTCAACAGAATCTTACACTTTTCCAGTGTGGTTCACCACTAGTCACCTTTCTAGCATAACCATGCATCAATCTGAGTGCTTTCTTTCATTTAAAAGAATTAATTCTGGAAATGAAAATATGCACCCTAATGCATCAGCATTTTGGGCTGATTATCACAGAATCGTTTTTGCTGGAAAAGACCTTTAAGATCATGGAGTCCAGCCTTTGCCCCAGCCCTAGACCATTTCCCTAAGTGCAATATCCAACCATCTCTTAAACACTTCCAGGGACAGTGACTTCACTATCTCCCTTGGGTCTATGTTCCATTTCCTTGCAAACAAGTATTAATGTTCTAAGTGCCTTCAGTTTGCTTAAAGCCCACTGTTCTATGTCCATCTAGGTCACTCTGCATTTTGATTCTGCACCTGCTGCAGCTCTAGCCATCCAATACGGGTGCAAAGTTGAGCACTAATAGAGTACCAAAAGAATAATAGCTTTTAAAAGACTCAAATTACCTGAATTTATGGCAGGAAATCCAGGCAAACAGAAACAGAACAAAGGAGCATGTGTCTGAAACACTGAAGAGTTCAAGTTAAAGACTTTGTTTGAATTGTGAATGTGTAAGCTTGAATAATCACTTCTTTTTTCAGCTGTATACTCTTCAAACCTCAGATAGCAACAGCTCTGCAGACTGCCTGGAAATGATTCACTACACCACTTCACACCCATGGTAATTAAATCACTGACACCGAATTTCATTCTACATAAGTTTACTGAACACTCCTTTCAGTACTACACCCTAACAAGTATAAGTTGTAAGCTTCACGCCTAAATTTCCAAGCTACACTAATTAGTTTACAAAATTCTCTGCACAATTCACGTAACAGCTCAGTAATAATCTTACAAGTAATTAACATCAAGTTCTTAAAAGTTTCTTGCAGTACTAATGAAAAAAAAACTACAGCACGAATCTGTTTTCTCCAGCACTGAAGTTGATGTACTGAACTGAAAGTTACCAAACTACCCATCCACCAAACCAGAAAATAGATAGACCACAATCTTTTTCAATAAGTCAATCTCCTGCACATATTCTCTGCTTCATATTCTCTTCCTAAGAATCAAATGATATGATCTTTAAATCCTGACAAGGATTTAAAACTACTGCAAGGATGAAATAACAAAAGGAAAAGTAGAGAAAGTTTAGCACAGAATGGAGCTCCATGTTGTTGAAGGGAAGATACCATCACTGATTGCCAGCATGAAAGAAACAAAACCAAAAGGAGGGTAACAGCAGTCAAAGAAAGCAATTGCAGGGAGTTCACTTCCTCACCTCAAAACCATTTGAACAGTTCAGCATTATGGGTGCACTGCCAAGTAACATGTTCTTCCACTGTGGAAATATCCAAGATGTACGAATCTTACCACAAGCGACATTCGAATGAGTTTCCCACGGCATTTATCACAGAACTTTTAAGTATGTCAGAAGAAAGATCTCTCTCTTCCATTCTAACCAAAGCTGCAGTGACAAGACACTCGTTTGAGAGAAAGCTACCAACTACTGACTCAAGGCTGCATAAGCAGTTCCATTTACTCCAGGTGTAACACTACCTGCTCTTTAAGAATTACATTTCAATCACCAATCCCCACAACTACATTTACTAGCACAGCAATCTAAACCCTTCTAGAAGCAAAGTCTGTCCCATCTGGCATGAAAATTTCAAGTAAGCCAACCAGAGAGGCATCATGATACAACACATCAGAAACAGCGATCCATCACAAGCAGCAGAGAAATTTGGCTGCAACTCAACAGTTTATTTAATGCATATCATGTTAAAATTGCTAGATGTTAGCTCTATGAGCTTTGAATTGTTTATGTTAAAAACAAGAATGTTAATGGAAAAAAAATCTGTATTGAACCACACAAACACTCAAGGGAAAAAAAACAAAACCACAACAAACAGTCCACCTCTTGCCTGCCTAAACTTTAAATCTTTGAGAATACTGTAGCACTGTCAAACTGCAGATAGACAGTAGGCTGCAACCAGGAGAGGACTACTGTGACTCCTTCTTATAGCTTCTGTACCTCTAAGGAAAGAGCATAGAGGCGTGACACAAAGACAACAGTTTAGCCATTGCGTCTCTTGACTTTGATCAGTCCTTAGCCAAAATCACTACTACACACATTGTTACACACATCATACAATCCTTCCTTTCACAATCTCGAGCCAACAGTCCTATGTGGTAGGACCTGGAAACCCTGCAGAGCAACACAGATCTATAAGGTTCAACTTAACCTCAGGCATTATCCATCCTTACTATGAAATGTGGTTGTCATGGTATAAAAACTGCAAGTCGTTATATCTAGAACTTAAATAATCATCCTTCTTTTCCTTCAGAATTTCCCAAAATCCCCAATATTGCAAGGTTTCCATAAGCACATGTCATTCCAAATTTTTACTAGTCTAAGTATAAAAAAGTAGTCTTTAGGGATCAAAAAATGCCTTATTTTATTGATGACTATTTCTGCTCACAATCTCACTTCTGGCTCCCCAGTTGGGGGCCATAACTTAATTTTGGGAGCAATTAAATTAAAAATCCTTTAAGGAATAAGTTCACTTATGATACAGTTGCAAGTGATGCGCATAGTTCAGTTGTAAGTAAATCACATTACCAGTGCTGAATGGCATAGGAAAGCCTTAATGTCTAATTATGGTTTTTAAAAACTAACTGAACTGTGTCAGTCACACTAAAATATTCAAGAGTAGTTTTATAACAGAATACCCTGGAAGCTAATATCTGCTATTTTCCAAACATGATTTGTAGACAAAGAAAGTACCTCGAGTATCTCTTGGTCCTCTCCTAAGAAATCTACATGTTAATTACTAATTCTATATAATTTCCATAAATGCT
Source organism: Urocolius indicus (assembly GCA_013401255.1). Lineage (NCBI taxonomy): Eukaryota > Metazoa > Chordata > Aves > Coliiformes > Coliidae > Urocolius > Urocolius indicus. Next base: position 53,411 of record WBNH01007652.1, on the reverse strand, counting down.
GTATTTATATCTTTTGTAAGTCAATCACATATTTGAATATATTCATTTCAACATCTAATTTGTACTCTCAATACTAGCCCACACTTATTTAACTTGTTATTATACCTGCGTTGTTCTTAAACTACATATTTCTTTAGGTACACATAGAAAATCCAAGTTCAAAATTAACTCCACATGCAACTAAACCAAATATAAGAAACTGGAAAGTTAAGACACATTAACATGCCTTCAAAGAAGCAGAGAGATAATGACAATTTCAGGCATTTCACAACCATCACATCACAAAACCTTTCCACTGGAACAAGAACTGCAGTCTAGTCCATTTCAGCATTGACAAAAACCCCAGGACCACTATCTCAGAACCACATAACATATAAATAGAGTTTTCACCTTTACCTACATGCAGAAACCTTTTTTTTTCTCCCCTCCTAACAATCACTTTTTATCTTCTTTGATTACTGCTCAGAAATTTATACACTAAATCCACATTAGTGAGCTGTTCAACAAACTCTTCCAGGTTCTTTTTTCCTGCCATGTGAAACCTGTTATTTTCTGCTCCCTCTGGAACGACACACATGTGGTAGAAGCACAAAATACATGCACCTGTTTAGTACAGATGTTGTCTACACTGGAGGTTTACTTACAACTGTGTAATTTGTCGTCTAGAAAGACAGACTAAATTTCTTGTTCTAAAAGAGTCCACGGTGAATTATATGCACTGGTACATTTGAACTGTTGCATTTGTCCATTAATTTCTTTCTCCATCTTTTATTTCATACTGCCCACTACAGATATTTACTATTTTAAATTCTTATTAGGAAATGTTAGTAAAAGGAAAAGTACTTGGCAAATATGAAAGTCTTGAAGTTTTAGACTATTATCATCAGCAGCAAATGAAGTACTAGTAAAAATATTCATGGAAGGATTGGTTTGGTTGGGTTTTTTTCCTTGCTTTCCCAAATTCCATTGGTTCTTGTCGTAACAATTAATTATTCATGGATACTATCTGTCAATTATTTTTCAATGAAGAAAAAGCTAGTAAATAGTCTATCTTGAGTTATTTACTCCCACTCCCCCATGCAATTCTAAATGAATAGTAGGAAATAAAAATCATTGCACTAAAATAAAAGTATATCAAGTCCAACAGGGAATGGACTCCATGAGGATATAGAGTATATGATCACATTTCCTATACTAAGTTTCCACACACACAAAAAAAAAGCCCCATAAACATAAAAGATGTGTTTACATGAAAGTGCATATTTACAGACTTCTAAAAAATAACTTCAGGGATGGCCACAGTCAGATTCTGAAATTCTCGTACATTATCCAGTATGAGGTGAATGGAAAACATGACCTTCACAAATTTCTTATGGCATGAAATTCTCCCTGGTGTTGTATTTTATGCTTTTCTTTCTCCAGTTACAGTCAGAATTGAATATCCAAGTAGTGCTGTAACACACTGTTGCTTTTTTGCTTATATAAGAAAAACAATCATGTCATTTCAAAATAAAATTGAACACAATCAGCTACGGTACAGCACTTCCACAAAACCTGACAATTCACATACATAGCACATGAATGTTATTCAGTTTCCCCTGAATAAAAAAGGGTGCTAACATGGACAATGCCATGTATTCTAAAGAGACAAGCTGAACTGCTCATCTACATTTTAAAACGGCATTTAGCAGCACGTAAGATCCTGCAAGAAAAGAAAGCCCTAAGAAGCTCTCAGAAGTTTCATTAAAGAAGTATGTTCTTTGAGAACTAGAAGAGGCAACTCCAAAAGTGCAACAACATTTGCCTTGCCCTCTACAAGAAACATAAAAACATCCAGCCACAACAAACACCAGACTTTTAAAATACAAACACAATCAAGACACAAACATGACATAACAGGAACTTGTACTAAAAGAGGATATTAAGAAAAGAGCAAAGAGGACAGAAAAAAAACTGAAAGGCAAATCATCACTCAAGTTCAACTGTCCACTCTGCTTTAATGTAACTGAGAATTCTTAAATACTGTAGATGATTTCATCTTCTCTCCAGAGCTAGCTAATACTCTGCACTGCCATTACTGGTTTGTTTGGTAATTCAAAGAGGCATAACAAGCCAATAATATTTATTTGTAATTACCAGAAGCAACTTGTAAAGTAATTATGATAGTTTGAGGACATGCAATCTATTCATTTTATCTGCCTGACAGTTATATTTGCAATTTCTGCATTTTCATTAATTGCATATGACCTTCCCCAAACAAGTAATTACTTTTTCACCAAGAAGTTCTGGTTTTAAGCTTTCAGTTTGTTTCCTAATAGGCTGTAATAATTTCGAATAAATACTGGTTTTTTTACTTATATTACCTTGAAAAGCTATGTTCAGGCATAGTTATAGCTCTTATTGTTTTACTTTTCTTAAGTTTGAAAAGTAATTATAAAGAAAATCCCAAAACTTCAGCACACGTCAAATTGAATTCCTTTTCCTTTTAAAAGATGCATTACAATCAACTTACCCTCTTTTCCTTTGAATCTTTCCTGATCATATCTGTTGTAGGCAGCTGGAATAGGTTGCTTATTTCGTAAAGTGGGATCCTAAAACAGGTGAAGATATATTTGTAAAATACACTAAAAGGTATTTGAACGCTTTTTAACTTCATAAAGTACTGCATGGAACTGCTCAAGAGTATAAAATAACTTCACTTCTCTAAGAGTTTCAATACATTTGAAAACTTCGGACGTGTTTCCCTTCAACGTCCATTCTTAGAGACATGAAGTTCAGAAGTACATACTGAAAGCAATGACAATAAGTTGAGGCAACAGTAAAGTAGCAGTAACAAACTCCTTTAGCTAAAATCTCTTAAGTTTTATGAAATCATTGAATGTTTGTAATATCTCAAGAATTAGCAGGGGGGAAAAAACCTGTCAATTGACAATTCCTGATTAAGCCTTCAGAGACACACACAAAATGTTCCTTGCCCATCTGATTAAGCTGAAGTTCTGCTAAATCTACAGGATCAAAACAGATTTGGAGGCAAAAAAAAGTTTGAAAAAGCCCCACTCTGGAGGCGCACTAAATACTGATTCAGTCTTTTTTTGTGGGCAGCTTAGTTATGTATTCACACTGTTCTGAATGGGCCATTTTGAATAGGCCCATGCACAATTTACAAAATTCAACCCAAAGCAAATATTTAAACGTTAGAATTCATCTTGCTCTTTAAATCTAGTTCTTCGTTAAATGCAGCAGCAAAACCAAATCCAAGTATGATTAAATAGCTTTTACAGCAGACTGCCACCAAGTTCAAGAATATATTATGTTTAATAGAACTCAATAGTAAACACAATACAAAACAAATCCTACCTAATACCTAGACAGACTTAAACAATAAAGCTCTAAGTCTGTCCTGATTTATTACAAGCAAAAGTAAGCTGGTTCAAGCTGTTCCCACTCATGAGTCATGTTCCAGATTCTTAAACATTTGCTACCCTATCTGTTAGAAAAACAGCAAAACATTGTTTGAAATGGCAGCAGTCTCATCTAATACATTTTTTTCAGTAGTGGTTGATGGATGCAGAAGCTGGCAGTTTAAGTAACATGAACATATTGAACAAATTAAAACAATAAATATAACTCAAAGAATATCATAGAATCACAGAATGGTAGGGTTGGAAGGGACTTTTAGAGATCATCTAGTCCAAACCCATGCCAAAGCAGGTCCACCTAGATCAGGTCACACAGAAACACGTCCAGGTGGGTTTTGAAGATCTCCTGAGAGGTCTTTTACTGTCACCTCAACAGTAAATTAGTTTTTCCTAATATTAAAATGGAACTTTCTGTGTTCCAGCTTCTTTCCATTACCCCTTGTTCTGTTGCTAGATACAATAGAAAAAAAAAAATGATGTCCCAACGTCCTGACCTTCACCATTTATATACTTGTAAATATTAATGAGATAGTTTAATGAGACCCCCTCTACAGTCTCCTCTTACCTAGACTACCTTACCTGTGAAGTTATGCCTGGAAGTTCTGCATTCATTGGAACTAAACCAAAACAAACTTCATATTTAACAATGACAAGACACTCTCACTTTTGGTGTCCAAGTCTTTATATTCATCCTAGGCGCGGCTCTTACCGTTGGTGCTGTGTTTGGTGCAGGTCGTTGCTCAGGTGCTCGGCCTTCTTCTCTGGCTTTCACTGATTGTAGGATTGCAAAAATGTTCTTGGCAAAATTCTGAAAAACATATCAGATACCCCATGAACCTCGATGACTCTATTTCACCTAAACAACAGTACAGGTAGAGGACACCATTTGGTTAATAGAAAAGCAAAACGTTTTCTAAATTTATGTTTTCTGATGATTCTTCTGTGACAGGATCTGAACATGAACAGAGCTTTAAGGCATCATTGCTATTCTTCAATGGTCAAACTTGCTACATCTAAGTGGCTTTATTACACCACAGAGTAAACCAACCTCTTCACAAAGCACTTATAATCTCCTTCTACCCTCTTGCCCACCATGCCCTTACAGTCCCTTTCATATAGTCATAGAATCATTTTGGTTGGTAAAGACCTCACTCTGCTCTCACACTGCCAAGCCCACCACTAACCTATGTCCCTCAGCACCTCATCTATGTGTCTTCTAAATATCTCCCGGGACAGGGACTCCACCAGCTCCCTGGGCAGCCTGTGCCAGTGTCTAACAACTTCTCTCAGGGAAAAAGTTCTTCCTCATATTCAACCTAAAATAAACTCCTCTTTGTACTACAGTATATCCTTTCAAGATTTCCAAGACAATTCTCGTCTCTGAGGCCCTCATCTGTATATATCCACCAATAAAGGCCTGTCTGCTCACTTATGCCCTCCTGAATCATGCACAGACCCTGTCTGCTTATCCCTGAGCTACAAAAAGCTTTCCTTCACCCAAGCATGCTCAGCTACTCTTACGGAAGGGTCCGTACAAAACCTTATGAGGCTTTCCCTCATCTTGCATGGAGTGGCTAAGGCAAGGCAGGCTGCAGCCACCTCCTATGCTTTCCAGTAAGGTTCTTGAGCAGAGCAGAAACTGCTTTGACTGGTTGTTACGGTTCCCAGGCACAACCCCATCACACTGTGGTGCAGTTCGTTCAATATTTATCCCAAACTACAACTTCACTCCACTTGGCACCAAGTAATTTAAGCAGTAGAGCCTTTCATTTTAAATTGGAGGGAGCCAGTACAGAGATCACATTCACAAACCCTGGATTCAAGAGTGATCCATGAGAATTCTAATAACTTCATGCAGTGTTTTGTCAGATAACCAAGCCAACGAGGCACAACTGAACAAACGATATCGATTAAGGTTTTTAAAACACGTTAGCAGGGCTGCTTTATTCTAAACCAAATTGTAAACACCAATTAAACTTTTGAAAGTCATATGCTTATTACATTACCACTCAATAGGCAATTAAAGCTAACAGTGATACGTGTACACGGCATCTGTCATTACTGTCAATTTTCAGTAATGGTTCATCTATAAAAGAAACCTTTTATCAACTTAAGAAAATGGTTTTTTTGCTGGCTCAAATTAAAGTATTCACAAAATGCTTATATCCTTCCAGAGTATGATATATTAACACTGAAGTGGTGTTAATTAAACACCACTGGCATTACAAAGTAAATGCATGAATTCCAAACCAAACATTTCTGGGGTGAATTTTGTAGAAATCATTTAGAGAATACTGTAATGCAAAGCTTCCCTGAGCTTGTTCACTTGATCACAGTCAGCATGTTGTCCAGCTGCTTCAAGTCAGAGAGGCAGGAACTGGAAGACCACCAGAAACCACTTATAAAAGCAAAGGCATTCCTTGAGAAAACCCAGCTCTTTTCACAAAGGCTGAAAGAACTCACACAAAACTGTATTTGAACTTCTTTTCAGCCACAAAAATTCTGGAAAAAAAGCACCTCCAAAGAGCTGTGAGCTATGCACATATCAATCACATGAGGATACTTAAAATTATCTCTGTTCTTCATAAAGTAGGTCTAAACTACTGGTTTTTACTGGGAATTTAGAGATTTCTCCCAAATTGAGAACTGGACAGCATACAACAACTCTTGACATTGCTGTGCTTTAATCACATTCTGCCTCTGGAAACGGACAAACTACTCAGTCTTTTGAAATTCAAGAGGAGCTAATTAAATAACACGAGGAGGAATTTTATGCAAGTGATGATGTAGAAGCTGAATCTTCTTTCAGTCACGAGGAAGCTACAACCAGCCTTCGTGTCCATATTTCATTCATAAAATCCAGTGAACTTACTCTTGAAGTAAACTTACATTTCAAATACTGAATTTTTCAAAGGCATTGCAGCATCTCAGATTTTAATAGCCTGAAACAGCATGTCCTGTACCAAATTTTTAAATCTTTCAGGTAAAAACAAACCAGAGGATTTTCTCCCATCTGCTGAAAAGAAGTCACTAATAAGCATGGAATTACAAAGTGTTCTTGCTGATGTCTTTTAACAACAGCATGAAAATGCAGGTTCCCCAAGGCCACAAATAATATCTATCTGGAAGGGAGAAAAAAACCAGCAGTGTTTTAACAAGCACTCAAACTAATATCATCGCCTTGCTGTTCACTGGTTCGGTCAGGGACATGGGACTACATTACTGTGACAGAAAAATGATTGAACAGGAAGTCCACTGCAGGTACCAACTGATTTGCAAAGCCCTGCAGAGTTGCAAGACCACTACATTTTCATTGTTCATCCCTCCAGAGTTTAAAACATGAACATCCCCCAGCTTCTGCCCTACATTTAAGTTAAATTTAATACCAGTGCAATGTTTTCATTACCTTCTTATCTGGAGGACAGAGCAGAGAAAGAGAAATAAAAAAGGAAATACCTGTTTCTCTGCATTAAGTCTTAAAAAAAAAAATCTGAATGTGCTTTTTTTTTAAAAGCTGAAGAAAATCTTTACTAAGTAAAAGGATAATTCCAACAATTCTTATTGTTAGTTGCCTACAGCACTGCTTCTCCCTTGAAAGTTGTCTTAGTTGATTCCAACCATGTCTACATCTCATAATGATTCCTCATATTGAGTAAACTAACAACAACAAAAAAAATAGAGGCAAAATGTTTCAGCAACTATAAAATTGGGCTTTTGATATTGTCTTAAATAAAGTCCTATTGTAAAATATTTTTCAGCTCATCCTCCCTCATGCCTCTAAAAACAGACTCAGGTATTAAATGTATTAGATGTAAATTGGAAGGAAAACCAATGGTAACCAAAAGACAGTCAGTAACAGCAGCTATGGTCAGACAAACATAGTCAATCATATTGCAGAAAGAGAGTCACGCAGGTTCTTTAGTAAAGCCTGCAACAGTAAGTAAATTCTCAACATTTCCTGGCACAGATGCTCTATCTCTTGCCAACACAGTGAGTAACATACACAAAGTCAAGTTACTATCGCTGGTGTTAACACCAGGCTGTTTGAGAGAATACCAGGGGAAGTAAGATGAGCTATGACAGTGAAGACTTAATGAAATTACATCACTAACACTCCTTTTGTAATAAAAATACAGCTTCAAATTTAAAGTATATATTTAAATCATAGCACTTCATTTAAGGTCTCACTCTCCCGCATGTGAAAAATCTGTATCTTCAACTTGTAAACTGTTTACCAACATTGAAGATGATGTCTCTTCCTTGCTCTTCTAGTTTAAAGACAGTCACAAATCTCTGCATTTTATATTGTGCACTAGGTTGCCCTCAGAATCAAAGGTTGGATATATGCAAGATTGATATGCGGGGGCAGCCACAAGCAACTGCAAGCATGCAAATATATTGCTAGAACAGCTATGTGAATTATTGGTATTCTCTGCACTGTGCTTATTCAGACCATAAACATTTCCATCGTTTCTGATCCAGCATCTTTCCTCTGCTCACATAAGAACCCTCCAGAAAAAGGCTACATCTAGAAACAAGATCTCGAATTACAGTTGTGATAAAGTAAAAACCTCCTTTTTGAATGGCATACATAGGCATCTCTACCATTTTCTTTATTTGCTTTCATTTGAATAACATGTAAAATGCACAAGATGCTCAGTTGCACCAACAGCTGTGTTTGCAGAGCTCTTGGTACCTCTCAAACTACTCTCCCCACACTTTTGACCTGTAAATACCATACTACAGGAAGTCATACAACCACCATAATACCATACACGTTTTTCAAAGGTCATCTTAGTTGTGCTTTCAAGAAGTTAGCTTCAGTTAGTTAGCTATATAAATTCCAGTGTTGTATTGCAAAGTACGTGACAAATCTTTTTACCCTTTCAGATTAGGGAAGCTATAAAAAAAACTATTCATAAAGTGGAACTTGATATTAACTGCTGGGGAAAAAAGTTAAAAAACAGAGACTTTTTTTCCACAAAAAGTTACTCTGAGAATCAAGCAACATTTCTTTACGTTCCAGTCAAAATGTATTACCATAACCTGCTGTACTGAACTGAAAACATAGTTATTAGCCCTGTATATTTGTGAACTGTGTTTTCAATAAAAATGTTCCACTCCTGACTTGTTTCGTGTTGTCTTCACTAACTTTTTATAGCAAGAGTATCATATAAAAGACAACTGAAACATTTAATGTGAAAGAGCACAAAGGCTCTTTCAAAGAGAAGCAACGCTATAATATCCTGAAGATACAGTTCAGTATAAAATCTCCTCAAAATTCCTTTCATAGATAATCTGAGTTTATTTCTCCTATAAATGCAACATATTAAATACATTTTTTTTCAACAGTTACAAAAGTAGTGCTTAAGAACATTGAAATTCCCTTATAGCCAACCTATATTTTCTTTCAGGAAACGTAACACCCGATACTACTGATTTTTCTGACGAGGTACCTATTTATAAAACAAGATTCATTATTGCTCAGTATAAACACAATTATCATCTGTCCAATCTTTCCTTTAAGTGCTGTGTTCAAAATGTCTGCACTAGTGCACAGCAGCAATATAATAGCCTTCCCAGTTTCGCTAAGCAAGCTAATATAGGATAAAGTGGAGTTTAGTTAACTGACACTATACCATGTAGTTACACTTGTGCCCAGCCATTCTAAAATCATACTCTTGTTCCATTTGAAAGCACTAATGAGGACACTAGTTGCTATTAACCTGGCACACCTTCACCACCTCAATTTTGCTGTTAAAATCTACCACTATTGTGGATTTCAGGAACATAGGACAATTCTGCCACCTAGAGCCCATACATGAAGTTGTCTTTTAAATATATATATATATATAGCCTTGCTATAACATTATTTTAATTTAAACATTTTCTAGTTACAAGATCACATAAAACAATTTACTGAAATTGTGATAACTGCAGTGTCAATCCCCTCACAGGTAACTTCCCTAGTAAGAAGGCTCGAAAGTTAGCAGGACAAAGTAATTTGTCACAGCATTATTTCAAAGATGCTAGGTTACTGTGAGAAGGATCAATCCTATAAATAAGACACAAATACTAAAAAATCAAATATGCAAATACTAACTGCAGTGCTAATTTCTCCAGATGATAACACTAGAAATACTGCCCACCACCAAGATGAGATTCCTTTGGGGAAAATACAAAATCCTGCTATTACGTACAAGAACAGAAAACACAAAGAATAACACTCTGAAATAGTTCAGAGCAAGATACTGTATTAGATAAACTGGGGCTGGTCTTGTTCAACCCGGATGAGGGGACTGAGGGTACCCTCAGCAAGTTCAGTGATGACACCAAACTGGGAGCACTGGCTGATTGCTCAGAGGCTGTGCTGCCATTCAGCGGGATCTCAACCGGCTTGAGAGTTGGGCAGAGAGGAACCTCACGAGGTTCAACAAGGGCAAGTGCAGAGTCCTGCAGCTGGGACCTGCATGCAACCCCACACACCAGTACAAGCTGGGATTGACCTGCTGGAGAGCAGCTCCAGGAGAAAGGCCTGGGAGTGATGGTTGATAATAAACTAACCGTGAGCAGCAATGTGCCCTCGTGGCAATTCTGGGATGCATTAAGAAGAGTGTGGGCAGCAGGTTGAGGGAGGTTCTCCTCCTCCTCTACTCTGCCCTGGCAAGGCCTCATCTGGAGTCCTGTGTCCAGATTTGGGCTCCCCAGCTCAAGAGAGAGACAGGGAACTTCTGGACAGTCCAGTGCAGGGCCACCAAGATGATCAGGGGACTGGAACATCTTCCTTATGAGGAAAGGCTGCAGGAACTGAGGAGGAGACTGAGGAGTGATCTCATTAATATTTACAAATATCTCACTGGTGGGTGTCGGGAGGTCAGGGCATCACTTTCTTCTGTTGTATCTAGTGACAGAACAAGGGGTGATGGGAAGAAGCTGCAACACAGAAGTTCCATTTAAACGTAAGAAAAAACTATTTCACCATGGAGGTGAGGGAGCCCTGGTCCAGGCTGCCCAGGGAGGGTAAGGAGGCTCCTTCCTTGGAGGTCTGCAAGACCCACTTGGACACATTCCTGTGAGACCTGATCTAGGTTGACCTGCTTCTGCAGGGGGTCGGACTAGATGATCTCTAAAGGTCCCTTCCAACCCATAACATTCTGTGAATCCACAATTGTGAGTTATATCCAGGGGAAACGCTACATGCCAGGAATGCACTAAGCCTTCTAGGTCAGCTATAAACTCTAGTCATCTTACTCAGCTCTGGACTTGGCACCACACACACAAGCAGAAGCTGTGGGGATGTAAAAAATCAACCTTTTGGAATTCAGTACATACAACCCACAGTCATGTTAGAGCTCAGTCTATTCCCTCCTGTATAAATGTCCTTTTTTTTTTTTATGGATACACAATACATTGGACATCATCAACTTTTTTTCTCCCGCTCAAGGAGTACAGCAACCAGTATGGACTCACATACATTAAGCATGTTTCACTGTTGTTCCACCCTCCAAATACACCTCTAAATGCTGAAACTCTTGCTTAGGCTACTTTAATTTTCTCCTACTGAAAAAATTCAGCCGCCACTAACATTTACAGTAGAGATGAATGAGGAGGGTTTTGCTTCAGAAAAGAAGCCTGCTACAGGAGATTGTAAAAATCAAAGGATTATTTAGGAAGAAAAGATAAAAGTAGGACATGAAAGAAATTAATCCATCTCAGTTTAAACAGACTTTCTTCTAGGTCTTCAATAGGTTGTTCTACAAAATAACCACTCATTTATCTAAAAACATATACACAACATAGCTGAAACCTCTGCAAAGCAGTAAATCAAAACTTAACACACCAAACACCATGGTGTGGGTTCTAACCTACTGGAGAAGAAAGCCAGTTCCATATACAAAGGTTCTCCCAATAAAGAAGTTACAGAAGTATTTTTTGCTACTGTTTTCCTCTAAAATCTGCAGTTTTAAAAGTGTCAGTATTAATCCTGACATCTCTTCACCAGACAATATTTCAGTTCAAACCAATTTAACATAAATAAAAATCTCACAAACTTAATCAGTTCTCCAGAAACAGAATCCATAGTCAGTGGCATGACTACATTATCAAGAACTCGTTCATATCCTTCCAAAGTTATCTAAGTACCCAGAATTATTATGTCTGCTTTATACAAAACAGTCCAACAAAAAAAAACAAAACCCCAGTGAGGCACTTACTGCAGAAAGAAACCTTGTCCAAGTATCAATCTACAGACTAAATAATTTTCATCTTTTCTTGTTTAAGCTTCCCTGCCCAGCATATCCATCTGCATCAGGTCTGAAGACAGTAATTCCCTTAGCCTGATTTTTATGTTTGTGAAGACTGAGAAGGTGAATTGGACTACATGAAGAATGAAGACAATCAGAAGACATTAATTTCATAAAGTCTCCAACACCTGTGGCTGTTAAAAGAATGGTAAAGGAATTGAGAAGCAGCTCTAGCATCAAGTACTTTCAAATTGCTTTTGAAATTTGACTACATTTTCAGTTGGTTAGACTGTCAGTTGACTCATCAAAACAACCATGTTATGCTACATGCCTTAAGCCTAACCTGAAATTAAATTGCTTTCACAATATATCCTCTCATATGTTTCTAAAATTAACCTACTATGAGAGGGAAAAAAAAACTCCTTATATTAAACAGATTCAGTTTAGCTCTGAGAAGCGATTACATAAGAATGTCACATTATTCATAATATCTAGATGACTACACTACAGACTTGGGGAAGGCCAATGGATGTTTAAAACAAATAGTGCAGGATGAGTCATCCACTAGCAATTAAATCAAAGAGTATCTTTTCAAAAGATGGTAGAATTGCATAATCATCAGGCAGAAAACTATGGAAAAAATACCTGAACAGTAAGATCTAAGCAAAACATAAAAATCAGCAAGCACTCAGATGACAGTTCTGGAAATCTTAAAAACAAAAGAGGGCAGATGAACAGAAATGACTGAATTTCCAAATAATAGGGAAAAGCATCTCTTGATTTAGTCCATAGTACCCACGTGAGAGGTAACTACTGAAGAATATTCTACAACAGGAGTGTCAATGCATCCAATCCAACATTATTGTAAACAAAAAGCCCTAGAGCCAAGAAAAAAACCCACCACTGTAACTTCAGCAAGGAGAGCTACAAAACTACGAAGGTTGTTTCAAAAGATAACTAAAAGCAGCATCTCAAAAGGGCATCATGCAAACTTCTAAAGATGTTGAAAGAGAACACTAGAGAACCACTGGAGACTTAAAAAAATATCCTGGAACAGTTCTATAAAGTAAAAAAAAGACTATTTTAAGTAAAAAGCAAGCTGCAGAATCAGAAAATATATCCAAAAGGAGAAAGAGTAAATACTCCATAAATACAGTTAAGATTATTGCCATCTATATAGAATTTTGAGGAGCTTCTTGCTGAAGGAATCAGTACTTTTTTCAAACACATCAAAACTAGAGGAAACCTGCCAGAAAGCTCACAGGAAAAAGAGATTCTTTTCTTTTTGCTGTGGCCTGATCTTCTCAATGTTTTGCTTTTGCATCTCAAGCTATCTCTGTATCTTTATTTACTACAGAGAACACTGGAGAAGTTCACATGCAGGAGTTTTTCCTCTGTAGAAGACAGCTGGAGGAGTTGCCCCAAACTGTAGCAAATTTTGAAAGAAACAATCAAACTGCCATTTTGGGGTGCTCACTCTTTGTTAGCATTGAGATCTAAAGGAATTCAGATGGTAGGAAGTCAGATGCTATGCAGTATGTAAACTAATGCTGAAGTCAGTTTCGGTTTTAGCATTCTAAGGAGGATTCATGAGACTGCAGATAATCTACACCCAGCAGGTAGTGAAAATTTACAATAAAAAGAATTATCAAGGACATTAGCAATTCAAGTATCCTATAGGAAAGTCAAAACAGCATTTACAGAGGGGTAACATGCTTCTTTAATCTACATTTTTTTTAAAGGAACAGACAAGTAGATAAGTAATCATTTGCCTGACAGAACATACCTGAGTTTCCCAACACCTTTTGAGAAGGTTCTCACAAAGGTTCTTTAAAAACCAAAACCAATCAATCAACCAAAAAAAAACCCATTTAAATCACAGCCCTGGGTAACAAGTGATGCTTCCCCATCTATTTACTCTCACCCTTACTTGTACAAAAACCACAAACGTTAACATTCCATGGTTTCTGTCCATGCTACCAAGAATGCTCCTGAAATCCTGCACAAATAGAAACAAAGACTTGCTATTATACCTATTATATTCATCAGGCCAAAGTAATGGCATGCAGGAGTCCAAGAAGAAACTTGATCTCTTGCTTCTTGTCTTTCTCCCGGTGGTAGGTTTTGTTTAAAAATCACTCTCATCTCACTGCTATTACAAGGGCACTACAAGAAAACAATCAACTCTTTCCCTAGTACCTGTGCAAGTTTCCTTTGGAAGACAGGTAGATATAAATGCTGTGAATGATTCACTGAAGGAAGAAGCACTGTGCACATTCTTCTAGTACAAACATTTTCAATGACTAAAACGTTACCAATTTATCAACTGTTCAGCAGTGAGACTGCTCCAAATCTCTCAGACTCAAAGCAGGAATACTCACTCAGCATGTAGCACGCAGGCACGTGCCACATACCTAGTAATTACCCTGTAATTCATGAATGAAGTTATTTTACCACTAATGCCATGAGACCAGGTTGTGAAAACGAGCGCTACGTGAAACACTGTATAAGACAAATGGAAACTGGGATCTCATTTACTTCTAAACATTATTTTCCTGTGACAGTACTTAAAGAAGTAGTGAAGACAAAGGATGCAATTTGCTAACAATCTCAGGAAAACAGACGTTTATGGCATTTTACAAATTGACTTACTGCTTCCTTGAGAAATTTAGTGTCACGTATCATTGCAATAAAGCAAGTGTATCTGTACAAAGAGAGCAAGCTGTCAGCTGTGCTCACAACGTTCTGGATGGCACATTAGCTGCACTTGGTCAAGACATGGATTAAAGGAGCATGAAAGGACAAAAAAACCACAGAAAAGCCTCCTCATGGTAACACTTTCTGGTTTTGTTCATTTCAGCATTTTCTCTCCTTCTTTCCTTGGTGTCTTCCACAGCTTAGCAGCCTTAGGGCTTTCAATGTACGTGATTCTGCTTCTGTCAGTTACTCCCTGCTTTTGTTCACTTCAAACTAACAGGTACTTCCATACAGCCCTCTCAACTGTAGGGCTCCAGACAGCTTGTTTAAGAGCAATTACTGCTGAAACAAGTATTTTGAGACACTTCATTCTAATAAGCCTACAATGTATCAACAATCTCTCCTGTCACTGTGCCCACAGCCCTCCAAGCTTACCTCTACCTATATCCCCTAAGAACAATCATCTATAGTTAACAAGCCAAAGATATAGAAAATTTAAAACGCAGTCTGGCATTTAGACCACCAAAATAGCTTGGTATCCAGAGCATTACCTTGCCTGTGCTTTGTAAGATTGTAGTTCTTGTCCTCCATACTCTCTCCCTGCTTACAATGTCTCTGGTTACATCCACTTCAGCATCAACAAAACTTCTCTGTTTAAGAGCAGTTATGTCATCGTCCAGATCGGTTTTGATAGTGGATCTTTTCTTTGCCATGATTTTTGCTTTGATAGCAGCAATTTTTTCCACTGACATGGCTTCAGACAAGGACCTAAATGAGCAAAAATAACAGAAGAGACTGAATAGTTGCACAAACAATTCTTCTAGAAGAACTTGTGAATGAGTAACTTCATCCTGCTTGACATTTAAGGCTTTGCTATAATAAAACAGTTACCTTACATACACTTGAAGATGACATGAGCTTGGCATTGCTGTTTTGGGCATGAGAATCAAACTTCTGATAAAAGACTCCATCAAGTATTAGCACAAAAATATGTCAAAAAAACCCAACTATAACAAGCAGAAGATTACAAACGTAAAGCACCAGGACCAACACTTCCATCTACAATATCATCTGAATTTCAGCTCTCTGTTATTTTTAGTGTATTGCAATTTTGTGCCCAATCATTTCCTGGCTGCTCTGAGGTTTTCAAAGCATTCATCTAAATTTGGGCTGAGTTGTTGTTAGACAGACTTGGCCACTTGGAAAACATGTTACCTCTTCAGAGCATGTGGGCCATACAAACAACAGATGGTAGTAACTTTGTCCCCATTAATCTATGTTTGAGGTTGCTCAGTTTAGTCCAAGAGTGCAACATCTTTATATCTTTATCTGTTTGCTTTTAATTGTAAACACAGAATTTCGTTGCCAAATGGTCAGCCCTATTGTTTTGCAGGTGAAATGAAGCAAAAAAGAAGGACTGAGTTGCACAATCCTGACAGCACATTCCCAATTCAATTTTACTTGATTTTTTAAATTAAATTACACAGAAAAATTAATACAAGCACTCGTTGTGAAGCATTCTTCTTCTACAAGTAAGCTGTTGGAAAGGGAACTTTTTGTGTTGCTGTTAAACAAAGTAACGACTGTGACAAGTACACAGTTCAAACTCACTCCCTGTAAATGTTAGCTGCTCTTTTTTAAAACAGGCAGTCTTTTACATTCAGTAAAATTGAATAATTGCAAATAATACTCAGTAATCCTCACTGCAGGATTGTCTCAGCTCCAAAATGAAGTGTGATACATTCAAGCTACTACCTGAATCATCAGTTTATGTAAAACAATGTGTGTACATTGTTTGATCCTTAGACTTCATCCTTAGATTTTAAGTCAGGTATGACAACCAGATGTGGGTTTTTTTTCCTCTATAGTTTCCTTTAAAGTAAATCTATAGAAGATGACATTCAAAATAGATATTTTTATGTGATTAGGTGTCATTGTGGGTTCTACAAACGTCTCAACTATGCTATACTAATTGTGTCAAGTCTAGATTTTACATTTCATCCCAGGAAAGAGCAGTCAAGCATTTGCAGTGTTTATGCTCAAGAGAAATTTCTCAAGAGTGCAGTTGGTCTACCAAGAGAAACCGCTTATCTCCAAAATCTAATGTAGACAAAAGAATTGGTTCATTCTTACTTGAACACTTTCACTGGAGGTTGCATGACTTCCACGCTACACGATGGGAGCTGACATGCTAAAGAAATTTAGCAGCTACCTTTACTCAGGTTTTTGAAAAAGAACTATTACAGCCTGGTATCCTACTAAGCTCGAGATCAATCTTGTCAGAATTTTACTTCCTCTCTGCTTGGCTTTGAGAAGACATGGTGTAAGACTCAAAACCATATGTCCTTCTTTGTAAAATGCTGGAAAAGGGAAGGTGATGAGAAAGTTTTTAAGCACATGAATACTGACTACTACTTATGGCAATGACAGTGCATTATCCTCTGGTAGACTACTGCCTCTTCAGAGGCAAGCTCACCTCTGTAGGGAGTCAAAGAGAGGTTGTGTTACCCTTTGATCAGTACTTACAATGTTTAGCTCCTTTGGCCTACAAGATATTCCTCAAAACAAGGTATTTTTCTTAGAAACAAAAGAGACACTCCACTTCCCTTTGCAGTTCTGTTCATTGTATTTGGCTGCTTAGATAAACACCATGACAGAAGAAAGCAGAAATGGCAAGCCTGGTGGGAGGAAGAGACGACAATCTGCTAACTCCTGAAGACAAACCAAATCTCATGCTATCTAAACTTGCACTCAAGAACAAGGGTCTGACCAGGCATGAAATTCTGCCTCCTCAAGTGTTACTGATGACAGCTCCTAAGGGAGGGAAGACTTCTATTGAGAGCTGTTGGACATAAGTATAACTGCTGCCTTGAATAACACACTAATTGTTAAGTCATTTAATGAAGTATTATCCGTAAGAATAAGTACTCCTACCTGATCTGTTCCGTTTGCACGATACCTTCTTTGTGCCCTTCCAACCGAGCTGCCAGCCGCTCCTTGTCAAGGCGCACACACTCTTCATCCTAGCAGTAACAGTCATGGTTCATTGTCATTACATTTTCTTGAAAAACAAACAAACATAACTAGAAATAAAGCTATTCAGACTTTTCTTTTCCGTATTTGCAAGGACAATTTCTATGTCCAATTATTTTTGATCTGTGTACTAGCATTAACTGTACAGCTATTGGAAAAACTCCTCTCCAGGGCCACAAAGTGTAATTAGAAATGAAAAGGAAACTGCCATTCCCTCAAAGAGCTTTGCTCAAGCAACAACTTAGACGAATAGAAAAATCAGTCAAGAGAACTTAAAGCTGCCAAAGAATGACTCTGTTCAGGTAGGACAATACATATACAGGCAAATATATCTTTTGAAGTAAACTTAGCAGACACTCAAATTTGTCCAGATATTTAATCAGTGAAAATAACTGCTTAGAATTGTTATATCTTGATGCAGCAATTTGCTAAATGGCATTCCTAGTAAATATATTTAAAAAGCCAAAAGTAAGGAAGCCTCTAGTTACTCAAGCCAGGTTTGAGACAGACGTGCAATTTGAGAAAGCAGTAGAGGGATGTAATTTTATGCCATCTTTTCAGCTTCTTAATGCTGGTACCACCTGTGTTCAATCTGTCTTAGTTCACCACAAAGCCTAAATCAGTATCAAGCCTGTCCTAGCAATCTGGAAAGGCCGAAGGACAGGAAAACCAGTCATGCCCATGTATCAAGGGAGACCCACAATCTCTACACTGAGATGATCTCAAATAGCTTAAAACAGACTTTCCAAACTCTGAGCTGCTGGAGCAGCAAGGAAACAAAAAGAAGCTGTCCATAAGCTCACGAGGTTCATACATATAACTCTTGATTCTACAGATTATGATGGTGAAGATTTACAGTTTCAGAACATACTGGCACGACAAACACATCAGGTAGTGTCACCAGTAGGTCATCTCACAGCAATCATCTGTTCACGTGCCATTAAGAATGAAACAAGTTTTTAGGATTCTTATGCGGCTGTAGCAAAGCACAAACAATGTTCAAATCCAGTTCCTGAAAAAGGGAATTATCTATGTTGATATTTCTTCTCCTAAGAAGAAATCTGAAGCCTTAGTACTCTGAAAATATATACAGCCAGGTTGATAAAAACTCAGAGGAGACAACTGGATGAACATAGATTTTTTTCAAAAATTAAATAAATCAAGAAAACCAACAGATCAGTTTTATAACCAGGCAGAGTTAAGTGATACGTGTGCATAACAACTACACACACAGCTTTTATTCAAAAGGTACCTGTGAAAATATACTGCTAAGTTAATTACCTAAGACAGAACCTCAGAAAATAGTAGTCACAGAGACAAGTTTATATACTGCTACAGAGAGACTGAAATAGCAAGTAAAACCTGGCATTTCAGTTGTTATGCCAATTCTTGGTTGGCAAATAACCATAACCAGTCATTAAACAGCATTTATTCCAATCCCATAGCTCTTATCAGACAGGTTATAACACAGCAGCCACTTACAGATACGTGCTCAAGCTTTCCCCTTTCATACTACAACATCATCTAGCAACTAAAATTCCAAGTTTAAATCGGAGGCTCAAATTCTAACTCCTTCCACTTCATGTTCACACTAACAGAAGTACTGTGTGCCCCTAGAGGACATGTAGCCCAATTGAATTGCTATAAAAACAGATAAATACTGTAATTTACCACCACCCCCAATTTGTAATGATGGCAGTTACTGTCATTACCTCTATCCTTGGTTTCTTTGCTTCTGCTAATATTTCATCTGCTGCTCTTTTAACTACAAGAAAAGAGACGGCATGAAAAATGCAGGATTGGAGCAGCCTTTCATAAAATAAACCTCCAAGTTACGTTTTAGTTACACTGTACCTTGAGTGGACCTTTGAAGACCAATTTCAAGTGGAGCACTTCTGTCTATACTTGATGAGGTTGCTGTAATCAAACACAACATTTCATTTAAGTACAAAAAATTTGCAAAAGCGTTCTAAGCACAAAAGGAATAAAGACAACAGATAATTGCAACAATGGAAATTCTAACTAGATATTAGATAGAAAAGGCAGTCAAACACTGGGACTGGAAATATTCAGAACCAGGTTGAATATGAAGTCAGATCAGGTTGCTCAGGGTCATTCAACCCTTCTTTGAAAAAAGAGATTGAACCAGATAACCTTCTGTGGCCTCTTCCAATATAAATTAGACTTAATAAATTAGTGATTCTATGATCTGTAGATACCATATAAAGAAAATCGAGTCACAAAGATAACCTGGAATCATGATCTACTAGTTTGTCTAGTTTCTGTAATGAAGACAATCTGCTGGTCCCTTTAAAAAATATAAAAAACCACTGCTCACATTACAGAAATAATCTCTTATTACAGTGAAATTCTACCACCACCTACAAAACAGAGCAACTTACAAAAGAATGCTGCATTTAGCTTTCTTTCAGAGAAATCTCTTTCCTCTGACTATAGTTAAAAAAATGTAACTTGATACATTTTACTACACTGAAGATTTTATCCCACACGCTTGTTACATCAAGAGCAACACACTACTCAGTTTCCCACAGTCTAGAGATGGAAAAATATCGAAACACTAAGCATTCTAATACATGACTACTAACTAAAAGGTGTTACTTAAAAATGCACGTAGAAATGCAGCTCCTAAGTGCCATAAAAATAGTTAAGTTCAGAACAAAATGAAATTAAAAACAAAAAAGACACCTTAACTCTGAGAAGATTGAACATTTTCAGTTAAGTTGCAAACTGACCATTGTTAACCATCTCCCCCCTCGCTTGTCCCGTAAATATGAAGCAATAAAGCACACTATGTGTCCAAGTTAAAAGTAAGCATCACTCACATGTTTCCCCATTTAGGTATGCAAGCAAGTCTTTCCTATCAGGTCGTCTTACCACAGGAATGTTTTCAGTCTGAAAAGACAGTAGACTTGATGTTAAACTGTTATTCCCTCAGAAAGCCTCTTGCTGAAGATTTTTTTTACTGTTATTGAAAACTATTCGTTCACAAGAAGACAGGAATGTGTGCTCTGCCTACCAAAAAAGCATAACTATCAAGCTTAAAAATACCATTACTTCCTAGAGGACGTTCAGCTACACAAAATGAAATATGTTGTCTGCTTTAAAACTGAAAGAGAAGACAATCTTTTACCTCCTTCGCTTCAAGTTGCAAATAAGATTAAGAACAGGCTTTTAAAACACACTCTTCTCTGTCAGGAGTCAATGTCTGTATGCAAAAAACATTGTATTTCAATTTTGTGGTTCCAAGCACGTACACCACATGGCACTGCTGCATCAAGTAACTATGTGGCACAGGAGAACATCAAGTGTGGACTCACAGGAAGCAGTCAAATGGAACTCAAGAGTACTTTCAGAGTTCCCCTGTATTTATTTATAGAGCTTATCCAGCAATTCCTGCAATTAGATTGCATACTTCTGAGTCCACTCCAAAGCTATTCTGCTTGTACTTTGCTTTGTAGATCCTTACAATCTCAGGCACTAAAGAACACCTAGATTGGGACTGCACCACAGAGAACTGACGGACAACAGCACTTTTGAAACGGTGCTGGAGACCATTATGACAGCAGAATATCAAGAGAAATGCTGTTGGTATTGCCTGGTGGTTCGAAGGGATAACCTGCTGGGAAATGGACTGGCAAGAAAAATACTCCACCTTGGTAGGGACTGTCATTTGATCCCTATGTACAGGTGTTCTATTTAAAACACACACACACACACACAGAGTTGCATATCTTGTGCCCTTTCCCCAGACAAATTCATACACTTAAATGCCACTGTCATTGCTTGAACTATGCACATATCATGTACTTACCGCAGCCCGACGGACATAGACAGGGTGTGAAAGGTGCACATTGTTGAGTAGGAACAAGATAGAATCCAAAGTGTAGTATTCCCTGGGTTGGCCCTCTTTCCCTGTCCTGTGAAGTAAAGAAATAAAGATTTAAACAACTAAACTCTCCTTCTCTGTCTCAGGCACAAAATTTTGTAGCAAAGTTCTCCTTTTCATTTTTCAGATAACTGTTCAAAAAGCAGTAACACTATTATCAGGCAGCTACCAAACCAGTGACCTACCAGTTGCGTTAACAAACACCAGTGGGAGATGCATGTTCCTGCAGCCTCTCTACTGAACAAATTATAACAACTGACCACAATAATCCAAAGTAAGAGATGGAAGAAGCAAGACTTGGAAAACCACAGAAGCACCTTCTCCCACACCTGAAACATATTTCCTCTGACTATCAAAGGAACTGTCTACTTTGATAAGGACAGCTAGAGGAACATAACTGAAATGCAAATGAAGAAGTAGTATGATGTGCTCTTCAGGTACAACAGGAAGGAATTTTCACCACTACAGAAAGCACAGTAAAGAACTCACAATACACAAATCCCATGTATTTTTGAGAGCAAAAGTTTCAAAATGCTGCTGAAAGGTCAATGTAAGGAGAGACTGGAAATTAAATGTACCCAAAACTAGCAAAACAAAAATGGGACTACAGAATCACAACCAGCTACCATACTGAAGTCTGACTACTTCAGAGCAACATGACAGCATCAAGTTTCATCTCAGCTTCAAAATAGAGTGTTTGAAGGAGAGGCCTTTTAAGTCTAAAAAGGAATCTGTTCTGTGTAACAATTTGGTAAAACAATCTCTCAAAACAAGGCCAAAAAAAAGAAACGTAGTTTCAGCTTGGCTCCACATGCACCAAACATAATTCCCTCCTTACATTCACCCCTTGATGCTGTTATTAGATTTTGTAGGGGAAGCAACGCCTGTCACAGTTTCAAAGCAAAAACCTTCTCCCTAAACACTTAACTGCTTTGAGTAATGGGCCTCTCTGCCAATTTCACAGCTCCCAGTGGGACCAGGGAATAAAGCAGAGCTGGGATCCTGCTGCCCATACCTGGAACCCACCACACCTTGGCTCCAAGCATCACAGGGCTCCTCCCCATCACCCAGTCCTCGGCAGCAACCAGCCTACCTCAAAGCTGGAGGAAGATGACCCACCTATAAAACAAGCCAGAACTGTAAAATTTAAGACTGGCACAGAATTTTAGTCAAACCAGAGATTTCAGGAAGAAATACTTCCGTTAAACCCCTCAAGAAGGAGTTTTCCCTCCAAGTACAGTGGCTTTACCCATCGCTCACCATGAGCATTGGAGCACCACGTAAGTGCCAACCTCAGCGGGAGGAAGGAGAGCAAATAAAATAAACACTCAACCGTAACTTTCTTGAACCTGAAAGAGCTAAACAATCATCTACCAAACAAAACTGAAGTGTTAAGTGTGTTTTCTCCTCACTGTGGATGTAATGCCACTGCTGCTTTCCTTGCAATTACTGTTATGAAATGATCTAGACTGAAAGCGTTTGGTAAGCTGTTCAGAACTCATTACCAGCAGTAAGGCTGAAAACATTACTTTCATAATGATGCCTGAGAAAACCAACACACGAAAAACATGCAGAGAAAAGTGATTCAAAATACCAGGAGAAGGGTAAAATAAAGGATCTTTCTATCACTGTTTCTTCCTCCCAAACACTTAAGTCTGCGTGAGGTAGGGTCGTGTGGGTAGGTTTTGTTGCTGAAGAGGAAAGGGAAGAGATGTATCTTTTGGCTGCTAAGAAGCCAAGTCTGCTTCACAATTAAAGCCAACAGAACTGGATTCCTCAGCGAAGAATTTGAGTGTTTTACTGTTTCACTGCTATCTTTAACAAGGTGGCATCTAAACATACTCAGAGTACTGGTAGAAAGAAAAGCTTCCTCCACTTAGACTTGGCTCTGAAGTGAAGCCTACGTCACATGACACAGCTGTCACTTCATTTTAAAACGCTCATTTTAGATGATCTCACTTCAGAACACCTCATTATTTCTTTAAATCGGGCCACATCCACTGAACATTATCTAAAAAGTCCATTTGGTCATCTATGCACGTTTTTAGTGATGTTTGGCAATAAATGACATCATTTAGAGAATTAATGGGTGGTTATCTATTAATTTGAAAACACGGTCTTACAAAGCCTCAGGCCTTGCCAATGCTCAGCCAGGCACAGCTGGTATTCCAACACTTAAACTACACAACACAAGACATCCCCATGCTCATTATGGTTTCAAGAGGATGTTTTATTACAAGGACATCAGATGGACACGCGGTTGTATGCAAGGAGAAAATCTAAGCCTAAACTGACATTTCAGCATCAGTTTGTGCTCCTTTCAGATTCTCCACACACAAAGAAACTGCTCTATAGAGAGCTAAAAGCAAGCTGCTCTGAAGGTTGCTTATTTCATTCAATTTACAAATATCCAAAGTGGCAAAAAAGATTCATTCTCTTGTCTCTGATATTTAGTAATGGCACCAGTTGCTTCAGGAAAAAAAAGTTAAAATGCTAAGATTCAGATCTCAACAAGTCCAACACTTGTATTTTTGCTTTAATGGTTATTAAAAGTTGCATCTCTTAAGAAAAGTAAAACTCCATCTTAAAAAGTGGAGAAAGTGTTCCTATACTGCAAGGGAGAAAGTTTTTCTTGCTTGTTTTTAACATTAGAAAACACATTCACTCTCAACTTGTGGGCACCAGTCCTTATTCATTTTTAACTGCTTTATTTCCTCTTCCATGTTTCAAAGCATGATTTTTTTTACAGAGGTACTGAAAGCCTGCGTCTCATCCACAGAAGAAAGCAGTAATCCTCAACAACACAAGACTGGGCATGCAGAGTATCACACAAATTACAATACCAGTGACCAGCTGCTCACTGTTTAAAAACTCCTCAGCTGTGCACACAAGCCCCTCTGCTGGGTAAACAAAGCAAATAAGCTTCTCTGTTAGATTGATTCCTTCCTTTGGTTTTGAAACAGATTCTATAATCACTCTTGAGGGGCCACAGATCAGCATTAGATCAGAGCACACAAAGCACTTAATATTAGCCGTCTTCACGTGGCAGCAGAATCACTCACATAAGTGTTATCTAGAAAGTAACCCGGATTAAAATTCATTTCTGCTTCTTGTTTTTAAGTTTGGTCACGTTGTGTCCATCCACATCCCGCCACCCCTCTGGGTTACTTTTAACTTGGCTTAGTTCCTCAGACCAATTTACTCTTTGGCTGACACTTATGCTAGCACAGAGAGAAAGCGGCGCCGGGCAGCGCTGCTGACTTCTGCCAGCTAAGCTGCTCAAGGAGTCAGCGTTAAATGTCTAGCAGGGCTACTTCTAATTCTAGCAGGGACAGAATGCCACCACCGCTGCTCAGACTTGCATTACTCTCTCCAGACTGGCAGCAGAGATGCAACTGCAGGAACTGTGCTCTGAAACACCTACAACAGAAACCAGGACTTGCTCCACGAAAGGCTAAGCCACTAACGACCGCTCAGCGCAAACATCAGTTGGATCCCATCAAGTGACCTCAGTATAAAAAGGTTTGAATCCTAAAAGTTTATGAAAGTCTGGTCATTATATAAATTAACAGCTGCTAAACTGCAGTGTCAAGGCTATGGAGCATGGCTTGCAGAGGTGATCTCATTTTTACACTGTCTTCAATTTAAATCTTACACACACATCATGCCACAGAGGCTCACGAGAAACATTGTGAACTGACAGCAGTTTGATCCTAACAAAAGTTTGGTCTAAATCAAGATTTACCAACTTACTTGAAACAAACAAACCAACAAAAAAACCCCTCTCCAAACTCTACAACACATCTATTGCCAGAGGCAAGGATACAACCAGCTATCGCAGGGTTACTGCTGCTCTTCTGCTCAGAGGATCAGCTTGTTCACCCACAGTTCCTCCTTGATCAAAGCTGCCTGAACATATATAATAGAGAGGTTTTTTCTTTCCAACTGCTGTCTTTTCATGTCCTGTTAAAAATCTCTGGGCCTAACCCGAGCTCCCCTAAGCAGTAGGAGAGTTAGGCTGGCGTATCAGTTTCTCTGTGCCCTACAGAAGCACAATGAAACTTGTCTGGCTAGTTAACCATTCCTTGTTACTGCTTAGGACAA
This sequence comes from Urocolius indicus, assembly GCA_013401255.1. Classification (NCBI taxonomy): domain Eukaryota; kingdom Metazoa; phylum Chordata; class Aves; order Coliiformes; family Coliidae; genus Urocolius; species Urocolius indicus. The sequence continues at coordinate 28,008 of WBNH01007652.1, read as the reverse complement.
GCAACTCTTACCAAAGAAACCACCACAACTGTCTGCTCGGTTGCTCAGCAAAAATAGCACCAAGACTTTTCAAGAATTTTGAAACTTAACTGCTTATGCAAATATTTTTCTCCTCGGTCTGGCTCCTAGAATCCTCCACTCAGCCAGAAAGAGCAAACAAATCTCAAACGGCTTCTGAAACCTTGAAATGGGTAATGAAATAGCACATTTCTAGTTTCAATTAAGAATACAAAATAAAACCTGTTTTAAAAGATCTGTCTACAAGTTAATAACAAAGTTTCTTTCCTTTCTCACCCGAATTAGAAGTCGGGATATTAGATTATTAATATTCATATGATAACTATGAAAACTGGGGGGGAAAAAAGGCAGATTCCGATGGTTTTCCATCCAGCTTCACGGGGTAACACATTCTGTTCGAACAGAACCCCAAAAAACTGCTGTTCAATATTTAATGATAAGCATTGTTTTCTCTTGGGTTTAAAAGAGATGCACTGAAATCCTTTTGGTTAGGAGGATAAAAGCAAGCAGCTGCTAAGGCCACAGGGAAAGAGTAATGCAGAACTTCCTTGCATTGTAAGCAACAGAGATCATACTAGAAAATTCAACAGGTATAAAACCCTGGAGTTTAGAAGTTTCCTAAAAAGAAGCACTTTATATAAAAAAGCACTTAAGCAACAGAAACATTACCTCTACTTGTTTATGACGACAAGAACAACTAGGAAACAGCCTGTATCAAGTCCAGCCCAGGAAGAGGCCTCAGCTAGGAGCAGGATGAGCAGAGGAGCAAAACATCCACAATAGTTCAAGAGGGCTCACAGCTGACCACAGCGGGAGCGTGGGTTTGGATCTCATCGACTCCCCCCACACCAGGACCGGGTAAAGAGAAGTAGCCCGGATAAACGGGGCTGTAAGTCTGTAATGCCTGCGGTTCACCCAAAACCCAGGAAAAAAAAACTTGGAGCCGCTGCCTCCTGCCATCTCATCGCATGAGACTGCGAGACCCGGCCCCGCTGCGATCCTCCAGTGCCCCTGGGTCGCACGGACAGCCCGACGGACGAGGAACGGCCTCGTCCCGGCCCCACTGTTCTTCGGGCCCAGGGCAGGGGCTCCGTCCAGGCGGCCGGGCGAGGTGCTGAGAAACCCTCCTGAAAAGGACCGGCGAGACCCACCAGCCTGAGCGTGCTAAGGGCAGCTCGGAGCAGCGAGACGCGGCGCAGCGCGGGCCGGCCTGTCCCCGCGGGCACGGCGCCGAGGCGGAGAGCCGGCGCTCGGCCCCGGGAGCGCTCCGGCGGGGCCCTGCGGGACGCGGCAGCCAGGCCGCCCGCTCCCCGCACCCCAGCACCGCAGGCCAAGGGCGGCGGGACCCCTCTCCCCACCTCCCCCCGCAACTTCGGGGCAACTTCTCCCTCTGCCCCGCTCCCTCCGGCAGGGAGAGCGAGAGGCCCCCCGGCCCCGGCCCCTGCGCTCACCCCCAGATGACATAGTTGGTCTTGACGTTCTTAGGCCAGGAGAACTCTCCGAAGATCACCTCGTCGCCCTTCACCACGATCTCCTTCTTCTGCGTGTTGTACTGCCGCAGCACGCTCAGCACGTCCGCCATCTTGGCTCCGCAGCCGCCGCCGCTCCGCCACGGCACGGCACGGCACGGCACGGCACGGCACGGCCCACTCCGCCGGCAGCCACAGGACCCCCGCCGGCACAGCCCCGCCGCCTCCGGGGCTGCCCGACGCGAACGCCTGAGCGAAAGACGAAGCCAAACGACGTGGCTCTCCTCCACCAGGGGGCGACGGCTGGGGCTCGTTGCCATGGAGACACGCGGCGCCGCCTCGGCTGCGGCGGGTTCACGGGCACAGCCGGCAGCGGCAAAGCTCCCGGGACGGTGCAATCGGCCGGGCGCGGCCACGGGATGGGGAGCCCCGGGGAACGCGCGGAGGGAGGAAAGGCTTCGGGAAAATAGCGCAAACGCTCCCCGAAGTTCAGGTTTGGAGAGGAGAGCAGATCCGGTGTCTCTTTTTTTTTTACGTTTCAGACGCTTTCATGAGAAGGTTTTTAGGATGGGAGTTTGCACAAGTTGCCACGGTTTGCTTTGAGGGTAGCGGTGGGGTTATCAACCGTCGCTTTCACCTCTAAACCAGGATCTGTGATTGCCCGGTGATAGGACAAAGGGCTGCGGGTACAAGCTGGAACACGAGAAGTTCCAAACAAACACAAGCAAAAAGTTCTTCACTGTTGAGGTGAGGGAGCACTGGCAGGGGCTGCCCAGATGGGCTGTGGAGTCTCCTCTGGAGATATTCCAACCCCACCTGGACGAGTTCCTGTGTGACCTACTCTAGATGGTCCTGCCCTGGCGGGGGGGTTGCACTGGATGAGCTTTTGAAGGCCCTGCCAACCCCTGTCATTCTGTGATTTGATAAGAGACGTCAGAGAAACTGCTTTCACAATAGTTTTATAGGTTCTGTTACTGGAGATTCTGCTAGAAAGTCTTTGACCTGAGTGACAAAGCACTTACGTAGGAAAACAAAAGTGTATCAGAACGTTTCTGTTGCACTTAGTGACCAGCTCAGCAGAGCTGCAGTGTAACGGGCTATGCCAATGCTTTATGTGAAATCAAAATGAAGTGGCAAAACAAAGTTTGACAGTCTTCCATCACCAGTAAATTCGTCGCGATTAATAATACCAAGAAAGGTCGTTCAAGTCTCATGAGAGAAAAGAGCAAGACACGCCGTGTGTCTGAAATACACAACAGTCCTTTTTATTTATACACGAGCAAAACCAAACCGCGGCACGTTGATTGCCTTGTGCTGTTGTTTTAAACGTAAGACTGGCTACTGAACAGTGACCCAGAGCACACCGCTACAAAACTTATCCTCTTGACAAAGGGAGGGGCACAGAAGTTTTGGCAGCCTTGAAATCCTTCTTTATCTCCCAGTGGGGGAGATGCAGAGGACACTGAACAAGTCACGCTGTGCCAAGGACGAGGGAAGCTGATCCAGGCTCCATAGCAAGTTATGTGGGGTTGAAGAGACTGTTGCCAAACGGTGCTGATTAGAGGGAAGAAAAAAAGACACACACACCTCCCCTCCACATAAAAGAAAGCCTGAAATTCATTACTTCTTTAGGAACAGAACATGCATTTTCCAGGGGGTCGCTGTAAACCATTCCACATACTACAGCGTTAGTCAAACACAGCGCAAGGGAAACTTCCCAAGGCGAGTTCATTATCCTTCAACACACTACTTGTTGTCTGGAAATGCTCCTGTTTCGTGGGTGAGTTTCTGACTGAACAGCGTAAGGCTGGAAAGAAACATACAGAAACCTGGCAACATAAATGCTGACAGAGTAGATTTGAGGCTGGGGGACCTGGGGTTGTTTAGCCTAGAAAAGGGAGGACTAACACTTATCAGCACCTAGAGGGTGGCTGTCAGGAGCATGAGCCAACACTTTTTTTTCTGTAATGCCCAGCGACAGGACAGGGGCAACAGACATAAGCTGGAACACAAAAAAAAAATCCACTTAAACACAAGGGTAAACTTTGGAGTGAGGGAGCCTTGGCCCAGGCTGCCCAGGGAGGGTGTTGGAGGCTCCTTCTCTGCAGGTTTCGAGGGGAACCTGATTTAGCAGGGGGGTGGGCTGGATGCGCTCTGGAGGTCCCTTCCGAGCCCCACCATTCTGATATAAAGTGAGTTTTACATGCGAGAGAGCAACAGCGCTGCCAAACTGCAAGTCGGTCACAAGAGGCGGGGGATAACTCCCCTCAGAAGTCGTCCTGGGGGCTTCCAGAGAAGCAACCCCATCCCCATGTCCCTTTCCTAAGCCCACCTGGCTGCCAGGAGCGCCCCTGGAACCCGCCGCGGTGCAATGCACAACTTTTATCCCCCAGAAACAGCCTCTCACCACCCGCGCCCCCGCTGCTGCCACTCTCCCTGCAGCTACACCCTATCCCCGCCTCTGGGAGCTGCCCCCCCCCCCCCCCCCCCCCCCCCCCCCCCCCCCCCCCCCCCCCCCCCCCCCCCCCCCCCCCCCGCCCCCCC
>WBNH01007652.1:0-21815 GCA_013401255.1 Urocolius indicus | reverse complement strand
CCCCCCCCCCCCCCGCCTCCCCACAGCATCAGCACAGCCCTCCGCCACTCCTCAGCGTACCGGCAGCGCTCCGGGCAGCCCCGGCGGCCTCGGGGAGGCGGTGAGGGGACCTGCGAGACGCGCCGGACCGCCGAGAGGACTGCCGAGAGCCTCCCGCCCCGTGGCGCGTGTCGGCCATGGCCCTGCAGGGGGCGCTTCGGCGGGCGGCGGCGGGGCTGCGGCGCGGGTGCGGGAGCGGGGGGCAGCGGGGNTTCTTTTTTTAGTTTTAGAATGGGGAGTATGCTGTCTGCACCTGGAGCGCAGTCGAACGATGCTGTTGCGAATCAAATACAGGTAATATCACTGACACAATTCTTATTCTCAACATTTCCAAAAGCCACAGTTACTACAAAGCCCCTCTGAGTTATATGAAGAAGTTCTGTAAGTAGTTCTGCAGGCTCAACCTCATTCTTCTACTTATCAAGTAATACTGGCAGCAGTTTAGCCGCAGCCCTGGTACCTGCATCCATTTTTACCTTTTTAAGACCTCCCCTCAAATTCAGCCCTGCTGTCAACAGTGGAGATTAAACCTTGTAAATTGAAAGCCAGTAAATGTACTGACATGAAGTAATAGCCTGAAATCACTTTGAAAGTACAGTAAATTAAGAGGAGCATCTCTCTCTCCCACTCAGAACCCTTTTTGTCATTCTGCTTTCCTCGGCACATCCAGTTGGCCTGACAGGCAGGGAAAGCTGTGCTGAATAATTCAAGGAGACACAGCTTGTTTGGCAGACTCTAGGTCTGTGACTGGAGAGCAAGAGAGGGTTCAGGGTTGGCACCATTGCATGGCAGCCATGCCTCATGCTTCAGAATCACTCTCCTCAGCTTTGGAGTCAAAGTGCAGGTCATATTGTGGGTGCCAGCCTGGTAGCTGTAGCGTGTCTGGGAACAACTCAATAGTCCCTATTAAAAATACCTCAGAAAACAATTTACTCTCTGGAGAAAGCTAACGTTATAGCAGATTTTCAACTTCCCTGTTTGTTTTCGTGACTGTTCAACACTGTGTAAATACAGTGACTTAAAACCAACGCACACTGACTTGACTTGTTGTTTTGGAACATACAGGAGATTGTTTCAGGCAACTGCGTGGTGATTTTCTCTAAAACAACTTGCCCCTACTGCAGAATAGCAAAAAAGCTTTTTGATGATATCCATGTCGATTACAAAGCTGTAGAACTGGACACGGATTCAAATGGCAGTCAGTTCCAAGACATCCTTGAACAGATGACTGGTGGCAGAACAGTAAGTATATTTTTTTAAAGGTAGCAAGCAAAATAAGAACTTCAACTACACAAGTTCCTCATGGGCTATGGCCATTTCGAGTTCTTTTTTTCTTTCTTGAGACAAGCAAACTTGGGGTAGAAGCTCCTAAAATGAAGGCCGTGTACTGCAGAAGGGTTCTGTGCTGTCTCTTCCTCTTGAACCGCTCAGGTTCTCCCTCTGGGCTGACATTTTCCATACTGCCATGAAAATAATTCAGTATCACAGTCAGTTCTCATTTGCATAGATATATTTAAATCCATTGTGTTTCTTGAACTTCCTTAATTTTGTATAGCCTAACTTGACTCGACTGTTGTAATTATGGACTCCTACAGAGTGACTTTATCCCACCTTTGAGGGGCATGTGAACCAAGTGTCCCACCTCTGTAAATATGGAAATGTACGAGTTGCACAGCGATATTAAATATGCAAATGTAAGAACATAACTATTGTTTGTATACTGGAGTCCACAGGGACCTGCTTAGATTTTTATCCGTTTTCCAAGAAATTCATGTTCTCTGTAGGTCCCAAGAGTGTTTGTCAATGGGACTTTTGTTGGAGGTGCCACAGATACTCAAAGGCTTCACGAGGAAGGCAAACTGCTTCCGTTAGTTCATCAATGTCAAGCAAGAAGCAAATTCTGAACGGCCGTCTACTTTAGCATCGTCTTCCTTTGTATAAACAGGATTTCAGACAGGTCAGAAGATCAAAGATGCACCACATCAGCTGCACACAGCAACTTCAAGCCATGGATTTCTGAATCATTCTCTGACACAGACTTTATGAACCTGACAAATTACTTGTCTCCTTGCCTCACCTTTACCACAACCAAAATGGTAATAAAACACATTACATAACTCTTGGAGCTTTAGTTGTGAAATAGTAATGTCACTTCACTGCTAGTACATCCGGATACCACGCTTCAGAAAAGTATAGATTGTACAAAAAGAATCCTTTTGGGTTTGTTTTTTGGTTTTGTTTTTTTTTCTGCAGATTAGTTTGCTTTTTAGCTTTGTTTCAACAGGTACACTAAATGGTCAGTTTAATGGTTCCATGAAACTCAGTTCTTCTCTTAACATCAAAGTGTAATTATGAAGGAAGCGTGAAGCAAAACAAGCTCATAGTGACACTGCTATATGCATGTCTGCCTCTCCTACATTTCAGTGTCTGGTCTTCTAGCTAGCAAATGATATGCCCAGTTGCTACAAAAAAAGATAAATAAAATAAATAAATAAACATTCTTGCATCTTTAGAGAGGGAGGTAATTGCTTTCCTCTTAACTCTGCACTCTGAAGTACTCATCTAGAGGGTGTAATCCACGAACATCCTTCCAGAGGAGCCAGACAGCTTGCTGTCGCTAAACTCTGTGGCTACAAAGGACATGATCAATCCAACACTATCATGAACCTTAAGACATGGGTCTAATATGCATAGAGTTTATTTAGTATTTAAATTCTACAATCAGAATGCAGTTTACCAGCGGTTTTAACTTGCAGTTAAATGTCTGAAAGAAATGTGTACGATTCAGTAAATTCAGTACAACGTACATCCAAAGCCAGACCAGGCAATGCCAAGACTCTTGGTTAATTTCAAGACAGATCATATGCAAGTAGAAAATTATATCTCCTTCTTCAGTGAAAGGGACCATTCCACTTCTAAAGGTGCAGAGTTTAAAATAAAAACATTAGTCAATGAATTTGTACTCACTTCTTGTGAGACTCCTGTTACTTCCATTCCTTTCAGCACTGCACTCACCTAAACTATTTTTTCCCCTCCTTGATGGAAAAAAAGCAATCACATTTATCTTCAGATAACTCGGACTTTTAAGAGTATCAATCCAATTTGGCAGCTTCATCTCTGTGATATGGGTTTGAAAGCAGTTGAAACCGCATCATTCGTAGCACATCTTCAGCAGTTGCCCACATTGTGCATCTTCAACATGTAACGTGCTAAACACACTGACCTGGCTACATCTTTACTATTGCAGTTCGCTGATTTCTGTTGGTTTCCTCACTGCCTTAGTAACAATTTGTATACAAGGACACATCATTATAAACAACAACGTGCATCTCTGCCTGAATTTATACTTAATAAAACAATTTCTTTTGCACATACAGTGCTACCTGTGTATTCTTTTTTGTGTGTAGAATTCTTAGTCTGGTTATATTTTCTTAGAAGATTAACAATAATTTAGCACCTCAAATCTGGTAAATCCATCATGTAAAAATACTATTATGCAAAGGAATTTTCAAATACCTTTTCATTTTGTTTCCTATTTGAAAAAATAAACCAAAAAACACAACCCAAACTCACAAACCAGTAGTCTAGAATAACCCTTTCAGTTCTAAGTTTCAGAAATCCCAGGGCATTGTCACTCAAGGCAATACCATGTCCCAACAGTAGAGAAAACACAGCGTATGCCTGCAGATCTGAGGGAGTGCCTGGTTATTAAGTATGTCTTGAGGCACTCAAAGGGTTAATTATGCTCCTTTTTAACCACATATTAAGGCTCCACATCCAAACAGGTTCTTGCTGATTTTGTATCATTTCACAGAAAGTAGCAGCAAGACTGTTTCCATTATGGAATGGCATGAAGCCACGAAGTTACTTAAACACGGAATGGCAGTTAAAAGTGTGGTTCTACTCTAGGGAAAAAAAAGAAAAAAAACAAGGGAGGGACTTAAAAATAGTCATTACTAAGTTTCCATATCTTTCACTTAGCATTGTCTCCAGCTGTTCATCTTAAAACAATGCTTGCCCTGGGACTGCAGTGCTAAAAATTATCCACTGAAAGGTCTGTCCTTAACACTGAAGACATACCCACTCATCCAGCTTAGGGAAACATGGGAAGCTGGAAACAAACCCCAAGTTATTGGACTAAGACAGAGCTGTGAATGCACCCATCTCTTGCTTCTTCATACAGAGTTATTTTTAAAGAGTAGAACTGCACATTTATAGGAGGACATAATAGAAAAAAACATTTTATTTGTAACTACTTGTGCTTAACTCTAAAAGCTGGTAACATTAGGAACACAGCTATTCATTATTTGTTAACAAAGCATTGGTAAAAGTTCTCAGCATACCACATATATATATATGCAAATATATATATTTAAACTTAAATTCAGAATGCAGAAATAGCTAAAGAAACCACGCTTTACAGTATCAAAATGATAAATCCAAACGTAAGCATGTGCACTGAAAGCCACCAATGCCCTCTGCTGAAATTAACTCGTCTTAAACCTTGGCTCTAAGAGCACCACATACAGAATACACTGTCTTAGTGTTTTTGCCTTTCTCCCCGTAACTCCTACTCAACATTTTTGTATACTACAGTATATCAGAGTAAGATGAAATCTCTACCATTCCAGCAATGAAGTCATTAAAACACCTACAATCTATTTGTCCACTGTGAACCACTGCAAATAGCAAAAGAAACAGATCAGCTGATGAAATGCTTAAAATGAAAGATAAAAAGCACAAAGACATGATTCTTCCCTTAGGTTTACTTCTACATCCTAGTCTTTGAAGATTTTATCTAATCAGTACTGAAAAAAGCTGACCATTTATGCAGAATATTAATGTAAATGTTTCCCTAATTCTGCATGTAACATCAAAATATCTGATTTCTAGTATCTAGAAAAAAGCTTGACATTTGAAAAGCCAATTTTAAGCAGTTACTTTACAAAAATAATGCCATTCCTAGGCAGGTATTGGATTTTTGTACATATAATATACTTCTACCACTGATCTTCACAACAAGTTTTACAAAAATCTGATCAATACAGCAAGTTCAATGTTTTATTACGTGATTTATATAACCACATGGGAAAAAAACCCTACCCAGTTTTAAATAATGAAACCACCCTGACATGAGTTCTGGTGTAAGTTAATTTAGCCAAGCCGATGACAGCAAGAAGGCAGAGGAATAGAGGCAAAAAAAAATAGAGGAATGGATAAGAGCTTGTATGTATGTGAAAGAGATTCAAGTACAGGCCTGAGATGACAAGGAAATGGGAAAGAGGGAAAAAGATGACATTACCAGAGAAAAGGAAGGGCACAGCAAAAAGGTAACACAAGTAGCAAAATAAATGAAACCAATACTAATGCTTCTGGTACAGCGGCTATGAGTTAACACACTATGCCTAAGCACAGTATGTTGCAATGGTGGAAAACATTTACCTAGTGTTTTTACAGACAAAGCCATTACTAAAACACATTTCTGTAACTGCTGGTGTATTTTTTTTTTTAAGCCAAGAATAAATACTTTGTTGAATGGCCTTTTAAAGCCATGCTCAATTAAACAGCAACAATGAAAAAGAACAACACAACCCCACTAATGGTTCATGTTTAACAAAGAGGTTTAATAGTGGTTTTAAGCAGCAAGGGGTTTCAGAGCCAGTTATGAGTGGCCCTCACACAGTGGGCGCTTAGACTTGGCCCTGGTGACTTCAGATCTATACCTCCTTTTAGACATTTTTAAACACACAGCGTTGTAGGTGAAAACCCCATATTTTGCCTGAAACCTAATTCTACAAACATCCTGAACTCTCTTCCTCCTTGCTACAGGTCTAAAATTCCTGACATAACCTTCTACTTTTTGCCAAAATTTTATTGTCTCTATTCCATTTATCACATGATGCATTGCAGGATGTTTAAGAAACCTTGAGTGCTTCCTGCCCTCTCCACATTCTTACCAGTATCCCTTCCACAAAGGGACACACCTTTGATGTTGGCTCATTACAGCCCTTCATTACAGAGGAGTATTTCACCTCTGCTGTGCTTCCCGTCACTACATCATTCTTCCTTAAAGCTCAAGTGCCTGCACATCATAGACGTGAGGCTAACGCTTCAGAATTGAAGAGGTCACAGTGCTATGGCAGTCCAACCAGAATGCTGTTAATTCTGTCAGGTATCAGGAAACCTGCATTCACCTCATCTACTGTTGCACTCTGCATTTAGACTTTTTTTTTTTTCATTAATCCTTTGAAAACAAACAAAAACCCTCTGAACTTGTCAGTTTTTATGGTACTGCAGGGCACGATTAAAAGCCCCATTTTTGTTCTGTTAGTCAAAGTGTTCCTCCAATGCAAATAACACTATTAACTGGAAAGAATCAGTGTCTCCTCTTGGTGAAAGGGTAAATTATTTACTGTATACTGTACTAATGCTTATGCTTAACACCTTTCTTTTGGCTCACTTCTTTTTTTGTGTTTTTTTTTTTTAATAAATTACCTTAATTATTGCCTATTTTGACTGGATACTATTTTGAAGTTTTCAGTTAAATAACTACAGACTAAAATCAGGACAAATTCCTGTTATGGCAAATGAGTCAAATTGTCCTCTAAAATTCAGTATATGAGCAGATAAGAGATCCACTTTACAGAAAGAGAACAGGTAGCATCATTCTTCTACGTCCCCTACTTCAGTAAGAGAGTAACAAAACCAGACAGAAAACAGCAGTAACAAAGGTCACCACACTATAAAGTTTCAGCTGTCAGCATTTACTTCAGGTTCCTCTCTCTGTGGAAGATCTTCAAAGGAGGAGCAGACGACAACACAATCTCATTGTTGCTAGTTTTACATCAGATAACCAAATCACTTGTAATATTCTATTTCTAACTACATTTTTTTTTTAGTAGAGAGATAAACGTTTAGGAGCACATTACATACTCCAGCACGGACAACTAGCTTTAACACGGTGCCTAGTTGTCCAGTGTCAATAGATACAGGGAGCTACATTTCCTATAAATTCTACTGAAAAACTTCATCTTCACTTACACTCTAGTTCAAGGAACTGTATTTTAAACTGGACTGCTTTCACAGATGCGACACTACCATAACCATTCGATCTGTTAGTAACTAGTCTAATATTTCACTTGCAGTATATTTATGCAACTAATTGCACAAAGTTACTTGAAGTACTTAAGTTTTCATTTTATATTTAGTCCGAAATATTTCCTATTACTTCACAAATACTACTCCAAATAAGAAAAAGTACTTGCAGAAGATATTCATCTATCCATTATTTTCAACATCTCTAGCTTAGAAGGAAACACTTAATCAGATGTTTATCTATCGTGTCATTTCAAACACATCACTACCAAAACCAACCCCAAAACATCAGTGCATTTACCTGAAATAATTCTTAACGTGTACTGAGCAAATGAGTTCACTCCTCATACTAATGGTGTTTATTTAGAAAGGAGGCTAAAAGAGGTAAGAAGTTATTTATAAGAAACGGCCCATTCTCTGTTTCAAAAACCCAAGTGCTACATCTCAGCTTTTTTAGGAACACTTGTGGTTTTCTTCTAGATGTCACCTGACAAGCTGGTGGCAGTCCTGTATTCTTCGAGCATTCAACTAGAGCTGTATCATAAGAGCAGTGATAACTCAGAAGTAACTACATTCATGTCCACTGAGAAGTAACATTCCTACCATGAGTTCTTTAAGACCTGGTTTTATTGTCAGAAAAGCTTCCCTCCCTGTTTCAATTCACTCATTAAGGTAGAGTATAAGTAGGTAGCAGAACACCTTCAGGAACACGTAGCTTCACATTTTAGCACCAAGAGAGATATCTATCCTACAGAATGTGAGCTTTGAATTTATGATCAATATGTACGAGGCATAATGAGCAGTGTTACAAGTATCAAAAGTATAACAGCAACTTGAATTTTACATTTAAAAGCTTGGGTTTTCAGCAGAAAAATATGGTCCCAACATGTCATTTACCACAAATGAGTTATTTGTATAAATTGGCCTTATCTTCAAATTAACATCCAATTCGCTGTTTAAAACAGCCAGAATTAGCATAAAAGAGGCTGACATACATATGACTTAGGTGAAGTTGTAAAAGCATCACCAAAAAAAACCTCTCTCATCCTCTAAGATTGTGATCTACTGAAGAGATCTTTTAGCTTCCCCCCTATACACACACACACAGAGAGACATAAAAACCACACATACACACAGTTAAATACATATGTACATGAATTCCTGTTCCAAAGTGATAAGATATTCACTAGCTTTCTCCTTATTTGCTTAAGGTCTATCAGACTAAAAATAAAGAAAAAATATCCAGTTTCAATCACTTCCTAAACAAGACTTTCATAACATGAAGGAGGCAACTGTACATTTCATAGAAGTTTGTAAGAGCTGGTCACTATAAACTGGAGGTAGTCTTGAAAAACGCTAGCTTGAATTAATTTATGAAATCAAAAGTAATGTTAATCTACAAAAAGATTTTTAAACTGAAATACTCTCCTGTTAGGAAGGTTGTTTCTGTAACACTGAACACTTGCTTTCGAATAAAATGTATCTGTTTCTGGTTGTTACCACTTAGCTTTCAAGACACAGGCACTTGTTAGTCTTCCTCACTGAAAGTGTGCAGATGCTTCCTGAAGCTGTAACACCGACTGAATGGAGCTTCCCAGCTATTTCCAAGGTCTTTTTTTTCCACTAAAACCAGCTTTTACAACTTCCTGTAAAGTGTATTATTTCTAAAACAGTGCTTCCAAAACAGCACTGTACAGAAACTGCCACTCAACTTATCTAAAGAGAATTACACTTTACACATAAAAACCCGGGTGACAATCTAGATTGAAAAAGATCACCATCTCAGCTCTTCCACTTTCGGTTTTACCAGTATCAAATTGCACTGGGTAACTTTTCCGCTGCGTCACAGTCACATGGTCTCATTTGTGCCAGAAAATATGTAGTTTGCAGGTTTGAAGTGTAACAATGGAAACTGTTGAACCTTAGTAATTTGTTTAAACAAATACAAAGATTAAGAAAAGGCCAAAGAGAAATCCCTCTCAACCAAGTTGCTGTTAAACTGACAGTGTTAAGAATACTAAGCACACTTTTTTTTTTCCCTGCCCCATCCTAAGAGTAATCAATCAATCCGTTCTTTCAGACAAGCATTCCACAGCAACGGGGCTGGGGGGGGCGGGGAACTAAAAATCTCTCAGTATTTATAATCTTGTATACACAAAATTATGTATTATGTAACCCTGTAGCTATTTTTAGCAAACTTCCCACTGTTATTTGACAATTGTGTGCAAGTGCAAAAAAGGAGAGAAGAGATTTTTTTCATCTGCTTTTCTTGTTTTCCCTTCACCAAATGGTAACATTTTGATATGTGTGTAATGTGCCATCCTCTAGTAAAGTATATTTTTCTGGGAGTTCCCAGGGTGAAGTCTGTCATCAGCAATGGACCCACTGGGAAGAGCAGATATCCAGAAAACTAAATCCAATCCAAAGCGAAGTTTCGAATAACATCCAAAGCTCCTGTATCAAAGCCACATATATCCAACATGCCTCTGTCATCTGGATCTGCAATCGTAAAGCCATTTGAGGTCATTCCACAAACAATCAGCTTAGCAGGAATTCCCATTTTCTAGAGGAAGGAAGAAAAAAACAATAATCATAACACACATATAATAATTAAAACATGCCAGAGGGCAAAATCTTGCTCCCTTGCTTGCAGAAACCAGTGTCTGAATAGGCATACCGACAGAAACTAGGTATGCCATAATCAGAACTACAGACTGCCTGTGCTCAATCTGCAGAAGACTGTATTTAAATACATGGAAATAGTTCCAATGAGGTGCATTAGCATAACTTTCTTGCAATACTAAGATTCATACATTACTTCAACTGAACAAGTACAGCAACTGTGCCCTGCTCAATTCTACCAAACAAGCTGAATTTGCAGGTTAGTAACCTGTAAGGTAAAGCAAAGTAAGAGGCATGAAGGCCAGAGTACAGAAACTCTATTTAGTGAACAAATTTAGAAATAGGAGTAAACTCAACTAAGGAAACTATAACACAGACATTAAGGTATTTTTGGTATTAATTTCAAATGGGTTCACATGACACAAAGATTAATGTCCACACAAACACACTTCATAGAATGGTGGGGGTTGGAAGGGACCTTTAGAGAGCATCCAGTCCAACCCCCCTGCCAAAGCAGGTTCACCTAAATCAGGTCACACAGGAACGTGTCCAGGTGGGTTTTGAAGACCTCCAGAGAAGCAGCCTCCACACCCTCCCTGGGTAGCCTGGGTCTTTTTAGTTTAACAAATAGTTCCTTTAAAGAATAAAAGATTGTTTGCTGATTAAATACGAGTTTCTAACTGTAATGTCCTTGGAGAAGGTATTTCTGTTAGTGCCATCTGAAAATTATGGAGCTGCACTGCTTAGAGTAGCCCCTTGAAACCATAATGGTCTTTCTTCACAAGGTGCTATCACCTCACCCTGTTGACATCTTCCCCATTTCATTTAAACTTTGTGGCATCTACTGCAGACATCCAAGTTAAATTTAGCTCTACGAGCCACATTTCATTCTGCAAGAACTATAAAAATGTATTCAATCAATTATATATAGAATGCAGAAATTACTCTATTCCCTGAATGTTAAATACATCTTCACTGATATCGCAGCGGATCATGCATGGTAGGATAATTACAAAACCTTTTAGCCAATTCAGTGGTTTTAAATATGCACAATTAGTGCAAAATGTGCACTAATTCTGCCTAACTGCAGAACTGTCAGTTTTCAATAATACATAATCATTTACTTAAAAAGCCACAATTGGTTCAGTCTCTAAGATGTTTTTAGTAGTGGTATTCATTTTGTACTGTATTCATCAATTATAAGCAGCCAGAAGCCTGTTTACCTCTCTGTATTCCCTGAGAGCTGTTGCAGGATGAGTATTTCCAGCAAAGGTCTCATTATCAGTAAATACAATGAAGACATCAGCAGCCGTCTGAGTTTTTAGAGCCCATATCATTGGAAGGGAACAATCGGTGGTACCCATTGGAATCTTAGAAGAAAACAAATGAATACAAATGGAGCACATTAATACATAAATTAGTAAATCATGGACAAATTACTTTTTATGTAAGCTTCACGTTTTGTCACATGCAGCACTGCCTTTTTTAAACAGCAGCTCACACATTTTCATTTTAGTTTTGTCCAGGTTTTTGGTTTGTTTTTGTATTCATTCCAAACCAACTTATTGTGACTTAACACTGCTATTCTCAAATGCAATATTTAATATCCAGCAACTGAAATAATGACATTTGCTGGACTTTCTCTAAATAAAAGTGACCAAAAAAAAAAGTACCAGAGATACAAACTAAACAGAATAGTAGAACTGATTACAAAGAAAATACAATGTAACTGCTGAGGCTTCCAAACTGATGTTAGCAACAGCTACTGCCTAAATTTTTAAGATTTTTTTTTTTTTTTTACATACTTCATACATTTTCACTAATACTTGAGGTAACGTCATATCAGCTGTCACTGGGCAAGGGATCACTTCATGTGAAAAGGCAACAATATGGGAATCCTTCTCAGTACGTGTTACAACCTGAGAAAGAGAAAGGAAGAAATAATTCAGTTCTGTTACTCAGAATATTATTCACAATGTCTGAATGAAGGCATTCTCTACATATCATCTATTCTTGTTGCATTTCAGTCACCACAGCTCCTCGTTTGCACTAATGATTCACTCCACTCTTCAAATGTGCTGTAATATTAATGCAAATAAACATTGCAAAAGTCAGAGTTAAAAACTGTAACTAAAGATACTTCCATTTTTTTTCCTCTCCCTTCTAACTCACAAGACTAAACACATTTAAACGTTAACACAAGTTTGACTCTTCTATAATGCAAATACACAAAGTTTAGAATATGAAATTGAGGGTCATGTAATTGTGATGCAAAGGTCATATTGGTAACTTAAATGCACACAAGAATTATCCCAAAAGTTCTTAATACAATCTGTATTATTCTATGAATGCTTCTGAGAAAAAACTAAAATGTATTTCCAGCTAAACTAAGCGAAAAAGCCACTTTGACCACTTTGATTTATTCTACAAACCAGATTGCCAGTGCCTTTACATGTGTCTTCTACCAGTGAGGCACGAGGTTACATCTTCCATACTCCCAAAAATATTGCATGTTAAGTTTTCTTCCGATTTCCTACCAGCTTTAGAGCACCTTTATATCAAAAGGGCAGCTCAAGCTGCAAACAGTTATAAATAAAAGAAGATTAATGCCTCACCATACACATCACGGCTGCAACTGTGCTAGCAGTGACCACGTTGCCCAAAACTTTTTGTGTCATTGATGCACTGACATCAACTGCAAGCAGAAAGCGTTTGCCTGTTGGTTCAACCATCTGAAAGGAAAAAAAATTATATAGATACACATAATTAATAGATTATTTTCTAATTCCTTCTTCTGACTTTGATCCTAAAAGTGGGGCTTGTTTTTCATTCTTTCTGGGGTAACGTTATGACCGTAATGATGCTGAAAGGTGAACATATCATGAAGTTTAGCTTCTTTGTTTAATAAAACTTCAATTACTAAGATTTTTGTGACGAAGTTTCAAAACTGTTATTCACCCAATCATTTTTTTCTTTATCATCTTATAAGCTTTCAAAAAAACCAAAGAATTCTTAAAAAGCTTCACAACTGGAACAACTGTGTTACCTTGAAAGTTTTGTAAAACGAGGCATCTAAAGCTTCTAATATGTCTTCATCAGGACGCCACCAAAGCTTCCCTCTGCTTCCATGTCCAACTTTGTAGGTTTCTAATGCAACCAAAATATGGAGTGGATGTATTCTACCCTACAGGCAGAAAAAAATCAACAGTATGCTTTTGAAAATCTGAACTCCTTTAAAGAAAAAAAGTTGCAAAGTAAAACTAAGATCCTGCTTCAAAAGTCTCTGCTTTAGTAACCTGTTACTTCAAATTTGTTAAATCTGAAGAGTTGTTGCAGTCTTTAAATACCTGTTGAATGAACTGATACTTGTCAGTTAGTGGTAATGGATCCCATTCCCTTCCCAGAATTCTCCAACAAACTCCAAATGTTATCTTAAGGCATCACCATAATTTTGGTGAAATTTCACAACTCTACCTACGACTGTCCAGTGATATTTTCTATCCCAGGCTTACAGTAAGACAAAATCCCTGTCCTGCTGAGAGGAAAGGAATTGAGCTAGGAAAAAAACAGACTTAAAACTAGTTTGCTATCAGATACGCTACAACTGGACAAGGAAACTGTTTTCAGAATACAACACTCATACTCCCCTTTCTGTAAGAAGACAGACCAAACATTTTCTCCTTTTTTGCATTCCCTACATAAACCAAACCAGTGGCTGCCACATGTTAAGTATTCTAAACCACATCTTTGTTTTACGGATTTATTAACATTTTGGTGGGTTTTTTTTTTTTCATCAAAGGGATTTTCAATCATTACCCAGTACCAGCAGCAACGCTTAGCAAATCTGAATATCTGCTTATTATGTTTCTTCCATCGAGGTATCACACCACAATGTTTGCTCTCCCTTCTCCAATGCCTCAGTAACTAAACTTAAAAAAGAAATTCAGTAACTTAAAGAAGAAACTAGAGCATGGCAAGAGCAGGGGGATGAGAAAAAAAACCCCAGACCTACAGTCGTTGTTCTCATAAGTCTTGAAGAAATTAAGCATCCTGATTTTGATCTTCCCAACTCACAAAGCTATTAGAAGAAAAGTCACTTCTCTATCTTCCATTAAATTACTGAAAATTTTGTTCTCCCTTTGGAGAACTCTCTTTTCCCGATTATTTTCTGAACTCTTGGATGGACAGTAAAGCAGTGTGAAAGGAGAAAGTCTCCTTGTTCAGTATTCTTTTGCCCCTCAGCTGCTCCACTGGTTTCTTCATTCACTTCCTAGGACCCTACAGGAGTGATTTCCACTCAATTTTTAAGCTTGTAATTGAGATTCCACACTACAACACTCAGAAGCCACGGATGAACCCATGAGGCAAAGTCTGGCACAGCCGTATCTAAGAAAAGGTCCTAGTTGTCAATAGACTGAATTTGTAGGGAAGTTTCAGAAATAAGAGGGAAAAAAAAAAAAAATCAAATGAGAAATGAAAAACAAAAGTTTTAAAATAAAGGTGCAGGTAATCCACTGCAGTATTTTGAAAGAACAAACTTCACATGTCCTCCAAAGAACATTCATTTTATTTTGTAAAGAGGTTGTCTGAAGAAATACAGTTGAGGAAGAGACTAATAAAAAAAAACATAAATAAATCTCAAAAGATGGCATTGATTATGAAAGAGCTCTTACCTTCTTTAGGAGTTTATCATTTCTCAGTCGTTCACATACTATTGCCACTTCTGAACCTCGTGGCTCAAGCACTGAATTTGCTGTTAGCTTGCCTAAATGTCTCAGCAATACAGAAATGGACATGTCCTTCAGCAATGCCTTCCAAACCTACAGTCAAAGAAAGAGAAAGGGAAAAAAGAAAATGAGACTCTCAAAATATAACAACTGACACTTGTACACTAAAGGAGTGTATTTTAAAATGAAGTTATGCAAAGATCTTCATTACTTGAAATGAGGTACTTGGGTAAATAACTTGAAAAACAGCATATGCACAATTTTTAACTGAAATCAAGACTAAAGACTCTAAAAAGTGTTACTCTAAAGAGAATACAAAGCTAATGAAGTTGACCTACCTCTTTAGACTTCAGATGGTTTGTCAAGAGATGCTCTCTAACTAGACCATATTCCTCTATTAAATGAGTAACTTCCAATTCATCTTTTGTGCGTTTTATTTTCTCCACAGCTTCCAGATACTTCAGGAGTTTTTCAGTCTCAGCAGAAACTGCTTTGTCTTTGTAAGCCTCTTGGACATCTTTCCACCCTTTGGTAATATATTTAGTGACTATAGCAATTCCTATTGAAAAGAAAAGTATTTTCCAAGTAGGATTACCACCTTTGTACTGCTATTTATCATTCCAGCAAGCAAATGAGTTAGCAGGTTTCATTCTCAGACCTGACAACTATAAACAGGTCAGCCTCACGCAACTTAAAGCAGTACTTTTTGCTACTGTATGATCTTCCTTAGAAGAAACCTGAAGTGTTTGAAACCAAGAGATTTTCCCAAAGCACAAAAAGGTGTTCTTTCATCATTTCTAAGCAAATAAGAATAAACTGAGGGAATTCTAACATTTTATCTTCTCTGGACATAAGGAAGTAAAAGAAGGAACAAATTCTGTTTACCTTGAAGATAAACAGGCCAATTTCTGATAATACCACTCACTTTTTCAAGATGCAGTTTACAGGACACCATCACTAAGAAATCATCAGTCTACAAGGACATTTGGGTTTCCAAAATAGTTCCACAGTAAATATAAAAGGCTTAGAACATGGTATTTTCAGGTAAATAAAAATTTATTACCTTCACTGGCAGGTTTTAGGTGGGACAATCTCAGAAGATCTTTATGAGACCAACCACTTCTTTGTTTATATTTTGTAACTGCTAAAGCAACTGCCATGCCACTCTTTCCATTGTACCAATCTGCAACAGCTTTCCTCAGTGCACGGCCCCATATGCCACACTTCATGCCCTCCTTCAGATCTTTTTTAAATTGGATGAAAGTAAAGAGATGGGTTGGTATGCAACACACCTCAGGAACAGCTTTAAATGCCGCTTGTTTCGTTTTTGCGTCAGCACACTGCGAGCAAATTGCAAGAGCAAATAGCAGAGGCTCTTGTTTTGCTGCTCTGCCTTCTTGACTAAAGGTCTTTATTTCTTGAACAACTTCACGACCTCTACCCTCTTCAATCAGTCTTAATAGAGCTTCTGCGTTTCCAAAGCCCAGCTTCTGCTCCTTGATGTAATAAGTACCGCCTTCAGAACCAAAACACAAGAAACGTTGCAGTCGGTTCATATCGGTGACATGCCACACATAACCACTCTCAGAGCTCGGCACCTGCTTTTCATTCAGGAGTTGCACTTTGCTTTCCTCGTCCTCCATTGTTTACACTTCCAGGAGGTCTGTTGAAAGAATAATAAAGTTATTATATATATATAAGATGAACTGAAAAGTGAAAAACCTGATTATTCTACTCTTTTATTACTTCTTTGCAGAGCAAACCTATTTTATCCATACACTTCCAATTCTTCTTTCATAAGTTTAACAAGAGATAACACACATTAGGAGATAAGAAAAAAAAATAAGCTCTGAGTTACTACAGTGACAAAATTATTTCCTTAAAACCAACTTCAAAGGTACTTAACCCCAATAAGTAGCACACGGAAAACATGGCTGGTGTCACATCATTTTATCACTAATATATTACACCATTGTCTTATGCAATCAAAAAATCTGCCTACTAAATTGCTCAAAACTCAGATCTTGCCTTACTCTATTTTGCTGAAAAACTGGTACTACTGATCAAACTGGTAATACTGACCAACGTGAAGATACACGACACTAAAACAAAGAACTGCAATACTGTAAAACACTTTAGTCAGAAAACTTTGAGTTTACATGTGGTGGGTTTCAGTGTGGCATAGACAAAAGCTTTTTAACAACTGACACTAGCTCAAGAAATAATTATTTCAAGCTTAAACAGTCTACTGTTTCAAGTGAGTATCTAAGAGGACACACAGACTTGACAACAAATTCTGTACTGCTTTACATTTGAGGTTAAGAAGTAAAAACAACACAAGTATTCAGAGTCTTTCAGGTCTTTTTATACTCTGGAGTCGCAAGAGAATTCAGCTGTTATATTTTTAGGCAATGACAATGCTCTTACTGGGAGAGCATCTAGCATGGTGAACTTCAAGCCATAACATTTAAACTGAAATAAATGCAAGTGAAATTCAATCGTCATGGTAAGGAGGTGAAAACTCATCATCATCACCAGCACTGCCTCCAAAACACATGACAATGGTAAATTCAATTTTCTCAGTTCTCACTAAACAATAAGAAGACATTAAATAGCACCAGAGTTCTTATTTTTTAAAAAAAAAAAAAAAACAACAAAGCACCACTAATCCACTCCATCAAACTGCATATAGATTTTACATACACACACACACAAATGACACCTCAAAGAAATTCACTAAACAAAGTATTCCAGATACCTAATTCTGACATGCCTGTTTAGATACTGAAGACAAAAGCCATTTTGCCAGGATAAGTTAGCACAAATAAATAGCACTCATGTAGACAGAGTTGGGTTTTTTTTCCCAAGTTTAGGTAAGTAACATTCTGATTTACAAACAATATCCTCACTTTCCCTTTCACACAGCATCTTCCTTTCTCTGCAAGTGACTAGAAACGTACCCTTCTGCCATTTTTGCCTATCTGCGGTAACGTGCTGTCTGCACCCAGAATTAAATAATAAATAATCATTATTTGCTCCCATTATATTCTATACACTGCTAAAATCATTAAAAACATAAGCCATATGCTGATATCTGGTTTAAAAATGCAGGTTTCAGTCAAAAATTAACTAAGAAATGTCGGTCATTGTATTATTCAGAGCACTGAGTGCTTAAATATTCTAATCATGTTTCCTGCCAAGCCAATTTAAATAGACATCATGGTTGAGCTGAGTTTTTCACTGACATCTGAAGCATGTGAATACACTGAAAATAATAAGGGTGGTATTTGCAATGTCTGCATACCATATCAGTATGTTTTAATATCTAAATACATTTCATTTAGCAGGTTTCCTTAAACAGTAGGTAATGTTTCATAATAAACACACAAAACTGGAAGGAAAAAAACCGGAAATCACAGTAACATCTGTCAGTTTATGTGGCAGGAAAAAAAGAAAAGACAGGTGGAAAGATACTAAAAAACATCGTTGTCTTAAAGTACAAATATTAATGGGAATCGTAAAGGGTCATGCATGAGTAATGAGATCTCCATAGATATGGAATCTTGAGAATAATTTCTTATTGCACCTTTCACATCCCTGCTATAAGAAATTTTGCTACATTAAAATGGTAAGGACCGTGCCCTTAGGGTGACCCAAACGTTTATTACTTCACTTTGTTGATCATAATAAGAAACACCAGCACTGCTTTGAATCAGAATCACACAGTCTTAAGGGTTGGAAGTGACCTCAAAAGATCATTCAGTCCAAACCCCCTGCCAGAGCAGGACCACCTGAGGTAGGTCACACAGCAACTCGTCCGGGTGGGTTTTGAATGTCTCCAGAATACCATTTTCCTGCATTTTTCCATTTCTATCTGATATGTCCATTTTTTTTAATTCTCACTTTGAGAGTCTCACTTGTCCTCACGCATTTAGTTTTATAATCATTAATTCAAATTAGCTACCATTGTCGTCACCACCCTGAGAACAGGAACAAGACATCAAGGAAATAATAATAATAACATTTTAGAAGTTACAAATAATATTCCTCTGGTTTAAAAATCTAGCTTTATTTACAAAATACTTTAACAGCAGGTCACTGTTACCATCAAAGGTATCATCATGAGAGTTGACTACATCATTTCTTGTGAATATGCAGGGTAATTTTAATTGTATTGTATTAAAAATGAGAGTTAATCAAAGAAAAAAAATATTCTCCTGCTGCACATCTATTGCACCATGCAACAAATCTATCTTATGGATGTTAATAATGGATCATTTTTGTGTTTACATTTGTGGGAACTAGGCTTTCTTATGGACACTCAGCACTGAAAAGAGGTACGTGCTAGCATCCATAGGCTACTGACACACATGTGCCCTTTAAAAGGAGACAGTTGCAAACGTACACATCTAGCTTTTCTGAAGCTTAGCTCTTCAAGTTGCCTTCTCTAGGAATATATTAACTGAGACAAAAGATGCTGTTAATATTTACACCTTTTGTAAGGCTTTGC
Organism: Urocolius indicus; assembly: GCA_013401255.1. Taxonomy (NCBI): domain Eukaryota; kingdom Metazoa; phylum Chordata; class Aves; order Coliiformes; family Coliidae; genus Urocolius; species Urocolius indicus. Next base: position 2,822 of record WBNH01007652.1, on the reverse strand, counting down.
TTTCACTCAGCTCTCAAACTCATCTTCTCAGAAGGAACACAGTATTTCATGGAATGAATTACCTGCAGCACTTATCCCATTAAAAATGCCTATGACAAGTCTTCTGAAACCTTTAATGAAGTTATTAATCCTTTCAGATAAGCAATCTAGGATACAAAACAGGCTTGTCTCAAATGGCTTATTGCTGCCTCAGGGATTTAAAGAGAGCTTCAAACCAACATAATCTTTTTTATCCTAATACAAGTTATAAATTCTTGAACATCAATTTATATTTGAAATCTAAATGTTCAACAGCTGATCAAAAGCAGCAATTTCACTACTAAACAGCTACACTAGCAGTATCAAAACTGAACTTCGCCAGGATCTCCTGGAAAAGTACTTAATCGGTGTCAAACCACTTAAATCACGTTGGCCTGGTTTTTATTTCAGCTCAGCAAATTCCCAAAGCTCTTCTTTCCCTCTTAACTAGTCCCTCTCCTATGTCCACACTTTAAGCTTATTTTGTCCTTGAACAACACACAACTCTCATCCTCACAGATGGATAAACGCAAACAAGCACCTAACACACGCTCTACCATAACCCCACCCTTCGCCTGCTGAACCTCAGCAGTGAACCTGAATTTCAAACACTCAAGGAGGATTTATCCATGATATTCTTGCTCCATAAGCATTCGCAATTTCTGAGCTACCAGAATTCAAACAGCAATGTGAAAAGCTCTGAAAGTCACAGACTAGATGCTTTCCAACACAAAAATTAACAAGCTAAAATCCATAGTTGCTCACTATTATTAATGAATGAGAAAACCCACTTTTTTAATATTCCAAACACCATATGAACTCATCTATAAGTAAAATATGACATTAAGCAGTCTGAAAGAGCCTATACAGCAGTTCCATCCTGATCAGTAAGGCGATAGCTTTAAGTTGCTGTACCATGACATGATTGAGTTTTCCAGGTTAACTTCAGTTATTTTCTATGGCTTTACAAGTCACCTCTAGTTTTCCAAAGAAATAAAATGTCTTACAGTACAAGTTTCAGGTATATATGACAAAAAAACTACAAAAAGCACAGAGCTTTTAAAGAACTAAAGGTTTTAAGTGAAGTTCTTTAATTATGTTAAACAATGATGAATCAAATGTTGCAGTGAAAACATGCAGAATTGAACTTTAACCAAGCCAGATATTTAATGGAAAAAAAAAAGCATCAACATTTTAAAGATGACACTTCAAATTGTCTTAAGATACTTTAAAACTGTATACACTCCGTTCCATGATAAACTGCACTCTGCTCTCAAAATTGCATATTAAACTGAAGAACGTTCTCTAGTTTACTGAGCAGACTGTAACCATCACGCTGAGCTACAGTCGTAACAAAATACACCTGCACTACAGCAGAGAGGTGACACCAACCTAAGTCCTCCCACTTCAGAAAATAAGCACCCCTGTGCTGGGAGAACATTTTCCAAATCCCAAATGGCGTGACCATCAGCGTGACAATACCGGAGACACCAGACTCGCTCGAAAACATACTACAGATTTTGTTTAAAGGTCTATCTGGTGACAATACCGGAGACACCAGACTCGCTCGAAAACATACTACAGATTTTGTTTAAAGGTCTATCTGCTTACAAAGTTTATTGACCAGAAGGAAGGCTTGGCTGATAAGAGAACAAAACCATGAGGAAAAAGCACCTACAGCGGATGCTCGGAAACCTGCGAGCTTAGCGGCTTGTTTATTCTATAAAGACGCAAACGAATTAACCGCCAAGAATATCGCCCTTTAATCCCCTCACGAGGTTTCCAGCGCCCAGGCGTCAAGCGGCAGGTGGCCACTTACACAAACAGCCGCTCCGCAGACCCTGAACACCCAGCCCAGACCCTCCGGGGCTGACACGGAGCGGGGGTCCCCACAGTCCCGCCGCTCCGCCAGCTCCCCGCCCGCCTTCCCCGGGAGGCGACACTTGCCTTCGAGGCCGTGGCCTGGGAGGGGCCGGTGGGGCAGCGCCCGCCCGGGCCAGCGCGGTGTCCCGCGGCCGGCAGCGGCACAGCCCCAGCGAGCTGCGGCGGAGGGGCGACGGGCAGGGCAGGGGAGAGGAGAGCAGGACGGTCAGGACGGCACCGCCGGCGCTGGCGGGCCCGGGGTTCGCAGGGCGGGTGCCGCTGGTGCCGGCGGAGGCTCCGCGTCTGCCACAGCGCGGCCCCGCCCCGGCAGCGCCCCGGCAGCATCCCCGGGACCCGGATGCGGCCGCACCCCAGTGCCCGGATGGAGCCGCGCCGCCGAGCCGGGGCTGTGCGCCGCCTGGGCGCGGGGCTTTCCTCCGCTCACCGCTCCTCCGCGCCGTCACGGGAGCGGAGCCGCGGGCCGGGAGCCGGAGCCGCGTCCGAGGCCGTGCCGCCGCCGCCGCCGCCGCTGACAACCGGCGGCTGCCCCGGATCCAGTTGCCGCCGCCACTTCCTGCTTCCGCCCCGCCCGCACCACAGCGATGACAGGCGCGGCGCGGGCCGCGGGGCATGTCGGGAAGGGAGCGGAGCCTGTCGGGAAGGGAGCGCAGCGGAGCGCAGCGGCCGGCGGCGGCGGCAGCTTGAGGCAGAGCGCGGGCCGCCGCCATGTCGGGAGGGAGCAGCGCGGGCGAGTGGTGCCTCATGGAGAGCGACCCGGGCGTCTTCACGGAGCTCATCAAGGGCTTCGGTGAGGGAGGAGCGGGGACGGGGCCGCGCTGCTTGAGCAGGTGGTGGGGTTCTGAGGTCGCGGTCCCGCCGGTAGCTGCGGCTGTTCGCACCCGAGTGCGAGACCGACCCGCCCGGCGGCTGAGGGAGCGCTG
>WBNH01007651.1:66710-125316 GCA_013401255.1 Urocolius indicus | reverse complement strand
GGGTTTTTTTTTTGCCAGTGTTTGGGAACAATTTTGATCAGAACCTGTCTATGTCAATCTGTAAATCTTCTGTACCAACACATTCTCAGCCTTTATGATCCTCTGTGGGCTAGATCTCTCTATGCAAAGACTGAACCTGACATGATGAAGCGAGAGGACTTTTCTAACATACTGCTTCCAGGATGACAGCTTTCTCAGGAGACTCCAGACACCCCAATATGCCAAATAGAAGGACCATTATTTCTCTTCCTTTACTGTCCTGCATTTTTCTAGGGTGATGTTCTCCTACATTAAAGAACTTGTAGGTCAGAATGTCACATACTTGGTACTTGGACATTTTCATATCTAATAGAGAATTTGCCTCCTTGTTGATAAACTCAATCAAAATGCTTTATGACACAAGACAACATAAAAAAAGGACATTAGTGTTTTATGCTTATTATATTTTTTTTTTGGTGAAACTAATAATGGTATTTGGACTTTTTTCTACCCCTTCTCCCTTATCCAGTCTCTCCCAAATCATACTAACATGCAGGTCTTCAATTAAGCTGTGCTCCAAGTTCAGACTTCTCTAGTTTGGTGGATTTCAGCTTGTGAGTAGTTTGTGGGTTAGGGCACTGAAAACAGAGCTGTTCTTAGAAATAGAACAGCTTGATAAAAGTATATAGTTTCAAAACCACTCAACAAAGTATTCATCAGAAGGGATCTCATGCTATTGCTCCCCATATGTAGTCAATATATCACTTTAACTACAGTGCATTTACCCTCTGTTTATCATCCATTCTGAAGCCATGTGGAATACTCATCTTCTCTAATCCTTGTCTATAGTATTTCCAAAGTACTTTACAAGCTTGGAGTAATGGACTTTAATGCCTTGCAGCAGCTGAGCTGGTAGCATATATGATACCTTAAATGTAACAATCAAAGGAGCATGCAAGATCTTGGTATTTCCGCTGGCTTGCAGATGTGCAGTATCCAGGTCCAAAAACTGTAATGTCAAGTTTCGACCAAAAGTGTTTAAAATAAAATAATGTCTCACTGCTCTGTGTCAACACTTCTATAATGTGAGAGGATATTCTCTGATAGAGAGAGCACCAGTATTAAATATCAGTTATCTGAACCCTACAGTAATTTCTTTCTTGTATGTGTGTCCACGAATAACCTTGCTCAAGATTTATGTTAGGGAGTGTATTGTTTTGTTAATCCAGAGCATGTGGTTTTCTCCAGGTGCTAAGCTTTGATCTCCTTGCCCTTCTATGTATTAAGTTTTCTGGTTCTCCTTGACACTGATGCTCTTGATTTAAGGTAATCCTCTTATTGTTTGGGACAGGGAAAAATGCAAGTGAACTCTACTGAACCTGGAATCTTTTTCCTTTGTTTCATCTCAGTTCTGATTGAATCTCTACTAAATTAAATTCAGCAGAATCCAGCCACTGCTTTTAGGAGTAAAAGTATATCTTTCTGCAACATTTTATGGCATGGAATGTTGTTTATGGCACATTATATTACAGTTTGAAATGCTAGCATTCACTAAGTAGATGAGCTGTGGGTTTATATTAAAATAACTGAGTAGTGTAAAAAAAAAACAAACTGAGAAGGCAGCTTTCCATGTCCCTTGACTGGTAACAGAGTGAAAGAGTAAGACTGTGAGTACGAGTGGAGTGGAAGGCATGAGCAAGAGAAAGGAGAATGGGACAGTTACAAAACCTGCTGAAGCGAGGCTCTTTCCAAATTGGTCAACTGGCACATAGGCTGCAGGTGAGAGAACAGGCAGGAGATGCCACTCAGTTAACTTTTGTGGTACCACTTGAGGAGCAGGAGCAGCTACTTCTCTTCATGGTTTCTGTTTCAGTTGGCATTGTATCCTCGTTTCTCACCTTTGCTCCAGCATTTTTCTCACCTACCTTGACTGTGTGTTCCACTGGCATATACTGACTCTAGGTGGCTTGGTTCTGTGAATGGGAGCTACTTGGCTGGAGGTAGCAAGATGGGCTGGTGTGGGTCAGAACAGGTGTAGGGCCAGCTGCCTCCTCCTGCTCAGGCTGCAGCAATTCTCATGTAATGCCAAGGAGGTCGACGGAACTCTGCAAACATGGACTTGCCTTCAGGGCCAGCTGAGTGGTTGGGGAGGAATCCTCTGTGCTCTGAAATCAGAGACTGTGAGGTGAGTGGGGACATCCGCTATAACATCTACATCACTTGAGTTTCCACTGGGAATGAGACATTGATTCCATGTAGAACTGCAGAACAGCAGAGCTCAAAGGGATCATCTAATCCATGCCCATGCCTCAGCCTAGTGTTAGTTATGTCAGTGTCTTGTTTCTGCAGATAGGCATCCAGTCTGTGCTTAGCGAGATCCCCTGTGGGAGATGATGCATTCTCCCCAGGCAAGACCTCCCATCATTTCTCTGCCATTGCCAGTGAAAAGGTTCTTCTAATATTTAATGTCACTCTTCTGCTGGTTAATTCACTTTTTTTTCATCTCTTCAGTGGATGCATGGAAAAGCTTATTTCCTTCCTATTTGCTGGAGCCTTCAACATAGCTGAACACTGTTAGTACTGTCTCTCCTTGGTCTTGCCTTCTCCAATCTAAAGTACATCAGCCTTTCTCTGAAGGTCATGTTTTTCTAGTCATTCTCACAACTCCTTGAAGCAGGACCTGGAGAATTACCAGAGCCAAGTGAAATAGAAGAATTAATTTATGTGTCCAGTAGGTTGCATTTCTTCCTTAACCAGTTTGGTAGGGCAATTGGAATTTTTTCTGCAACAACTAGGTCTTTTCAACTTCTGTGCCTGCAGTACTGAATCTCTTCCTGTGGCCCCTCATGTTTTGATGCAGATAATCATTCCTTCCTGAGAACCTGGTTGAACGGCATCTTACTTACTTCAGACCTGCCCTCCACGTTCTTGATATCACTTTAAATTCTTCTCTTGTCCTTTGATGAACTGTCTAGTTCAACTTTTCATTGGATATGAATTAATGAAAATGCAACTTGCTCCAAATACTGAAAATATTGAGTAATACCAGACCTGATACAATTTCTATGGGTGTGTCACAGCTGAGAGGAAAATTACTGATATCTCACTCATTCAGTGAAAATGTTTCTGATCAGTCATGCATCTTTTTCACATTGATCTCTGTGTTTAGAAGGTCTGGTCAGTTTTGATTTCCATGTAGAACTGAAAACATCAAAACGTGAGGAAAGAAAAAGAGAATGATATCTTTATGCTGCACTCCAAACTTTTAAACAATGATTGCCCCAAATAATGTAGCTCTTGTAAACTTCTGATTTTCATTTCCTGGAATATGAAACAAATTGACCAAATGTCATAGAGCAGGTTAGACATCTGTATCTTTACCTGAGTTCTGATGTTTATGGATCAATAATAGAGGTTAATGAGCCTTAAAATGTCCTCTATATACCACTGAAGTGCTTGGGGACTGTTGCTTATCTTCCCTCACTCAATATATACTAGTCAGATATGCATTTTCTTTATATCTAAGGAAAATAAAACCTTGCAGAAAAATTCACTGACTAAGTGAATGTTGTAGCAAACAACAGAGAAGATAATAAAATATTACTACTAAATATTTTCAAAAGAAGCATTTTAAAAATGTGGAAATGGCTTTGTTGCTTTTTTAATTGATTGAATTTTTTGCTTAGTGAAACAAGCACTGAGATTAATTTTTCATCTTTTTCTCTTTTCCACTTATAAAAGCATAAAAACTTGACACTTTAGTTTGCATTTTTGTTGAAAGAAATTCTTCTTGCTCACTTCTTACTAGAGGTGTCTTAAAATGAAGTTTTAGAGGTGACAATGACTCAGATGGACCTCTAACATGTGAAGAATAAAACTTCCACCTTATTGAAATACCTGATGCTGGCCACCTTCAGTGAGAGGGCATAGGATTAGATGGTGAGTGGGTTTGAGACAGTTGGGCAATTCCTCATTACTAGTCTAGTATCAAGGAGGATTTGGAGGGATATTTATCACAGGTACTGCTCTGAAGGAACAGTCAGGCTTAGAAGTATCTAGTTTTATCGCTGCCCAATACTTTCAACATAAACTACTATTCTCTGGGTCTGTGCCTTTTCTAGGGGCTGTACTGTTAAAACAGTGTTTTCCTTCCACTGATGCAAAACTACTAAGGGGCTGTAAATGGTCACATGCACAGATTGCCCTGTTGCCACAGTAACTGGGAGTGTCACAGTCTTCAGGACATTATTAACTGCCTGCAGCAGTTTGTGTGAAATAGAGATGAGGAAGGACTTTGTCCCCGTGCTGCAGGCAGAAACTGTTGACAGGTAAAAAGGGTGGACTTCCCTAGTCCTTGAAAGAGTATCTGCTGCTCTCACTGGTTTGAGGGAAGCGCCCCTGGGGTGATTCACTGACTTCCAAAACTGAAAGCATTTGGGGTAATTCACCCTGTAGAGGTATTTAATTTTCCACTGATTGCCTAGAGAAGCTCAAGTGACAGGATTAGAGGATGAAGACACTTACTGATAGTTTGAAAATGCCTTATGTGCCTTTCTGAATTGATAAAAGTTTCTGTGGCGGGGCTGGCAACTACACAGAGGTGACTCCTGCTCCTGGCCAAATCTTTCACCCTGATACTTCACCAGTCATCAGACCCAAACTGTAAACCTGCAACCTAAAATGAATGGGAGCAGAAAGGTCGGAGCACTTCCTGGAGCTCATGGAGGTCACTTTCTTTGAGTGTCCCATATCTTGACACTTGAGTCTGTGCAGTGAACGCTGGTTTAAGCAGAGAGGTTTTAGCAACACTCTGAAATGTGTCTCCTGCCAGAGGGAGCTGAGAGTGAAGAATTTAATCTGGAGAGTCTGGAGGCAGCTGAGATAATTTATGGGCATTGCAGACAGGAGGATACGTAGCTTCAAAAATTTTGTTACTTTGTGTAATATGCAAGGAGGACAGCATAATGGAGTGTGTATACATGGAAATAGTACAAATATTTTGCCAGCGTCCTTAGGGTACTGGGAAAAGATTTCCGTTCTACTAGTTGAATTGTCATGAGGGATTTTCAAGGGTCAAGTTCCATATTGCAAGGAGGATATGAAACTTTTAGGCCACTTATTGCATGGACATATGAAGCATGATTGTGCATGCTTGGAGGTTGTAAAAACAAATGGCTTTTTTATGTTTGAAAAGAGGCTTTGTGTCATGGGCTGTATTGCATCACTGAATCTTAATCTCTTGAAAGGCATGATTGAGGAGATGGTGCTGTGCATGCTGAAGGAGTATGGCAGGCTCATTAGAGGGTCTACAATGAACCCTTACAGCAAGTGGCATAGTAGAAGCTGCATGTCACGTGATTTGTGCAGATTGCAAAATATGAAACTCAGCAGTGAATATGATATACCTTTTTGAAGGGGCCCAGTGAAACAAAAAAAGAGATTCCTGGGGAGCCTTCTCTTGGGCTATGACCACAGAGAATTTTGAATAGAAAGTATTTTGTCTCCATGGCATATACTTGCAATATTTTTCCATTATTCTCTAAACTTTGAGTCGCTTCAGCCTTGCTGTGAGGAAGCAGAACAACACATGATCTTGCCCTGCTTCAGGTGCAGGTTGGGAGGGAGCCTCTGGAAACCTAGGAACACCTAGGCAGGCTTTTAGACACTAGAAAACTTTAAGCATTTTCTGGGTGTTGTGTGCTGGTCCAGACATTTGAATGAGACATTAACGTGTAAGAAAATGAGAAGAGAGACTAAAAGCAGCAACGGGTCATTGAAGTGTTCTGGTATTACCCACATGCAGAAAATCACAATCCAGATGTAGTTGTCCAAAAGAGATTTTATTCTTAGAAATTTTTGTAGTTCAACCTTAAGTAGAAGTCTCAAGTGCAGTTTTGCTGCTCTCTCTGTCTAGGCTATTGCTACATTTTCTACCTATTACAGCATGACCTAAAGCTTCCTTGCACACATAAACCAGCAAACTGTTATTTTATTTTATAGCCACCCCAACTGCATACTAAAATCATGTGGGAAAGTGTTTTCTAGTGGTTGATATTATAGACAAAAATAAATTGAATTATATTTTATACTTAATAAGAAATGTGTAAGAAAAACAGTAGCAATCTGCAATATGTATGGCTTTGTACATGATTAAAAACAAAAGAGCTAATAGTATCCAGATGAGAAACTGCATCAAATACTTCAACATTTTCCTCTATTTTTCTGTTCTACAGCAACTGTGAGGGAAACTTTTACTTTTCTTTCCCTCTTTCATGGCACATCCTAATATTTCTGTAAAACTACACATGCCACAGGGAAAACTGACATGTAATAACCATTTGTAAGGCAGGTGGCCCATCTGTTGTCCAGTTCAATCGCTGCCAGTGCATTTTTCTGTTTAGAAAGACGTTGTTTCATTACATGATTTTAGAGACATATAGTGAGATTTCTCAGGCTGGTAAATAGTGTTAATGGAATGAGGAGAAAAGAGTCTAAATACAAATATTTAACTAATCCTTCCTGTCCTTCTGTTAGTAGATAGTGTAGTATTAGTCTTCTTGGATTTCCTTCATAACTTAGCCTGCAGTTTAAGCTATACCAAAGTTTCTGTTTTTTCTGCCACAGCAAAACCTTTTCCAGTGTTTATACTTTTCTTGTCCTCACCAGTGGATGAACTGCCTTGTAATAAAGATTCAACTAATCCAGGTGCATGTTATTTTAAAGCATTTTGCTACTTCTTCTTTGCAGACCATAGCAGAGACTGAGATGCTTTATTGCCATCAATAACAACCTGAATTGCTAAGTACATTCCCGGAGTTTGTAAGAATTGGGAAATTAGGTAAGGAAGAGGAAAAGTAGTACATCTTAGCTTTGGCCAGCTTACCTTGATGTAGTATATTTCTTTAGGTCTCGGACAGTTAATTTGCATTATGTATAATGCCTAGTACTGTAGTGTCCTTTAATTAGAGCCCTAGATGTTCCCCAAAGGCTGACATTGTAAAGAAAAGAGAAGATCAAAACCAACAATTTAGAATAAGTTCATGTTAAAGTGTGGTTCTACTCAGAAGAGAGATTGTAAAGCTAGCACCTTTAAACTCAACAAACTCTACTCATATTAAGCTGTATGAACTTCTTTTATTGACAAAAATAAGCTTTTACTGTTTTCTAACACCTGGTCAGCACAGTGATGCTTGAGTGAATTGAATTGTGTTCAGTCTTGGACTTTGTCAGCAAGGTCAGTCATCTACTTGTTAACCTCTGCATAATTATTTGGAGCAATTAAACTTCACTGGTTTTATTGCAGATATATTCAATTCCAAGGTGTTATTGCTTTGGCAGCTGATGACCTTACTGGGTCCACAGCACATTCAGAAGTTAGAAAGCACACAGTTTAACGATCAATGCCCAGCATGAATGTGTGGATTAGTAAAAACTCAGCCTGAAAGTTACGACTGTTTGGAACAGAAGTGAATGACAAGAAGTGACTGTACTGGAGCCTTGAGTTGACATCCAGGAAGTCAGCAAAGGAACAAAGCCATAGACAATGGCTAATATGAACCTGGGTTGTTCTCTAGTAAAGTATTCTCCAGGCTATTTGCAGGTTTCAGTGTTGCAGTTTGCAATCTAAGCAGCCATATAATTTCCAATAGAGGTATTTGAAGCAGTCCTGTAGGAAATCCAGACCTTCTGAAATATTTTCAAATGTGAGCTAAGATGAAAACTTGTTTTGAATTTTCCCTTGGGAAGGAAACAAAAAAGAGAAATATCTAGCATTAAAGAGAGATATTGATTTCAGAATCTTTTGAGGTGTCCTGAAACAGAGGACTCACTCATTCCAAATGGGATATCCACAGACTCTGGAGTATGTAACATATTCTACAGCTTCTTGGCTTCCTATGTGCTTACAGGCCACATGCCACAGTTCTTCCAGGCTTTTGTATCTAAGGTCTAAGATCCAGGTGTTCCTATTAAAATTGGGTTGATGGAGGCTCTCATCCTCCTGGGTTGGTGCAGAAGGTTTGGAAGACCCAAGCCTGCTGGCTGAAAATGCTGGTGGAGTCGTGAAGAGATCCCGATCAGTGGGTCACAGGAGTCTAGCATCACTGTGCTCTGTGCTTGTCTCATATGCCTCCTCTGTTCAAGAGCTGTGTTGCATCTCCCCACAGTCACCCAGGTGGTTCTGCTAGTATAATAGATTCTACTCAGCACTTGCTCTTTTATCTGGGGAATGAAGGTGTCAGTTGTCACAGATCTCTGTGGTGAAGCTGTGTACTGCAAGCTAATGGTCTGGACACTGCAATGGGGATAAAAACTTCAATCCATCAGTAGGAGTGCAAGAGATTGCCTGGCACTGAGATCTTTGCCGTGGTCTCTTCCATATCTGGGCTCTATGTTTCTTCACCTTTCATTTTGCGTAAGGAGAGGAGAGCCAAATTCCTACCCAGTTGTAAACTAACTTTGCAGTAAAGTAACCAAGTAGATGTCAGCCAGTGGCATCTGGTTTCGTCTCTAAAGTGAACATTGGTCTCTGCAGCAGGCTAAGTTCTTTCACAAGAGGCCAGAGGGGTGGGAAAATAACAAACTCCTACAGGTTTGTCTGCTTTATTAAAATAAATGGATCACCATATGAACAGACAGTTCACAATTCATCAGGGAAAAATCCATACAGAGGAGGTTTTTCACTATATTTTATTGGACAGAAAGTCTTATATGCTTAAATACCGTGAGGACATGGGAAGCCAGGTACACCTCCAAATATTTTGAATAAAAGAAGAATTTTCTAAACATTGGCAGTGATTTTCTTTGTAAATAGGTTTAACCTTGGACCTTCTGTCATCTTGTATTTTTACACAGGAAATTAATTTTCTACATCCTCTGTGTGCATGGAGAAGACAGAAAGTTGAAAAACTCCAAGGGATTTCCAAAAAAGCCTCCATATAAATTTTAAAATTAAACAGATGTTATATGATTACCATTAAATCTGAGCCATGGGTTCCTAGGTTATAAACTATACATGATGTTTTAAAGCAAGAGATGAAATAGATTTTTTCAATTACTGAAGGTTTTCCAGATCAAAAAGATCAGGATTTAGATGAATCCTTATAGACCTTGTGTTCCAACTAGAGTTTATAAACATCCAAAATAAGTAAATGCTCTCACAGCTAGTAAATGGCTGTGGGCAGAGATGCTCTGTGGCTGTCCAGCTCTGCTGGGAATGCAGTTATGCACTGCCAAGAGCCTGTCCATTGAGATCATTGTCCTCAGTGGACATTAGTGTGGATTCCAGGTGAGCTGAGAGTAAGCCTTTCTGCTTTCCTGGTCACTTGTTGCAATATTTTTCCCATGTTTAAAATTCCAGAAGAAATCCTCATGTCTTGCGTTTTCTTGTTCAAAATGGCTGCACTATGAAATATTGTGCTGGAGGAAGGAAGCCTTTGAGAGAGGAGACAATTGCTTCTGCTTGCTAGTGTCATGGGGCTGACCTCTCACCTTGATACCCTCGTTGTTTACTACCACAACTTGTTGCTGCAGAGCCACTCTGAGCATACAGGATGGAGTTTCAAGGGAACTAAGAAGTCCATCTCCTCTCCTCTCCTCTCCTCTCCTCTCCTCTCCTCTCCTCTCCTCTCCTCTCCTCATCTCTTCCTAGCCTGCCCTTAAGGCACTCAATTACTCCCACCAGACAGCTCCGTTCTCACATCCAGCTGTGGCCACAGAGTCATCATCTTGCACTCATTGGTTTTAATCATTGTACTGTCCTCTTCTTTGCTTGGGCTAGTTTGAAGTTTTAAAGAAGCTGGCATATTCAGTCACTATTATTGTGGTTGTGTTGGCTTGTGTCAGCTCTTGTCTGGTCTCTGGGTGCTGAGGAAGTATTCTGAAACTAAGGCAGAGCAATTGTTCATAATGGTCCCCTGAACATGTTATGTAAACATCATTATGTCTGCGACAACTTTTCTTAAATGTTGTTTACTCTAGGACGCAGATAGGCTTCTTATGCTGACCTAGACCAGATGAGACAAAAACAGTCTAACCCATACATGCAACTTGTAAGTTATGTGTTCTTCTACTGTATGACTAGTTTTACCTTATGTACAGCTCTGGCTGTGGAATTACCCTGGCAGTTATTACTAAGTGTTAGGCACAATTCTCCTTACAGTTAGGGAGTCAGTCATGAAATAGCAGGAGTTATGTAACAGTGAACATCATGTTCCTGAGGGACAGGAGTGATGTTACAAAATAGAGTGTGGGGGATGGTGCTCTGGCAGAAAAGCATGTGTTTTGGAGCCTGAGAATAGAGAGGGAAACATTGCACGTGCCTTCTGTGTTGCACTGCACCTCAGCTTCACTCTTGGAGACATGCTGGTCTAGAGGCATAATGGGAACTAATCTAAGAGAGACAGAAAACGAAAGCCCAAAGACAGGAAGACAAATACAGTGTGTAAGTGGCTTTCTACCATAGGGAAAAGTGGCAGGCTTGACCTTATCTGCAAAAGGATCTGGAGCTGTTATGAGAGATACTTCCCTTCAGAAGAAGACCTCCAATGTGCAAGGGCAGGGAGGAAAAAAAAGCCAGCTCACACGTTTTCCTTGCAATTAGAAAAATAATCAATATAGATATTATTAGTGAACAGACTAAACATTGCAGAGATAACAAAACCCTCAAAACGATAACCTGATTTTCTATGCCAGACACACATTTTTGTTCACCACGGAACAATCCCAGTGTTGTCTCTGCTCTTGTTCACAGAGCAAAGGCTTAGTGGATGTAAAAATTTATCCTTTTCAATACGTTTGCATTAAATCATATTTCCAAGTTATATAATATTTTGTCACTTTAGTATTGTATGTGGTGACTTTTCATGCTACCTTTTATCTTTCCAGCTATGTCTCTCTTCAGACTTATTTTCCTCTTGATTTCCTCCATCTAGTTTTCATTTGACCTTGAGCAGCTGTCCAGGGTGTGTGTATATATATCCTTTTGCTTGTTTCATCTTTGCTGAGATGGCTTTCTGCTGAAAACCTGCTAAATGTGATTTTTATTTGGATCCATTTAATTTTTAATCTTACTTCTGGCCTTCATGACAGAGCTTCTGTGTCAACTTCCTGTTGTTTAGGCGCTTCAAGTGTGTACAGAACAATTCACTCACTCTTAATTTTTTTTTTAAATCAAAAGGGCAATCCATAAGGCATACAGTACTCAGTAATTAATCCCATTAATATTATAGCTTTCCTTCCCAAACGCCGTTCAGCTAAAGAGCTTGCCTAACACAGTGTGGAGATATCAGGGAAAGTAGGAGAGCTGTTTCTTTTGTATATTTCTTTTCCCTCGGAAACATCAGGTGATGCATTGTGGGATTTCTACTTTGTGGCCTGGAAAGGGAAAATACCAGGAACATTTAAGGGGCTATGAAAATAATCCTTGTTGCCCAAAAGCTCAAAGGAAAAAAATACAAGATTCCACAGAAACTCGTCAGGCTCTGAATACTCTAAAAACTATGAAGCACTTCCATTTTTGGAGAGACTGCAGAAGCACTAATGGGAGAGCCAGAGCTGGCCTCCAAGCCGAGATCACAGCTCTCATGAATTATTGCATGGCCTCTGTTTGTACTGTGTAACTCCACCTCATGTCTTCCCTGACTGATTGTCTTGACCCCTACAATATTAGAACACAGGAATTGAGTCTGTATTAATTGTTTTGATTGTTGCTTTTGTTTCCCCCCTCCACCTCCCCTGCCCCACCCGTCCCCCTCCAAATAACTGCCTTCTAAGGATTCATTTGTGTAACTTGTGGAAAAGTGAAGTTCATAATGCTGCTTTGAAATATTCTACATACAGTGTGTGTTTTCTGGCTTTTTACTGCAAATCTATTGATTTACTGCTGTTTTCCTCACTCACAGAGCACTAGCTTTCAGGATAAATCCCAGCGCTTGGCACAGAATGCCTAGTTGATTGTGACTTACTAGACTGACTACTGCATTGGACACGGTACAGATGGATATAGAGAGCATCTTTTGGCAAGTCCATCAGAGAGAGAATTAACGGTTTAGGAATCAAATTGGCTCTACAGAAGTGCTGAGACTTTAGGACTATATTGTTGCACTACAGTTGGATTTTTTTTTTTTCAGAGAACAAGAAAATATATGGATTAAAAAGAGTCAGACCAGAAGCACAAGCTCGCATAATTAGTGGGATAGAAATATTGAAAGAGCATAGACAGAGAAGAAAAAATAGCAGGGGAAGGATTCTCTGTAGTTAGTTAGACATATAGATGTATCTTTTATGGTGGTTTTGAGCTCATACATATACTTTGATGTGTACTGTGCATACTTCTTTATCTGATTAGTCTTTCAAAAAGATAAATCAGATACATTCTGGACACATCTGATTTTTTTTTAAGAGCTTCAAGAGAATTTATCTTCATTCAAAAGGATATAAGTTTAACTTTTCCCCTATTTTTTTCAAAAAATCACCTGATACCAATTAGAATTCCTTTACTGCTCGGCTGATTTATAGTACTGTAATACAGCACTGAAAATATGAAAGCAGAGAAGCAATATTTCAAAATGCAGCATAAAATCAACAATAAAATGTGTATTTATAACCTGAAAAGTATGATTTCATCTTGGAGAATTACCAAGCTAATAGCAGTAATAAGCATGATTTTAGTTGTACCATATTGTACTTATTAAACACTTCAGGAGACTTGTGAATAAATCAAATCACAAGATCATTTCTGGATATTTGAACATATTTTTAGATATTATGAAAATGTGGAATACTATCACAACTGGTTATCATTTGTTCATGTTTTCCAAAAAAGATTTTAATCATAAACTTTATTGTTACATCTTCCAAGATACTGGGGTGATGCCTGCAGGCTGGAAAAGTAACTCCATTTAATAAATGCAGATTTAATATCTTTTGGAGATAAAATTAAAGCAGAAAAAAATATGTGCAATAACGTGAATTATACTGACTATCCCAGGAAATCTTGTTTGGTGTAGAGAGGATGTTTCAGAGGAAGGCAGAGAAATGTTTTAGTAATAAAGATGGGCCGTAACCAAAACCCTGGAGCCAAACTCGTGAGCTACAATATGGAAAGTTTGGATTCAAGCTCATACTTGTGTATTTATCATAGGCAGAACTCCAGCCTTGAGGGATGAGATTTTTCTCATGG
This sequence comes from Urocolius indicus, assembly GCA_013401255.1. Lineage (NCBI taxonomy): Eukaryota > Metazoa > Chordata > Aves > Coliiformes > Coliidae > Urocolius > Urocolius indicus. Next base: position 112,157 of record WBNH01007651.1, on the reverse strand, counting down.
AAGTGAAAAAGAATGGAGCTTTTTATTATTCATTGCTACAATTGTTACCTGTAGTACAGCAAAGTCCATTGTGGCTGACACTCCACTGTGCTAGGTGCTGTACAAATAGTAAAAGAAAGGTCCTGCTTTGAGAATGGTATTAAGATAGCCAACTAAGATAAGCAGCTTGGAAGTGAAGCAGATACAGGAAAGTAACACATCACTCAGCTGCAGAGAAGTTAATAGAAATTGAAGTTTGCAGATGAAAACAGTTTAGATGCACAGTCAAACAGCATTTCCCAGTGCTCCAGCCATGTCTGGAAGATGATTGAATAGCTGATTTCTTTAGAAACTAGACTTAAGTAATTTGGTGTTGCTTGAGCTCCAGGGAAGCTATTTTTTATACCAGTTTACAATTAGCAATGCACACCACCTAAGAACTCTTGCTCTGCTATTTGTGGGACAGTATGGCCCACTGAAAATTCACAGGTGCAGAAGATGTAAGCCTGAAGTCCAGAAGGCAGAAAGGATTTTTTCCATGTTGACCTGTTTTGGAATGGGAATCTTACTGTGTAACATCTGTTTTGAAAACTATTGTAGTTCCTTTATATTTTCCCTCATGCCTGATCTTTGCTTAAAAACAAAATTTTCCTGTAATTTTGTTTTCAGTAGATTAAACATTAGGACCATAGGAAACCACTGCTTTCTACCAGCCTTCTTTCCAGCTTCAAAATATCTTATGCTATTATTTTTCAGAGTTTATGGTGAAACAAATTCCTTCATGGTGTGAACACCATGAAATGACAACTTTCAGCCCATAGTGAATTGTTCTGGCTGAGTTAAAACCCCTTGAAAATAAAGATTGTAATAGAAACACTGGTGGATACCTTTATGATAGTAGCAAGAACAAAGCTCTGCTTTAATGTTTTCTGGAAACAGAGCCATAATGATTTGTTCAGGAGTCTGTTCTGATCTCATCATAAAGGGAAAAGTGTTCCTATCAAGTTTAATCCCAGATCTCCTATAACCTGGTGCATATTTCCAACAGGCTCTAGCAACAGACAAGCAGCATTTAGAAAATAGTTTTTGTTCTACAGTACCCATGATGAAGAATAAAAAAAACGATCTTAATGACACCCTTCAGAAACAGCAGGAGGATTACAATCAATTGTTGCACTGTGAATTGCAGAAGGAAATAAAGCCATTACTGTTACTACTGCTGGAGCTTGCACTGTACTGCCCAGTATGCTTTGAGATGTTCTTCTTGGGTGAAACAACTGACTGGCTTGGTGGACCCCCAGTATGTTTTCACTAGAGGTGCTGATATGTTTATGTATGTTGCTGTGTGGATTATATGAACTTGTGTTCCTCAGCTGTCTGTCAAGGCCAACAAGTAGTCTGGGAAGCAACAGACTGCAAGCAACTAACCTAAGATGAAAGTACACTGCACAACAGTCTATGGTGCAGAAGTACGGTGGATAGCTCTTGATCTCAAATGAGTCAATGGAGTGAATGGGATGCACTGTAAAGTGTGAAAATAACTTGTTTGAATTAACTTCTATATCCATCTCTTAACAGCCAGAAGTACACAGTGCAGATGTGTCCTGACAGACCAAATTAAGACAATATGAACCAAAGAGAACCTCATGAGGCCTTTCCTTGGAGGGTGAGTTTAAAAACAAAAGTAGATTTGTAACCCACACCTAAAACAAGGGTGTGGGAGAGTATTTCATTGACAAGGAAGCCTGCAAACCTTGTGTCTCCTTGACAAGCTTGAGAACATGAAAGGAGAATTGTCAGGGTATCTAAACTCCTGTCACACCTTATGACAGGAAAGGGGCATACAAAGACGTCAGGCTGTAAATGAACGGAAAACAATATGCTGTAGCTTTATCAGGATTTGAATTTAGGAAACAAATGTGAAAATTTATCTCACTTTTAACCTTGTCACATTTCTTAATGTTATTACTTCTCCCCTCACCACCTCAAATTTAAAAATATATTTTCATGACAGCCATTGATGAGCTACAGAGGAGCTCTACTCCAAGAGGCTGAACCTTTGTGGTCTTTTAGCCCAGAATTGGCTACTACCATGCACATGTGACACAGGTGGGAGACATCTATTTTATGACTGCTCTTCCTCTGTGACCTAAGAGATCCATCTGTGCTCATTAGCCAAGTTCAACACGTCTCTGCAAATTTCCCCTGCTGGCAGGAGCAAGGCTCAGTATTGGGGCCACTCCTGTTTAACATCCTTATTAATGAACTGGATGAGGGGATAGAGAGCACCCTTAGTAAGTTTGCACATGACACCAAGCTGAGTGGAAGTGTTGATCTGCTTGAGGGCAGGGAAGTCCTAGAGAGAGACACAGATAGGCTGGATGGCTGGGCCAAGGCCAATGCCATGAGTTTCAGTAAGGCCAAATGTCGGTTCCTGCATTTGTACCTCAACAACCCCCAGCAATGCTACAGGCTTGGGGAGGAGTGGCTGGAAAGCTGCCAGGCAGAGAGGGACCTGGGAGTGTTGGTTGACAGCGGATGAACGTGAACCAGCAGTGTGCCCAGGTGTTCCTGTATCAGGAACGGTGTTGTCAGCAGGAGTACGTAGGTGATCATTCCCCATTACTGGGCTTTGGTGAAGCTACACCTCGAATACTGTGTCCAGTTTTGGGCCCCTCTCTACAAGAAGGACATTGAGGTGCTGGAGAGGATACAGAAATGGGCTACCAAGCTAGTAAAGGATTTGGAGCACGTCTCGTATGAGAAATGGCTGAGGGATCTGGGGCTGTTTAGTCTGGAGAAAAAAAAAGCTCAGAGGAGGTCTTACCACTCTCTACAACTACCTGATAGGAAGTTGTAGCGGGGCGGGGGTTGGTCTGTTCCCTAGTAACAAGCAATAGAACAAGAGGAATAGGGAGGTTCAGACGGGATATGAGAAGGAATTTCTTTACTGAAAGGGTTGTCAGACATTGGAACGGGCTGCCCAGGGAGGTGGTGGAGTCACCATCCCTGGAGGTGTTTAAGAGACAGGTGGATGTTGTGTTTAGGGAAATGGTCTACTGGTTGATAGGGCTGGGACAAAGGCTGGACTGGTTGATCTTAATGGTCTCTTCCAGCCAAAACAATTCTATGATTCTGTCATTCTATGTAAGGACACAGAGGACAAAATTGCCACCCTTTGTTTGTATCTTGAACATTGACCTTTATGACTCATGATAAGGCAGGCTTACAAAAGGAACTATGTGTATTATCTTGCCATTAAAAAGTTCTGAAGTATATCTGTGTTTTTATAGTGGACCTGAGCAAAAACAAATGTTGAAACATGTTGACCAATAAAAATGGGAACGCTGATTTTTGGAAGAGCACATAGTACAGTATTCTGATACAGTCCACAACATACCATGAGAAAAGGTTAATGTCTTCTGGAAATTCTTTGAACAGTTAGCTGGACCAAACCAAAATGGGTAGAAAGTTAAACCATGTATTTCCACAGCCACTGCAGGATTGTACAAGAATCATCTCAATTATTTATTTAAATGCAAATTGCTTTCAGTTTTATGGCAAGGATAACATTTCATTGAACATTGTTTGGCTTCTCTCATCTTTCCATCTAAGAAATTAAGTGAAAGTAAAACCCTGGGATCCACTCCTGAGGAAAGACACAAGCACACTTATCTCAGAAGCCTCTTTTGTAGTACATTTTTTTTTCTAGACAATAAATAAGAAAGAAACCTTAAAGAGGTGCATCTGTGCTAAGGAATGTGTGTCTGCCTCAGTTCCTGATTTTGTTTAGCATTAATCTGGAGACAAACATCTCTTTCATGTGAACAGTCCTTAGGGATGGTGAACTCCCTGTGTGCACGTTTGTGCTTGCCTTTTTGGAAAACATAAGCAGAAATCTTGAAGCCTGAAGCTTAGCAAATATAAGCCACTTTTGGACAAAATGAATTCTTCATCTGTTACCTCAAAAAGTACCTCTTATTATTTCCAACTGAAGTGGACATAGTCTTAAAATATTCACTAAACGTGTTTGAGGAGTTGAAGCTCTCAAAAAAAATCACTTGTGCCTTTTGTACCTCTATTGATGATGTGGCAAAGAAAGGAAAAGAGAGTATTTAACATTGAAGTAATGTGGTTCACAATACAGCTTATGCTCCAAGGAGACAAGAAGTATTTAACCAAGGGTGCTTCTTGTTTATGTGAAGTAATTGTAGCCTCCTCTTCCTCCTACCTAAGTGACTGCTGATGCTCAGACTAATCACACAGCCATAGGTTTGGCATCAAATACTTCACAATTATGTTTAGGAACAGATAAAGAAAGAGTGAGACTAGCCAGGAAAGGAGAGAGAAGAGAAGAGGACAGCCACCAGCAGGAGAGGATGTTGAGGATGAAAGAGGGGTCATTAGCAAACCAGTATATTGAGGTTCCTCAGAAAGACATAGAAAGAATAAATTATGGAGTTCTGAGGTAGAGCACAGTCAAATTTGGTGGTTGGGCAGGGGTTGAGCAAGAAGAAATGCGTTGAGTATTAGTGTTTACTTCTCTGACAAAATAACAAAATGTGTTATAATAAAATGTGACTGTTCATTCTGTGGGAACTGTAAAACTATAAAAATAGATTTTTTTAGGCAACTATGTAAAGTTTTGGAGGGGGTTTTGTGTAGGTTCTATGACTTGGCTTTTGTCTCATTTTTATGTCTATCTCTATTTTTCATCTCACTTGGCCTTTCACTGTTGTGATGAAAACTCATCACTATTTGCTGTCATCATGGAAGATTTTGTACTTTTGCAAATTAAGGCCTTAAAAGCACAAGCCTACACATGTCTGGTAGATAGGCACTGAAATTTCCAATCTTGATATGCCAGAAATCCATCCTCCACTGCTTTCATTTTTGTTACTTTTTTTTTTTTTTAATAGTAACCAGTACTACATTCCTGTGTTCTCCCCTAACACTGATGTTACCTGTCAGAAACAATTTGCACAGACTCCTCTACACAACTGAAGAATACTACTTTCTCAATTTTATAACATCAGCACTCAGATTTCTTCCCTTGATATCACTTTTTCTTAAGATATGTAATGTCTGTTACTCTTGAAAATAGTATGGCTCATTATTCTATTACATAATATTTTAGTTTAGCACCCATCTTTCTAAACCCTAAACCCTTTCCTGTTCCCTGCCATAGTATAGAAAGACTTGTGTATACACAGCACTATACTTACAAAGTAAGTTATTAAAAAAGAAGTTAAAATGCTTCTATAGCTGGAAAACTGAGGCTCAGCTTGATCAAGTGATGTGACTGAGGTTATGTGGAAATTTTAAGACCCAGGTAAGTCAACCACCAAGCAGATAAAACAAGAGAGGAGTTTTTTGATTTCCTATGGGGAAATGAAGCTGGCCACACAACTACCTATCTAGTATGTAGCATCGACTAGCCAAGGTAATTGAACACTAACCTTCCAAGTTACAAGTCAGTACTCTCTAAGGGTTTTACTGTCAGTCTTGTAGCACTGGGCAAATTTCTTTAAGCCTTGGTTCTTGTAGTCATGTGGTTATGCTAGACTCTCAGCTTTCTTATAAAGCACTACGTTTCTCACTATTGGGAGTGCTAAGAGAAGTATGAAGTCTTCAAATGTGTCAGTTTAACAAAAGGTATACACAAGATAGATCAATTTTTGTAAGGCAGTCTCGTAACTTTTTGGGCCTTAGTGCGTGCCTTTGGGGTGTTTAGGGTTGGCAATACCATGAGCTGCAAGACCATCCATTTGCTGACCCCTATCTACATTATACCTTAGAAAAGATGTAAGTTTTGGTTTCAGGGAGTTTAAAGAAGGAAAGGAAACAATATATACTGCCAGATGTCTTCTTGTGTCATCTCTTTTTGGAAGTATTCCACTTACACCATTTCCATGAAGACCTTTCCTTGGAAATGACATTCACAGAATGTTTATGTCTCCTGTTGTTTTCCCTAGCTACTACTACGTCTCTTTAGATGTTTTTTGGTATAGACTGAAACGTAGTAGAGTTTATACCATAAACAGCATGAAGTGTTGTCTCTGTTTATGATAGCAGGCTCCTGTTAACCTTTAATCCTTACAAATCTTTCTCAAAACAATGTAAAACAATCTATTTTTACATTCTTTCCTGCTGTTTGACGCTGGTTAATATCATAAACAAATTTTGCACAACTTGAGAAGCAATTAGAGCCTCATAGGTCAGGAGAGTGCATTAAGGGTGTTGTCTCCACTTGCCTGTACCTTTTCCAGCATCTAAAAAAGGTGTAGTCAAGTGGTGTGAATGACTTCTTGGATGGAGCAGACACATGTTTGGGTGAGAGACCCAGATTTCACAGATGCTATCCAGAGTGATGTGCCTCTCCAGCCAGGGAGCACTTCGGGAGGGGAAAAGATGCAAACCCTTCAAGTGCCCCTCCCTTGCCAACCTGACCCCATTAGGGGCTGACAGCTGTGAAAGACATAGGAAGCAATTAAAGTGCACTGTATTAGTCACAAAGGCCGATGGCCCTGTGCTCCAAACAGCACAGGTCTGCAAAAGAGATAAAACCACAAACCTCGAGTGCCCTAACATACTGCTCAGAGGCTTTGTGCAAGTCTATCCTCCTGGATTGACTTGGGGTTATTTATTTACTTAAAGTTCATTTGAAAACTGGAAGCTTCAGGCTACTTACCCAATTAACCTTAGCACCTGTTTGTCTGGAAACACTTGGGAGCAGTGTGATCAAGCTGTGGCATAGTTTCCCTGCCTTCCCCTCCCCAGCCTTTTTTTTTTTAAGTGAAAGGAGCAGACAAAATATATTCCTGACACAAATGTTATTCCAGCTTGTGCTTGGGTCTGTGGTGCTGGGGATTGTTCCTGATAATGATTTAAGTGGAAGCTCCTGCTAACATCCATAGCTGCTATAGCAGGGACAATCATGATATCTAAATCAATACATTGTAGTGAATGGCTGTTGTTTTAACTTTTGCCTGCTTCTGTTTTATTGCCTGATGGATTTTGGCTCTCAGTTTTCCTCTTCAGAGGCCTACTATCCGCACCAAATGTTTCACATTACTCAGTGTGAAAAACCTCCTATTCTTACAGATTTTTTACAAGTTCATACATCCGTGGAAACCTGATATTTCATATTTCATTCTGCTTTGTGAATGTCATTGTGAGGGATGTTGGTTCACATGCAACAGGCCTCTTCTGTCTTTGATCAGCTTGACCGCAACTAATTGTAAATGGAGAACAAATGAAAGAAATATTTATAAATTTCATGGGAATTCAGGGAGGGCCTAAGCCTTTCCTAATGCCTCCATTCACAGTAAATGTTTATTGAATACTTCTAGTCTACTGTGTACTTCAATACTTATATACTGTTAGATTTTAGCTTGTTCTCAGTAGATCCAGTAAAAGACTTCTCCCATATCTTTCTTTCTTCCTTTCTTGTCTTACTTTCCGCTCCCCCCTCCCCCCCCACAAATAACCTCCTTTCTTTTGTCTTTACCTTATAAAACAGGCTGCTGGTGGAGGAGAGCACCACAGTTGCTGAGTTCCAGAGGCTACAGCTGTAAGACGGGCAAGAAAGGGGAAAAAAAATGACCGTAAAATTTAAAACAAATTTTGAAGCATAAAGCTGAGTTGGGAAAAAATCAAATGAAAATGTTAAAGATTTGTCCAAAATAAAGTCATAAATACCCTGAGCCAAGTGAAACAGCTGCTAGGTCATGCAGGCTAAATCTGAAAAGGCAACACAACAAAAAATTTAATATTATGAAGCTGATCAGAAGTTGCCAGGATAAAAAGCCCCCAAGCATTCCTGTGAGTCTCTCATTCTTCTTACAGAGTAGTGCTCTTACAACTTTTCCTGGCTTTAGCAGCCAAAGTCTTTTGGGGAGTTCTCTGCATGTCCACTCTTAGAGATATTTTACTATATCATGGGTATTGCAGAGGAGAAGCAGCCTCCTTTTGCTGGGGACAGGGAAATGTGCATCTCGTGGGGCCTCATGTGTTATTTGTCAGAGATGCCAAGCGTGCTGCTGGTTCTGTTGTATGTGCTGCTGGCAGGCATGCATTGTGGCTGCAGGCACGCAACGCAGGTGCTGGTGCCATTTGGTGCTTCTCTGCTGAGACTCATGGACGCTCTGGGGTGAAATGTGAGATGTGCCAAGCAGAAATGAGGGCAAAGTTACTTGCTTCAGCCTCTCATGAAGGCCCATGTCCTCTACTTGTCTATCAACACCTTTTTTAACTGCTTCACTCATACAGTAAATAAGGAAGGCGCAGAAAGCCTTGAGAGGACTAGGCAAGGAATTGGATGGGCAAGTGTAATGTTTGACACAGGTGTGAGGCAAGAAGGCGGGCCTGACTTTTGTAGGAAGTGTAGAAAGGTAAGGATGTAATTTGTCTCTTTAAGTATATTGAGAAAAAGAAAACCAACGGTGAGGCTCAGAACTCATTACCACTGCCTCATTTTGCTCCTGGAGTGCATTCATTCTCCAGTCCCACAATTTTTTTTATATTGACTTTTTTGTTTGTTTTCCTGGCTCATCGGGACCAGAACAATGGCTTTTTTGCCTTTGGAAAGCACCTAGCACTTGCCGGGTGATGATGGAGAGGCTTAGAGCTTGTATGATCGTAAAATCTCAAACCTGAAATAATTGAGAGGCAATAGATTTCTGGGAAAAAGGTTCTTGAAGGTTGTGCCTTTCCAGTATCCTGATGTTTGAGAAGGAAAATAGGGGAGAACTTGGGAGGACAAAAAACACAGATAATGTTATTCTGAATTTTCCCTGATATTAAAGCCTTGAAACAATTTTTTTTTTCCTCTTTAAGAAGTCAGTAACATCTCAAAAGCAGCTTTTATGCTATGATATGCAAGTCAGAATGCTAGGTTTGCCCAATTTTTGAGTCCTTAACAATGAATATACATTTGTGACAGCCAAAACTCACATGAATTTAAAATGTTAAAAACACTCCAGTTGATAATTGGTATTAAATTAAATCACAGAGCAGAGATGTATGATGGTTATAATCGAGGCTTTAAGTATTATTTACCTTCCAACAAAGAGCTTGTCTAGTCTTTCACAAACAGGGCATATAAAACACTTACTTAGCATGTAACTTGAGCTATGAAAATTGTATTACAGTTAAGTGTTCTTAAAGCCACAGGCTTTTTATCACACGTAGGAGAGCAGGGAAGAGGGTGGACGAGGAAAATGGAAATAGCTTAGGGACTACCTTGCTTTCAGGTCACTGGCTGTGTGAACAGCATTTCAGCACAGAGGCGTGCAGAAGCTCTACCAACACAGAGCTGTCAGAGACACATTAGGCAATGTTCAGCAGGCATCCACTACCTCACAATCACTCATGGATCTGCTGCAACATGCACCCCTTCTCTACTTACTAAGAAGTCCAGGTTATACAAATTTAACAGCTCTGTTGCTGATCTGATGGGAAATGGTATGCAGATCTGCAGAAGGAGAAAGTAGAAGATATCTTTAATAAGGCAGACACTTTTGTCTTTTTCACATTATTAACGTTACTTTTTGTGGGCCACTTCATGAAGTGGCTTAGAAAAACAGACACATGTAAGTAAGTCTGTTGTAGATTTTACTTGTCGGTGCATTCTGCACTCGGTCTTCTAGATGGGAAGCGTAAAGGGAAAAAGTACTCAGTACTGATGCAAAGGCAGGGAAGAAAAATGACTCAAGAGAAACAGAATTAAGTACTTGAAAGTTACCCTTACTCCCTTGGATGCTCATGCTTGTTTAACTAAACTCATTTTATGTCTGTGTTAAATAGATTAGGAGTGTATGCATGCATGTTCAGCCCATATCATGTCAGAGAGATGGCAGACCCCACTTACAGTGACAACTGCTTAAAACTTCCTCACTTGATTGCTTGAGATTGTCCACATCCTTCAGGACTGCACAATTTTCTTCCTGAGCACACTCTTTAGACATAAAACCTTTTAGAATAGCTTGTGCAAAAAAAAAAAAAAAAAAAAAAAATCAAACCCAAACCCAAAAAACCTCCAAACCCAAACCAAAATCCAAACACATTTTTAACATTTCTGAAAAGCAAAACCTAGCCAACTTCAGAGTTTTCTAGTGGGGATCATACAGCAGGGAGTATCTGATATGTGCTGATCCCCACCCAAGTGGACATATTTTTGGTGGAGAAATTTTGTTTTGAATTGATCCGTACTGATAGAGATTTGAACTTTTGGAGCATTTGAGAGGCAGATCACTTCTTTCTTCCTGCCTGTGTTTTAAATATAGTTTACATGTTTCTAAGCTGTCGCAAAACTGGATTGTGACAGTGCAACTATTGTGCCTTCTCAAGGATACGTGATGACTTGATTAGGAATTATAGATATTTAAGAGTTGTTATTTAGCAGTGGATGAAACAGTAATCTTATTCCCCTCTGCACTCTGAAGTTGTTCTGCATATTCTTTATCCCTCTCTAGATTTGATGGTCATTTTTCCAGCAAAACCTTATCTGTCTTTTGGTGCAGCAAAAATCTGTCTTCATATTAAACAGTGCAGGGTGAACCAGATCTCATTCAGTAACACATCATCTATAAGTGACAGAAATAACTGTATTAAGCCAAAATCTAGCAACTGACATCTGACAGACTGGTATGAACAAGATCAGCGCCTGGATTTCTTACCAGACAGGCAGCTTACTGACTTCTCTCAGCCTGCTTGACCACAAGTTCCTGTAACAAACATAATACCTGGCATGCACTTGGTATTGAGCAAGTACTGTTTTCTGTTGATATTCTCATTTAATTTCCATATGTTGGCAGAAACAGATGGAACTGGATTTTCTTGCAATTACTATGAGTCTAGGATAGCAACTCTTAAATCTGCCTCAGAACGGAAAGGTACAATACAAATATGCAAACACAGGGCAAAAGCCCGGATACTAAAATACAGAAATATGACTTAACATGCAGAGTAACTAAAACTGGCTCATGATTTATTGATAAGTCTGCATCATATGAAGGGATTTTGGGATGCTTAAAATAGTTTCTACAGAATATGAAATTAGGTAGGGGTAGAGCTGGAATGCCCCAACATCTTGCTAGTAAGACTTTTAAATGAAAACTATTAGTAAAGTAAAGTCTGTGAGGCTTTAAGGTTTAAAAAAAGTTATTTTGTTTTCCAAGAAAGTTTTTTATGGAAATGGAAACATCTGCTCCTATCTCTTTGGTTCTAAAACTAACATGTTCTTTTGAGATCACAACATTGAAAACATCCACAAAGTAGACAATGTGTTTTGAGTGAAATGGTTGGATTTTATTTTTATTTTAGATTCTTGACTCTCTGGGTCAGACTTTCAAAGGACAGTTATGTAGAATTAAGCCTAAAAGCCTTATTTATTGGAAGGAGATTTTAAACAGAAAATAAAGGGTTTTATATTTAATTGATCAGCCAAAATGTTACTAAACTGAAGCTTAAAAGACTAGAAAACCCAGCAAGAGAACTTGGGATGATTATCAGTTTTAGCTACAAAAGAGTTAGCACAGAAACTGGAAAATTATATTATTTTGAGACAACATGGAAGAAGATAAGGAACACATGTTGAGTCTTTAAGGCTTTGATCCAGCAAATTCTTTTGTACCTGCTTAAGAAACACACATGCAAAAAAAATCAACTGTATGCATTAGAGGGATGAAGAGGTCTGCTTTCAGCTCTAGCTGCAGCAGTATAGGAAGCTTCTGCCTTTCCTATTACTGTTGTCTATTGCTCAGTATGAACAGTGAGTTGCCCACACGATTCACCTGCCTCAGCAGTCAGTGGACCTGCTTCTAGATCGATCACATCACCACTAAGTGAGCCAACTTAACTCAAATCACGTTCTCTGTTTCTAGAAGAGCTGTTGAGGAGCTAACCATGAGGAACAGCGAAGGACTTTAGATACCAGCTGCATTTCCACAGTAGAAGCATTAATTTTCATAACAGAAGAATAATTGATTTCTAAAATAAGTAACAGTTTGGAAGATTTATTTACTATCTGGTTTTAAAAAAGAGAGTTATAAAACCCCAAGGTATAAATAACAAACCACCTGTATGAGACTTTTCACCCCTACTTGTTGAATTTTTCCCAGTTGCCATGGCAATATATGAAAATTGATACTTTTAAAAAATAACGATTTAGATGTAAAAATCTAATACTTTTTTCCTTAAATAAATTTAAAATTGTAGCTGGGGTTTTGCCATCCTTTATTATTTAAAGAAGTTAAAACCAAAGACATTTCTGGCATGTAGAAGAATTTTATGTATGATAAGTAATATGTTATGGTGATTTATTATACAGAAAAGAAGGAGAAGGAAGGCAGAAAGCATTTGGCACAAACATTTGCAGCTGCATTTTAATAATGATAAACTAAAGCTGAAAAATTTAGAACTAGAATTAAGACACAAATTTTTAAATGAGGTTTTGTTTCAATCTCTTCTAGCAGTGACGGCCAGGAACACAGTTTGGGTCTGGATGGTTAAATATGGGATCCTAAACCTTTCCTATATTTTAGTCTACTCTTATCCAGGAACCTGGCTACAAGTTTTTGGCTAAGTATGACAGTTGTACACTTCTTTGCTGCAGTTTCCTCCATGCTGTGGTAAACAGGATTGAATCTGAGCAAAGTTTTTTTCTGTAAAGAAAATGGAAACTTATTAAAAGAAGCAGTCAAAACTGGGAACCAACAGATTTCACCAGCTGTTCAGGCTTGGCATATATGTATTAGATTTACCTTTCCTGAGTCTCCGAGTGGATTGGATTTTTTGGTTGTTGCCAGGTAACTGTATTTTTTTTTTCTCCCACTCTTGCTCTAATCACAATTCTGGTTTAATGCTTTTTAAAAATTTGTTAACTGTTTCTGTATTTCGGTACCTGCCAGATGTACTGTTGACTGAATATATGACATGTGGTTCTTAAAAAAATATGAACCAATGTACAGACCCTACCTCTCTACTGAGAGACACATAATACTGTAATCAAAGACTCTCCTGACACTTGAAGAAAACTCACCCGTATTCCAGTACATAAAGAAAATATAAATAACCTGGAAAAAGGCAGAGCTTCTCATTTCTGACCTTGTTTAGTGCTAAAATTCCTAATCACTCACAGTATTGTTGTATTCCCTCTTAGAATTTTGCGGTGCTTCAGTTTGGTAAGACTTCAAGTAGCCTGTCCATTAGGAGAAAGCCTGCCCTGAGAGAAGCAGAAATTTTTCTTTGTGAAGCTCTGTCATGCAAATGCCTTTAGATTAACAGAGTGCACTACATGCTCCTGAATGAAGACCAGGGAAGAAAGAAATTTTGCTTAACAGGAAGAGTAAACATTATGAATACCTTGTCTTCGTGCCACCATGGGGGAAAAGCAAAAATGCATTTAGGTGCTTCAGGGTTTCAGTCAACCAGTTCTCTCAGCTTCTAAGCAGGATATTTTACAACTTTGACAAATTTCTTGCAATGTGAGATGTCTGTTTTGAAAAGCATTCCTGTTCAAGGAATATTCTTATTTAATAATATTGCAATTCATGCTTTCACATTTGCACTTCAGCCAATGGGATAGGAGTACATGCTTGAGCTTTTTTTGCCTTTTTTTTTAAAAACTGGTTCTGAGAAAGAAAATCCTATCCTTCCAGTAACAATTTAAATGTATTCTCCTTAGTAGCCTTGCATGTCAGTCTGATACCATTTCTAAGCAATATTGCTCCCAGCAATGCTGTAAACCTGAACAGTTAAATTTTTTTAACTTCTTAATTGTAAAGCTAAATTTAAAAAAAGCTGGATACTAAAACACAGAAGTGGAAAGCTTTAGAGTTTTCCAATAATTATCACTTTTTGAATTTTAAAGGCAAAGTTCTGTAAAACAGAATAATTTAAACAACATAATAATGTAAAACATGTAATAGGATTATAAATAAGTGAAGATTGACTCATCAGACTCCTGTGCACTTTCAGGTTCTCACATAGCAAAAAAACAAAGAAGGATAAAAATAATGAAATATAGGAACTAAAAGCAATTTTAAGGGAGCCTAGACTATCAATTTTCATTTAAAATTCTTGGTGATGTTTTAGTTCTACAGTTTGCAAAGAACATTGTTTTTGAATGCATATAGTCTGCCTTGAAAGTCTGTGTTTTCAAAGTCACCTTGTATTCACCCATGTTTGCAACAAATTCAGCATTTTTTTTTTTATTTTACAACAAATTCAGTAATTGCATGCTTGAAAACACACCTTTCATGTTCACGAGCCAGGGAATCACTAGTTCTGTTGAAGAAAGTACAAGAGTGAACAAAAAACCTGGAAATGAGATCTAGAGATGCTGATAGGTGTTTTGTCTCTCTATTTAAGAAACCAGACAAAGATACTGTTGGAGACAGGAGTAGCTTAAAGCTCTCGGATGATTTCTGTAAGCAAGCAAATCTGTCTAAAATCCATCAGAGTTTTAACAATATTGTTTTAACAATAATGTATTTTGGTGCCTCTTTTCATAAGACAGTTCACAAATTGGTGACTGATTGAAAGACAGTAAATATAGGAAAGAATGCCTATACACTAGACTATGAAATAGTCTACTGCAAAGTCTGGTTGTAGAATGCTCTATTTATTTGTATCTATTTGTAGAATATTCTAGTTGCAGAATATTCTATAGCAGCAGAATCTGTACAACTGAGCATAAATGTGTTTCTGAGGTATACAAAACATTTTGTACGATATTTTTCTTGAAAATAGCAGTAACTTCATTGCTTTTGCCTTAAGGTAACTTTTAGTTCATAGACTGTGGTCTTAATTTGGCAGTCTATCCTTCTTTCCTTCTTTTAGAAATTATTAGAATGAGAGAGGGGACACAGAGGACTTTCCAATCTCCCAAGTTCTCTCTCGCTCTTGACTTTTGGACTCTGACAACCTGAAATCCTGAGTGTCAGTCTCCCATTTGGATCTGTTGGTCACATATAGGACATTACCCATACCCCTTAACACATCTTGCCCTGCAACAACAGCTACAGCAATGCTCCTGCTAGAGCCGTAACATGTCACACAATACAACTGGCTCAAATACCCCTTCAAAAGGCTTTCTCCCTATTACTGCCACCCATATTTATCCACTGTACTTCCTGCTTTTGCTGTTCAATCCCTAAGAAGTAAAACAGACACCCTACCAGCTACTGAGCAAAGTTCCCTAGCCTGTGTGAGTCAGCAGGGCCAAGTTCACAAACAGCATGCACAAAATGCAAAAGCAGACAGTTCCTTCCAGCATCAGGCACATGCCAAATTTTGTCCACTGTGTGACAAGACTACAGGAGTTTTAATTACTGATGCATAAGGTGATGCTGGTATTTAAGGTACATCCATACAGTTGCAGTACACAGCTGCTTGGACCTGAGGCTTTAAGCTCAGGCTCCAGCCTCTCAGCTGTCCTCATGCTTTGTGTGGTGATTTGTCCAGGGCTGTGGAAAGCCTGTGGGGGCTTAATGTTTTTCTGAACAAGAGGAGAATAAAATGGTAGTGTTTAAAGCACTGCCCACCACTGGTCTCTGTAATACAGCTCCATCTAAGTTAGCAATTATTATTTTGCTCAGGCCTCTGTGTAACATTCATCTGTATTAGCACTACATATAAAAAAAAGTCTGATGTTTGTATTTGTTTTACAGCACTTTGACTAGGATTTAAAAATGCTTAAGCTTCAGAAAGTGAACTGAAACTGCAAAGTGACATTTATCTTAAGAAGTTAATCTTGAAATAGCGTTTATTCAGAGATGTGAAAAAATTTAATTGTTTATAGATGTATGCAGCCCAGAGACAAAGTCTTGGTTTTGCTTTTATTCAAAAATCTTTGTACTAAAGGTATTCAAAGTTCCTTTTGAAAACAGCTCTACTGGTGCACTTGCAATGCACATGAATGTGAAAGTCATTATGCAATCAGAAGCTATAATCACGTGTAACTACAACCAGCTAGAATCTGCTGTACTCAGAGGAAAAATTGTCTCTATATATACACATACACACACTTATATATATCTCCTGCCATCCTTAACTTCCACCTGGACGTATCCTCCCTTTCTAGGGAACTTGTTCCAGCGCTTAAGCATCCTTTCAGTGAAGAATTGAAGAATTTCTTTCTAATATCTGAGCGGTACATTCCTTGATGCAGCATTAAGCCACTCCGTCATATCACTAGGAAGTGGAAAGAAGAGATCAACACTTCCTTCTCTTCTCCCCTTGGTAAGCACATTGTAGAGAGCAATGAAGTCACCTCTCAGTCTCCTCTTCTCTAAGCTAAACAAATCAAGTATCCTTGTCTGCTCCTTCTAAGTTATGACCTCCTGTAATTTCCTTGTTCTCCCTTGGACACATTCCAGTGTTTTAATATCCTTTTTATATTCTTCAAAACTGCACACAGTACTCGAGGTGAGGCGGCACCAATGCTGGGAGAAGCAGTTTCAGTTAGCTATACTGTACTCAAAGCACTCCAGAATACTGCTGGTTCTTTCAGCTGCTGAGACGTGTTACTGGCTTATGTTGACCCTACCATCAACTAAAACCACTTTCTACAGGTGGCACTACAACCTGATTGTCCCTCAGTCTATACATACATGTGGGATTACACTGTCCCAGGTGCAAAATCTGACATTTTTTCTTGCTAGTTTTCATACAGTTGATGATTGCCCAGTAGTCTAAACTATGAAGATCGCTCTGCACATCTTAGTATCATTGGCTATTTTATGTTGTGTGCACTGAATTCCTGTGACTAGGTCATTGATAAAAGAGAACTGGCCCTAAAATTGATCCCTGGGGAACACCATTGGTGAGTGGCCACCAGCCATATGTTATCCAAATTACTATGTGTCTCTGGGCCCAACCCATCAGCTGAATATTTATCCATTGTGTTGTGCAGATGAATGCAGAACTGTGCTCATAGTGCCGTTATTTGGGAGCAACAGCCCCTCTCTTACTGAGTAATCAAAGAAGAGGAGAAAATTAAAAAGGAGTCATGATTCACTCTGGATTTTGACTAATCTCTGAAAGGTTTATGGGGACTGACATTTTCTGCTAATGAGTTGCCTACTAATTCTGCTTTGGTTAATGAAGGAATTTCCATTTCCCATATTAGCTGCAACTTGCACAAGGGATATTAGGAAAACAAAAGTGTGATAGCAGCAATGAGAATTTTGTTCCTTAGTGCTCCCAAAGACATAGCATAGAGTTAAACTATTATGAAGTTACCCTGACAGTGGATAAGATGAATTTTTGTGTGCCTACTGGATTTGTCTTCATGTTTCAAAAAGGTTACTACTGAATAACTGTTGGACTTCAGCTGCTTCAAATAGCTCCTTGTGTGAACAATAAAAGTTCAAAATATGATCCAAACAGAATGATTTTTTTCTGTCTATCTGAACTTTCATGGCCCAGCACAGCAGTGTAGTTAAGGCATGTCAATTTCTGAAGCAAACATTACACAGGGGAGTGATGTGGCCACATTAAATTTTTCGATTTTCTAGGCCAAATAACCCAGCAATCAATTATGCATGAGTCAGTTTTGAATAGCCTTTGACACAGGACAAGAGCAAGGCTCAAGATCTTGCTTCTGGACCTGCAGTGAGGAGTTCACCTTCTCCACTGTTCTGGCTTTCTTGTCTTCTACAGAATGAGTTGATTCCAGAATAATTACTTGCTCAGAAAGAAAGGTCATTATTCTGGAATAGTGGAGAAGGTGTTCACATTGAGGAAATATTCCACATAAGCCCAATTAAACTGAAATAGTTAGAGCGAAATAACTACTCCACAGTAGACTTGATTGAATTTTCTGAGAGGCAAGGCTATAGAAATACATTTCTCGTTTAAAATAACTTTTCTAACAAAATATTTCTTGATGACATGCTTTTGTATATAGGTGTTGTCCTGCTACTGAGTGGATCGAATATTTTTAGCCAATTTGTTTTATATTGCAATGATGAAGCATAAAATAAGTAAATTTGTATTCTATGTGCTCATACCTAGCTTCCATTTCTGCCCATGATATATACTATGATCGTATAAATCCTAGGCTGAGCTTTCAACGTGTATTGGAAATGATCTGAACCATGAGATGCCCTAGATTATCGTTTCAAAAAGTTGAATTGAGTAAATATGTTCTGGGACCTCCTGCTGTTCCTGATTAGGGTATTTTCTATCCTGCTGCATTGATAAATACCAAGTAAATAAATCCTCCTCTTTCACACAGGAAATAATAATGGAATCATTTATGTTAGCCTCACATGTTAATGTTAGACAAGAACAAGGAAGATGGCTGGCTGCAGAATG
This sequence comes from Urocolius indicus, assembly GCA_013401255.1. Lineage (NCBI taxonomy): Eukaryota > Metazoa > Chordata > Aves > Coliiformes > Coliidae > Urocolius > Urocolius indicus. The sequence continues at coordinate 93,854 of WBNH01007651.1, read as the reverse complement.
ACTTGACCTGGAAGCATTATTGTTCAGTCAAACAGGTTAATCAGAAGACCCTGAGCATTTACTTCAACTGGCAGAGAAAAAGTTGTGTTTAATCTATGTGCACTTTTCACATTGATTTGACCAACTGGACATGCCTCCTAAACGCTCTCTAGCACTGTAGCCCATGACATACCACACTTAACAAGGCTCTAACATCATTTCCACTGTAACAGAACTAAAACACATGGCTTGTAACATAACTTTGACACTTACAGCACTCGCGAGCTAGGTCATGGTGCAACGAGTATGCAACATATGGTAACCACTCATCATGAACAAATGAGCAGGAAAGCCCCATCTTGACATGGCTTATTATGTCTAAAAGCTGCAAATGCAATTGTTAGGCAAAATTCAATCCATTATTACTATGTACATTTCTTAACAGAAGGTTGTATCATGTACTTCTCCCACTTTTTCTCTCAGGGTTGCATAGACCAAGGATAGATGATTTGGTAATGTATTAGCATCCAACAATAGTTCTATACATGGCAGAATAATAATAAAAGGTGGAATACAAAATTTGTAACTAATGCCGAAGGTATTCAAGTGGATGCAGTTTTAAAACTGTGTTACAAAACAGCTTGTCTACTGTGAAAAGCAGCACACTTTTTTTTGTGTGTGTCCAGGATTAATGTTTTAGTAATCAGTTATCCTAGTTTTAGTTGTTTATTGATGATTATTTTGTTTCATTTGTAATACTCTTTTACCATAGTGTACATGATGTTCTACTCAAAGAAAGGATAACTGAGCTGGGACCTGATCATTCTCCAGATAACATTACTAGGAAGAAGAAAAACCTGAAATTCATTCTAACCCTGGGAACACCGGGAACCTGAGAGTTCAAGCACCTGCTTCCCACTGCTTTTAAAAATTCCTTGGTGGGAATAATCACTTCTATCCAAAAGGCTAACATATAGAGGTATTTAGCACTCATAAAGTCACCCACTTTCATACTCCTTTAATAAGTGGCTGTGATTTACATATGAAATGTATCTGTAATAAATTTACACATAAATTTTTTCCACCAGCATGCAAAACTTTTTAGTTCCACACTGTGTGCTCCTGTCCTGATTCTCCACCTGGCTGTGGTCCTTTTTATGTGGGAATATTAAACTAATTTTACTTGGAATGTACAATGATTTCTCAAGATGATGCACCTGATACTAAAAAGCAGTTCACAAGACTTCTTAGAAAGACAGATTGTTCCCCAGAGGCTCCTTCTGCTTTGTGTTACAGCTCATAGTCTTGCTTTTAGCCCCAGCTCATCTTTGACATCCTTCTGCTTCACATTTGGCATCCTTGTGACATCTACAAAATGACTTGGAGGTCAGGAAGTCAACTGTCTTCCTCATATGCTTCTGCCATTACTAGTGTCTGTGCTCAGATCATAAGGGAGCGGAGCTGAAGAGTGTGTGTCTTTGTGTCTGTGTGTGTGTCTGCAAGAGAGAGAAGGAGAGAGAGGAAGATGTGATGATGGCACAGGGAAAGACTGTTTTAAACTTTTTAAACTTTTTTTTAAACAGGTTTGCAAAGATTTCCACTTAGACACAGCCCTCCTTTGTTTGAGCACAGCTTAACATTGCTGCAGGTTGCTTGTTAGTCCATTCAGTGTTTGTAACTTGATGATGTTCCCCACATTGGAAACGTGTTGTTTCTTGGCTCTGGTGGATTGAAGTCTCATTCAGATACATAATATTATTGTGCAGCAGTGCAAGGACAGTTCCTGTGGTGCAGCTACAGAAGAAGTGCATTAAGGCATTTCATTTGTTATCCACTGAGTGCCTTTTTGTACAGAAGCTTGAAATGGGATGTCTGAAATGTGAGCCTGGAGGAAGCTTGGCATGAAACATTTTACTTAATGAAAAGGATTTAAAGAAATATGAAAGTATTATGTTTACTATTAAAATATAGGTAAAATACCGCTTTGTGGTGCTCTGTATGTAAGCTGTAGCTCCAACTGGGTCCTGAATATTTAGGAACCAAACTGAACCTAAATCTCCAGCTTATACTGGGCTGAGTAGCTCAGATTAATGTAAATCCATGTTATCCTGCTTGCTGTAGCTAGGGTGTTTTGGGTTATGACTGCAATCACAGAAACAGGGTTTGAGATTTAAAACAAGCTGATGAAGAGAGAAATCAGAAAGCTGTGTTATCACATACAATCTGATTAGAAGCTTATATGCAGATAATATACAGAAAACAGCATGTACTGTATGGCATAGTAGAGCCAACAAGTGCTGAGATTTTTTCAGATGCAGCAAATCAAACATCATGTAAAGCTAAGAATCATACAAGTTGGTGTGGGCTCCTGAAAAATTCACACCATAAATGTTTTCCCTGACACTGCATATTATTTTTCCTTTGTTTGTAGAAGCCCTGTTGCTCAGTTTGTGCACTCAAAGGGTGACTCTGCTGTGCGTGTAAGGTAACACAGGCTTGCTACCGTAATTTAGTATGAATTAATGTTCTGCTGCAGAGCATGAAATTAAAGCAAGGTGTTTTCTCATCTCATGTGACAGAAATAAATGCTGTGAACAAATGTGTTTATTGAACAATTTATTTTTGGAGATTTCTTTGTTTTTTTCCTTCTGATAGGCTTGACTTGAATTCCACGCACACTAGAAATTCAACAAAACTTGTATTACTCCTCAGTGTCTCTGTTACAGCAGTACCCGATCTTTAATCAAAATAGAGGTTAAATTGCACTGCATGTAGTCAAGATCAGTATAAAGACATGATTTCTCCAAAGAAGAACTTTTAAACTTATACAGGCTCTGTAATTGAGTGATTGGGGTATTGTTTCACAGCTGTGGAGATTTACAAATAAAATGTTTATACAAACCCTGTTTATGTTTCAGACACAAATTCGCTACAAGCATGCAAATAACAAAAATGTCAGTCTTCTGAAAAAGGAGATGTCTGAGAAGTCAGCATAAATTTTCCAAGGGCAGCATCATGCCTAATCAACTAGTTTCTCTTTTAGGATAAAATGGCTGGATTTGTGGTCAAAGGGAAAAAGAGAAAAGTCATTTACCTTGCTAATTTTAAGAAAATATGCCACATTGTCTTCCACAATATTCTTGTGTCCAAATTGGGATATTACAACCTAAATAGCAGGAGAACAGGATGGGTAAAAATTGTCTGTTGGGCTTTGAGAGTTGCTGTTAATAATGCTCTTCCTCGAGGTGGATAACAAGTGGAGTAACACTACCTCTATTCTGAGATGAATCCAGTTCAACATTGCTTCCAGTGATGATAAAAAGAGGATGAAGGTTGTGCATTTCATGGTTGCAGAGGATACCAAATTTTGCGTGTGTGTGTGTGTGTTCACGTGTGTGTGTGTGAAGACAACTGTGAGGAAGAGCCTGGTAGGATCTCATCAAATCCACTATGGACAGAGGCCAAGCCCTACTCTTGAAAGCAGTGTCCTGAAGTGGTGTAGGCAGGCATTGGTGGGGCCAGTGAGTAAATCTGGAAGATAGCCTTAGGTGCTGGCAGGCAGCAGGCAGAGTTGGGACGAACCATACCCCTGGACGGCAATGAGGGCTGACATCACTTGGAATGATCTAAGTAGGACATGGTCTCAAGAGCCAGGGAGAGGAAGGGACTATACCTTCTGCTCATCACATCTTAGACCTCATCTGGTTTTTCATTCTGTTTTGGGCCTTCATTGGAGGAAGGATGTCAATAAAAATGGGCAAGTTCAGCAAGCAACCAGCATGACAGTCCTAGGCTGGAGCCCTTATCCTTGAGGAGAGGCTGCAGGAGCAGTGCCAGTTCAGCTGGGAGGAGGGATTGCCTCAGAGATACTGAACAGCATCCCTGGAACTGATGGGACACAATAGGGAAGATGCAGTCACACATTTCATTGTGTAAGATGAGAGGATGAGAGGCAGCAGAGCAAGCTGAAGCATAGGAGGTTCGGGCTGGAAATAGGGGCAATCCTTTTCCCCCTGAGAACAACCCAATGATGGAGCTGGAGCTCAGGGAGAATAGGCTGTCTCCAGCCTTGGAGATTCAAGCCCAAACTGGGTGAAGTCCTGAGCAGCCTGGTCTGAACCCAGAAGTAACTCTGCGCTGGATGACTATTAGACTTACAAGGACATCACATCACCTTGGAAAGGCTCCTTTCTCCTACATCTAACAGGTTAATCATCCTTGAGAAGGAGTCAGCTTTCTTGATTGCAGCAAGGAGTGGCTGGTTTTTACTTTCTAGCAGCTATTGGAAACATTAAAGTTCTTAACGATTTCTTAAGAGGCCACTTGATGTTTTCTGGGTCACATCCTATGCCTTCTCTGACCTGGCATAAAGAGAGTGTTTAAGGTCTGGTGTAATTTTTCTTCCGTTGTACAGGCTTGTGCTACTGTTCTTCATAAAGAAGCAAAAGAACTGAGAAACATGAAAGAGGGGCAGAGATAGAGATCTGGTAGCTTCCTCTGCCCTTCCACAGCAATGGTGAACTGTGGATGTCAACAATTAGTTTATTATCAATGTAGATTTTGGATGCTATCAAGGACAAATTCTGTTTTAACTATGTTTGGCGCTGGATATCAGAAAGACCATGAATGGCCGGAGTTATGAATTCTCCCTAGATGAATAATAACTAATTCTCCCTAGATGAATAATAATGCATTAAGGTTTATGCCCGACAGTATACGTTCACAGGTTAGCTGACTTCATGACATTGCTTACAATCACAGGAAAATATTCAAATTAAGCTTGAGGTCATTGGGAGATTAAAGTATGACATTGGCCAAGAGCACTTACTTTCTCAAGACGGTTAGAAGTGAGCTAGCAAAGGTCAGAAACACAAAGCAGGGATTTACAGAAAGTAACAGTCCAGTTAAAATACAAAACCTGTAAAAAGAAGTTGTATCTCCAGTTGTGGACAAAATCTAGGAGTGCTTAGGTCCAGAGGCTGGATTTTGTCCAAAATCAGTTTAAATCTCGTGAACTTGCTTTAGAGGTCCACTGGATGATCTCTAAAGGTCCCTTCCAACCCCTACCATTCTGTGGTTCTGTTGTTCCAACCTGTATTTCAAGTGACATACAACATTTTGCTGCTTTACTGTGTTAAAAACATAGTAAGACTATTATTCTGAGACATAAATGGAAAAAAACTGTAAATGAAATCTAACTATGTGAAAAATAATCATGGAGAGAATGAATGACAATTGCATATTTCACAGAAAAATGCAAAGAAAGGTCTCAGTTGAGGTTTGACTTTGTGGTTTACAGGCATACATTTTATTTACTTTTTTGAATTTAAGGCAATAGATTATTGTGCTGTTTGGTTTGGTTTGGTTTGGGTTTTTTCCTCATAAGAAGAGCTAGACTGCTATTGGAAGAGGTGTTGTTTGAAGCCCAGTATTCACTGAAGAAAGCAGAAATGACTCCACTATGTTAGATCAGATCAAGAAAGGATAGAAAATCTACTCCATTCTGGTGTAACAGAATCTTGATCCTCAGAAGAATATCCTTGAGCATATTCTATACAGATAGTAAAAAGTAAGACTAAAAAAGAAAACCAAACAAAGAGATACAATGCTGTTCATAAAAATTTGAGTGAATAATACTGGCAACTGCCAGTATTTCTAAAAAATAAAAGGGCAGTTCCTGTTGGTGAATCACTTGCACAAGTAGCAGGAATTCTGTTTCTTATAATGAATTTTCTTCTTGTCATCTGATGACAGATCTGACCACCATGTATAGAGAATCTGAGAAGGAAAGCAGCAAGTCATAGCACTTCTGTAGTATCACATATCAGGTAGTTATGGAAGGAAAACTTTAAAAAAATAGCTGAATATTGGAGCTCAGTACAAAAACCTTCTTTCTTTGAAAGAAAAAGAACTCATTACAAAAGTTGAATTTATGCAGTTATGACCAAAATGGCCATGAGAAATATTTCACATAAACCCCATGTTTTTTGAGAGTACGAACTTCACAAAAACATTGTGCACATCCAACTAAATGAGTTTTTAGTGAGTAGATTCTCTGTAATGTAAATTGTATGTCAACAGACAGATGTCTGAAGTAATAAAAGTATTCTGAATACGTGTGTGTTGCAGTTATAATAAATAAGAGCAATAAAGTTTTGTTATTACATGCCAAACCATTATTCTAGTATAAGTTTCCAACAAAAAGTGTATGGAAATAATAAAACCATAAGAATATTTAATTTTTACAATAACTTATATACAATAAAAAAGCTTATGAGTGCTCTCCACAAGAACAGATATTTATTACATACTAATGTTGAACAAATATTTAATACAGATCTCCTCACACATTCATGGAAATGGCTTCCATTCCTGCTTAGTCCTTTTGTCATTATTTAATTAATACTTACTACCTTGCAGTCTTTACAGAAAACCACTTTGTGAATTTTAAAAAATTGTGTACCAGAGCAGATGGGTGAGACTGAGATTTAGATTTGTGTTCCGTAAGGTTTCCATTATTTTTTATTAGGATCAGAGTCAGATGCAGTTGGGATGTGAAAAACTGGAATTGTGTTGTCCAGTTCTGGCTGTGCATCAGCACGAGGTGTGATCCTTACCTTAGCAGGAAGAGAAAGAGGGCTGCCTTTGGTTTCTCCAACAGACTGGGCACATGGGCTGTGGGGGAAAGAAGGATCATCCTAGACCCTTCATTGTACCTTTTTTTTTCCTATTATCTCTTTACCTGATTGTAGAGGTGGGAGAATGACCATGGGTTCTCTCACCTTCTTGGGGAATAATCATGTTATGGACACTTTCTCCCAGTCCTGACACAGCTGGCTCTGATTTCAATTCTGAGAGAGCACATAGCAACCACTCTTCACTGGAGATTCCCACCAGGAGTCATCTCCTTAGTCTAAAAATACAATTTGATTTTATAACTTCATCAGGATAACATCATAAAGCTGTTTCTTTCCATGTGGGGTGACAGATTTCTTCCAAGACTTAGAATCACTGAAAAGAAATTATGACCAATGTAAATGCATTCATCTCTATTGCAGTAATTTCTGTGAGCAAGTTATCTCAGTCACAATAAATATTCATGAAGTAATGGGTGGGTTCTCAAAAGGCAGTAAAGCATGGGGCAGAAAAGTAGTTCTAGGAGGAAACTGCGGGTGTCACAAAAACAACCCAAGAGGATTGTATTCTCACAGAAGATGTAGAGATGGTGTAGTGCTGCATAAATCTCTTCTTTATTTTGTAGAAAAGGAGACAGCAACATGTTACAGAAAAAATAAATGCTGGATTTCCTTTTGAAAACTGTTTGATAAAGACTTCCCCCCTCAGTTCATGTGCAGCATTGCCCTAACATCCATCGCCTCTCCTGGAAAGGCTCAAGAAGAGATTGCCGCCAGTTCTCTCCTCTGAAGGTCAGCTGGTAAATAATGAAGTCAGGTTTTGGCTTGCTAACTAACTGATTCGCCCCAAGGGGAAAGGTTTAGTTACAATTTGAAAAGAAAGCAAATATTTCTTTGGTGAGGCAGGTTTGGATCTCCTGACTCTTTAAAATTGCTTCCTCCCTGGACTGCTACATTTGTAACTCACTGTATCCCCTTCCATTCTTAATCTAAACATAATAATCCATCCTTCAGCCACAAATAATAATCCAAAAAACACACCAGTCTCCCCTCATCCCTCAGCCTGAGATGAGAAGCAGCAAGCTAGTACAACAAATTGTGACTTTTTATTCTTCTCCTCATAGAAAAATTCTGACTATAATTACAAAGTTCACATAATTTGAACCTTAGAGTTGTCAGCTAAACTCCCATATTAGTAATACCTCTGAAGTGTGTTCACACTCCAGCACAGCCCAGTCTTCTTACTGTATTTGGAGTAACACTTCAACCTACTCCCTGGGATATCATTCTATAGCCGTGCTTGGGGACTATTATTTCACAAAAGTGTCTCAAAATTTCAGCACAGTAACCCAAAACTCTTAACCTCATTTCAGCCTTGAACCTGATCGCCAACCTAAACCTAATCCAGAGCAGCAATTCAGCATAGCCTCTTTGACCTACCACTGATTATGGGCATTTTTGACAGCAGCCTCTCTGCTCTTTCTCCAGACGTACTCTCCCTCTCTCTCTCATTGCTAACCACTAACAAAAAAAGTTAAAGGCGGTTGGGGAAGGGATTCAATTCTGTCAAAGTTCTCCTGAACCAGGATTAAAGAAATGGATTTCATTCTTTGTCTGGAAATAGAGCATGTTATAGAGAAAACATGTTTCAATGAAAGAAATGTTATAGGGAAAAAAAAAAAGTTGGACTTTGTTAGTTTTCTTCCATTTTTTAGAGTACGTTAAACTGCCAGTTTTGGAGTGTCTTTAAACTGCATTTTTCCTGAATGCTTGTAGAAACATTCCTCAACTTATATACACTCCTGATTTTATTGTTCTGTAGGTTAATATGATTGAACAACACCCTCCAAACTAATCAACAAATGAGGTCTTTTTCTTTCACAGAATTCCCAGAGGTTGCTAATGAGAGCTTGATGTGTCAGATAGCTTATGAACTTGACTGTAAATTATTTGTTAATTTAAACCTGGATCATGAGAGATACTTTGTACCTCAGGCCTACTGAAGCTTAAACAAAGTGCAAGTACCAGTTGTGGAACTACATCCCAGAATGTCAGGTAAAATTTGTGGAAGGGAATGAAAGTAGAAAGTACTTATTCTCTCTGTCTATCCTGGGCTATCATTGCAAATCACCTGAACCTCATGATGTTATTTCCTAATTTAAAGTCTTAATATCTAATTACTGAGGAAAAAAAAATAATTAAAAACCCCTTAGATATTTAATGAAAACTAATATACATATGTAAATGTAGTCTGACTTACTATTGGAATAATTTTAATGAGAATGCAAAGAAGGAAAATGTATTGATAATACAGTAAGATTATGCACTGGAAAGAAAAAAAAAAGCAGACCTGAAGGTATTAGATGTTTATGTAAGACTGATACAGTAGGTACGGCAATACCCCTTGTGAGGCCTCATCTGGAGTCCTGTGTCCAGTTCTGGGTTCCCCAGCTCAAGAGGGACAGGGATCTTCTAGAGAAAGTCCAGCACAGGGCCACCAAGATTATCGGGGAATTGGAGCATCTTTCTTATGAGGAAAGGCTGTTGAATCTGAGAATAGACACAAAAAGTCCCACTTAAGCAAAACTTCTTTAGTGTGAAGGTGAGGGAGCCTTGGCACAGGCTGCCCAAGGAAGATTGTGGAGTCTCCTTCTCTGGTGCTTTTCAAAACCCACCTCAACACGTTCTTGAGTGACCCAGTCTAGGTGGATCTGCTTTAGCAAGGGTGTTCACCTAGATGATTTTTACCTTCCAACTCCTTACCATTCTGTGATTCTGTAAAGAAATTACATTAGCATGCAGCATTGCCTTGGCAGCTGTGTTAGCTTAAATAACTTGTCTTAAGCAAGATCGAAGTTGTTTCTATACTGAATGTTTCCATCAAAGACAAAACAAACTGAAACCCTTTTAGCCCTTGTTACATATCTGACAGGTAAATCATGTAGGAAAGCAAGGAATCATCCATCCACACAATTTTCCAGATAAACCATCCTGAATTCTGGTAAGACTGCTGCCTGCCTGGTAGAGCGCTCAGTGGCCAGCTTGTCCCCTGGATATGCTGTGAGTGGAAACAATTAATATGTTCTAGCTTTTGAAGATCAGTGCTCCTGACTGCTTTTTAAAAACACACTCACCTCTGCTTTAATCAAATACCAATTAGCACTCCCACATCCTAATTTCTCTATGAATAATCTTCCCTTCTTCAGTAAATCCTAGCTCTTTATGTAGTGCTGCATTTGGCTCCTCACTGCTGCTGTACCGATAGCTTGAGCTGAGTTTTAATTTAGTACACAATGACTGTCAGTAAAGGAAAGCTGGCTCACACTTGGTGTTGCTACAGAACTCATAAACATAGTGCCATACGTACCTCGCAAGTGGAGGTTTCTGTGTATCTCTGTTAGCCTATTAAGTGCAAGGAGGAGAATTAGTTTTTGTTTTTTTTTTTTTTTACAGTAAAAGAAGTTTAAAATTGAAGTATTAGAAAAGAAGCTTCACTATTAGAAACTGGTTTAAAAACTAGGTTAATTCCTTGAGCATTGAACAGTCATCAGATTAAGCAATACAAGAGCTCTGTGACTGCATGCTTACCAAGTGATAAAATCTGGAATCTCTGCTACTGTGTTTTGAATGAATAATTATTACAGTTCAAATGATGTAAGGTAAGGTATCCACTGTGAAGGTGGAGAACTCCAGCCCAGTTCAGTTACTAAAGAGTTATCAGATGCTAACAACTGTCAGCTTCCCCAACTCAAAAATCTCATGGAAATCTACCAATTTTGGTGGATTCCCCTAGAATCATAGTGGGGATGAGTGCAGTTTTTCAACTGTCTCAAGGAAAAAAAAGAAACGAGTGTCAGTCTAGACTCAGATGAATTCAAATCACATGAAACCAAAGCAAAGCATTGCCTCAACTAGTCCTGCTAACAGTTTAGTCCTGGGATCTAGGCCTGGCAGCATTGTGGGAATAAGCACAGGATCCCATGTCCTTTGATTGCTTCATGTTCCTTTTGACTTGCTCTCTCCCATCTCCAGCCTCTTGCCTTACTCTCCACAGGACAGCCAGGTTCCCCAAGGAAACCTCTGGCACAAGAACCCTGTAACCCTCCAGATCCCTCAAGAAGAGCCATCTCAACCACAGTACATTTATTCCAAAAACACACGATCTGACGTTTGAGCCAGCAGCTACCACCACAGGTACAGCTTGTCAAGGAAGAAGAGTGTGTTGGCTGCTGTGCTACCAGAGAGCTTCAGAGGTGCTCTGAGCCAGACTGCAAAATCAGCTGTCCCCAAGAGAAACTGGCCAGTTGCCACTCTGGTTCACCTAGGACACAGAGTGGGCAAACAGATGCAGAGTACACACTGGCCCAGGGGGACCAGTTTTGCAGAGGCTAGTGTTCATTTTTCTGGAGGTTCTGAAGCCCTAAATGGAGATATTCAAGTGGATGCATTCTGCAGTGAAAGGAGCAGCTGTGTTCTGTGTTGGCATTTTGACCTCTAGCAATTAATGCCATCTAATTGCTGTTTTTAGCACACCAGCAGCTTACGCTCTGTGGATGTCAGCCTAACAGACATTTTGACATTTCTTTTCTTTTCTTTTTTTTTTAATTTCTGTTTTACTAGTGCATTTATGTGTTTCTCCTCTTTTTTTGAAGTGTATCTGATTTGGGTAAAAATTAAGCTTGATGCATACTCCTGCTGCAATAACAGCACACAGAAGCCTTGAGAGTTGTAAAACTCAAGGTAGAGGGAACAAAAAAAGAAAAAAAAAAAAAGAAGAGTAAAATGAAAATGCACAAGAGATGTTAAAAAACCCAAGATATTTCTGGACCTGGTGAGCTCTTGCATTGAAGCCAATTGCAGAGCCATCAGAGCACAGGTGCACACCACATGACCAGGTGATAATAAAACAACCCTAGAATGTGATCTTGAGGAGCCTGATGATGGTTTGTCTCTGTAATACATCTATCCCAAGGTGCACTTATACATCTGTTTCATATTTAGGGGGTTTATTTTTTTTTAATTTTTACTAGTAGCTTTAAAGAAAGTCAAGCAGATGAATATCTACATTTGGAAGACCATATGTTAACAAAGGGCTGTGAGGTAACAAGGTTGGTGAAGCATGCTCACCATACACAAAAGTGTTAAGCAGTGTAAGAGATTTATAAACAGATGTGGACCCTTGAGGTCTTGCAAGAAGAAAAGCTTTCTTGCAGGTTATCCTATGGCCATTCTCAAGGGTTTAGTAGACTGATTCGTGAGATAACTTTACCAGTCATGATAGTACCTGACTTAGGTAAACTCACTGCAACACTAGTAAAAAAGAAACAACATATTTTTCACTATGGAGAGCTGAGCAAAAAAGGACACCTGCTTACTGTTGTCTTACCACTCCCAGCTGACAGAATTCATGCTGGAAGGAAGAGGAGCCAGGAGTGCAATAATTTCCCTTGCTAGGAAATATTTGTTTCATCCAAAGTAAAGAGCCAAGTACTGGAGAAGAACTGATCAGTTCAGCAGCCTGAGTTGTCAAATAAGTCAGACATAGAAGTGTCTGATTTCTGAAAGAAACTAAGTCTCTCAGGGGAGCACAGGTTTGAACTCGGTTCTACAGTCTGGTGCATGGTAGACCATCTGAAATGTGAAAACCCAAGCTATTTCCATAAGCTTTCCAGAACCCATGTGTTCCAAAACGCAGCTTCTGTCCTTGCTCTGAACAACAGAAATGTGTGTAACATCTTTCATTTGGCAGACGATCTCAATTTTACGTCAATTGTTTTTCCATCAAGTTGATATGCACCTTGTATCGTGTGAGTCTTGCTTGATTCATTGCAGGGTCACCCTGAATGCAAAACACTAACTTTGCTTAACATTATATTACACGTTATGATGTGCACAGCCCACTACAGAATGGTCCTGATAGTGTGATCTTATGCATGAAGGCAGCAGTAGAGACATTTCCACAACAGTGACCTGCTGAATGTGTGAATTTGCTAAGTTATTAGCGTTTTTGTTTTCTATTTTATTTGCTTTTACTCTGTTGTTTTTTTTTTTTTTTTTTTTCTTTGCAGGTAGTATAGAAAGGTTTTTAAAACAGTTCCAGTATTATATTAGATGTACTATTGTTTGGAAAAGAAAATATTTATTCCTTTTGCATGTTAGTCAGATGACATATTTCTACAAATGATATCTCAGGTCTTCTGAAACTCGTGCAAGAGTTTCACACTGACCATTCTTGAGTCTCCTAGTGGGGCTCAGGAATTCCCAGCTCTTCATCTTTTGTCCTGCATTAATGAAAAATGGTCTGCTAAGTTTAAAGTTCCTTGAAGTTACAACAAAAATAATCCAATTTGAAGATTTGGCTATAATCTGATGTTAAAGAAAAATTTCAAGCGTATTATAATAATAATGAAAGTACATTTTTGATGGAACTAGAAATGAACAAGGAACTAACAAAGCACTGACCTCTTATAGATGGCTGAAGGAAGTAATTATTATTTGAATTCTTTATAAAAAACATGAGAATGATAGAAAATGTGTTAACTTTTTTGACAATAAAACCTCACAATCAACTGAGTAGATGGCAAGACGTTAATATTTTGCATATCGTTTTCAGGATGTGGTGGTTTAACCCTGATTGGATGCCAGGTATCCAGAAAAACTGTTCTATCACTTATCCTCCTAAACTGAATGGGAGAGAGAGAAATATAACAAAGGGTTCAAGAGCCAGGATCCGGACAGGGAGATCATTCAGCAATTAGCATCACAGACAAAACATACTCAAGTTGGGGAGAAATGGTTTGATTTATTAACAAATGTTTAAAACAGGGTAGGGAAATGAGAAATAAAAACTGAACCTTAAAACACCTCCCTCAACCCCTCCCTTCCTGGATATCATGGTTTAGGTCAAGCTGGTCAAGCTGGCAATGAAGCACCATGCAGCAGCTTGCTGCTGCCCCCTCATCCACCCACACCCTTCTTAGGATGGTGGAGATCCCAGCGAGATGGGAGGGAAAAAAGACAGTCTTTGCTGCTGCTTCCTCATGTGTCTCACTGCTACAGTGTAGTGTCCCTCCAGCAGGAGACAGTCCTCCACGAACTCCAATGTGGGTTCTTTCTGTGGAGTGCAGATCTTTACAAATTGTCTCAGTGTGGGTCCCATCCATGGGAGAAACAGTCCTTCAGGAATGCACTGCTCCAGCATGGGTCTCCCAAGAGGTTTACAAGTCCTGTCAGCAAATCTGATCTGGCATGGACTCCTCTCTCCCTGGGTTTCCAGGTCCAGCCAGGAACTTGCTCAAGTGTGGGCTTCACGCAGGGTCACAGCATTCTTTTTGCATCCACTTGCTCCAGCGTGGGGTTCTGCCTGGGCTGTGAGTGGGTCTCTGCTCCACTGTGGCCTCCATGGCTGCAGGGGCACAGCTGCCTCAACATGGGCTGCATCACAGGTCACAGGGGATTCTCTCCTCCAGAGACCTGGCACTTCCTCCCTATGTTTCTTGACTGACCTTCATGTCTGCAGAGTCATTGTTCTCACAATCTCTTTCCCTTCTGCCACTGCAGGTTTTAGCACATGTGCAGCAAATTCTTCCCCTTCTTAAATACATTAATCACAGAGGCATTACCATCATTTGCTAATTGTCTCTTCTTTGGTTAATGGTGGATCCATCTCAGAGCTGACCACACTGGCCATATTAGATATAGGGAAAGCTTCTAGTAGCTTTTGTTTAAAGAAGGCACCTTTGTAGTTCCCTGCTACCAAAACCTGGATACACAAACCCACTACACAGATGGAAATAAAATTAAAAATATCAAGCACAGAAATTTGTTTAAACTACATGCTTATCTAGAGTGAAATGACGTGCTTAGCCTGGTGGTTGAACTCAAGGAGGAAGTAGAAAGACTAGGGAGCATCAGAGAGTGCGAGAGAGAGATAGATTCGTGGGCAGAGAATCTGAAGTCTCTGAGGTGTAAGCAACAAGTTGAACCTTCACAAGAAGTACAGGATCCCCTACTGTCCTCTAGCCAGGTTAACAGAGGGGACCTAAGAGATAGAGGGGAATGGATACAGGTCCCTTCTTGGGGAGGCAGGCAAATCTCTTCCCAGCCATCTGCTCCTCTCCAGTTGCCCTTGCAGAACAGGTATAGGGCTTTGGAAGCTGGACCAGGCAATGCAATATAAAGATACAGGTCCACTTGAGGAGTCAGCCACGGTGAGTCAGTCACTGTCATGCCTTAGGACTACCTCAATTAAAAAGAAAAGTTATAGTAGTAGGTGATTCCTTCTGAAGGGAACTTAAGGCTCCATATGTCGACTAGACCCATCCCACAGAGAGGTCTGCTGCCTCCCTGGGGCCTGGTTTAGAGATGTTGCCCAGAATCTCACTTGTCTGATGTGGCCCACTGACTACTACTAGCTGTTGGTAATACAGGTTAGTACTGACGAGGTTATGGAAAGGAGTCCTATTAAAAAGGACTTCAGGGCACTGGGAAGAATGCTCAGGAGCACAAGTAGTGTTCTCCTCTATCCCTCTCATGGCAGGGAGGAACACTGAATGAATACAGGAAACCCACCTGATTAACAAGTGACTCAGAGGCTGGTGTCACCAACACAACTTGGAGTTTTTTGACCATGGTGAAAATTTCATGATTCTAAGTCCGATGACAGATGGAGTTCATGTGTCTCAAAAGGGGAGAAAGATCCTTGTGAATGAATTAGTAGGGCTCATAGAAAGGGCTTTAAATTAGTTTGGAATGGCGAAGGGGATAAAACCAGGCCTACTAGAGTTGAGCCTAAGGGTGACAATCCAGTGCCAGGGGTTAACTCAACATGATCGGCTTCCTTCTTGAAATGCCTTTATACCAGTGCACAGCAGCATGGGGAACAAACATGAAGAGCTGGAAGTCTGTGTACGGGCAAGGGATTATGATCTGGTGGCTATTGCAGAGACATGATGGGACGGCTCACATGACTGGAATGTGGTCATGGTTTAAGAAAGGCCAGCAAGGTGAGGTGGTGGAGTTGCTCTTTATGTGAAAGAGCAGCTGGGATGTACTAAATTCTGTCCAGGTGAGGATGAGGGGAGAGTTGGCAGTTTGTGGGTTAGAATTAAGGGTCAGGCTGTCATATGTGACACTGCTGTGGGTGTCTATTACAGGCCACCTGATCAGGATGGGGAAGTTGATGAAGCCTTCTACAGGCAGCTGGGAGCAGCCTCAGACTCACAGGCCATGTTTCTCATGGAGGATTTCAACTACTCAGACATCTGCTGGAACACCTACACAGCTAGCCACTTACAGTCCTGGAGATTCCTCCAGTGCACTGGTGGGAAATTCTTGATGCAAATGGTGGATGTGCCAGCTAGGAGAGGAGAACCGTTGGATCTTGTACTCATGAACAAACATGGTCTGGTTGAAGCCGTGCAGGTTGGGGGCAGCCTTGGCTGCAAAGGCCATGAGATGGTGGAGTTCAGGATCTTATATGGTAGGAACAGAATATCAAGCAGGATTGTAACCCTGGACTTTAGCAGGGCTAACTTTGCTCTTTTCAAGCGATTGCTCTGGAACATCTTGTGGCACAGGGTACTAGAAGGTAAGGGGGCCCAGAATGATCAGTCTGTATCCATCTCCCACAGCATCCTGACAGCAAAACTGAGAAAGTGTGGGATGGATGATCAGGTTGTGAGGTGAATTGTGAACTGGTTGTGAACTGGTTGAAGGGAAGAAGGCAGAGAGTGGTGATCAATGGGGCAAGGTCTAGTTCGAAGCCTGTATGTAGTGGAGTCCCTCAGGGGTCAGTGCTGGGACCAGTACTGTTCCATCTATTCATTAATGACCTTGCTGAGGGAACAGAGGCCACTGTCAGCAAGTTTGCTGATGATACTGAACTGGGGGGAGTGTCTGACACACCAGGAAACTGTGCTGCCATTCAATGAGATCTGGACAGGCTGGAGAGTTGGGCGGGGAGAAATCTAATGAAAGTCAACAAAGACAAGTGTAGAGTCTTGCATCTAGGAATTAATAACTCCATGTACTATTGCTCACTCATGTTTAGTTTATTTTTAATCAGGACTGCCAGGTCTCTCTCTGCAGATTTGCTCTCCATCAGATCAATCCCCAGCCTGTACTGGTGCATGGGGTTGTTCCTCCCCAGGTGCAAGAATCTGCACTTGCCCTTGTTGAACCTCATGAGGTTCTTCTCTATGATATCAGGTCCAGTTCTCCATGGTGATTTACAGCTAACTGTATACTACAAGGCAAATTTAGAAAATCCAAGGTCTCATTCACAATGCTGTTATCTACCTTGATCCACAACATTATTTTTAATATATAGCAATAAAATGAGATGTTTTACTATGTGATGAAAACCCCAACTGATTCAATGATCCCCAGAAAAAAAGGCATCAAAGATCCCAAACTGTTACCGTGATTCTCTTGGATATGTTCTGTTTTTTAGTAAATAAGTAAATTTTCCTTGAGTCAAAGGAAGCCTGACCTCAGTTTCACTAAGTTTAGTATTTGTATCTAGATGTTTTGCACCTGTTCTCAAAGTTCAATAGGAACTAGAATATCAAATCTAGTTTCAAATAGCTTTAACACGGTTCTGAGCAACATTGGCAAGAAATGTTTCATTTGCTGTTACAGGATATGGAACAAACATGATAGCAAGTGACTTTGCTATGTCAGTCCTGATTTATTTCTCTTATCTGTACTTTATGGAAAAGGCATATATATGGTTTTTTAATAAATATGGATATGTCTCTGATATCTATCTCAAGGAAGTGGATTTTAATGAAAATACCTAAACTTTACTTTTCAATGCAAAAGGGCAAAGTTTGCAGTTGATGGTAACACTGTGAAAAATTTTTGTGGCAGTAGCACCACAGAGTCAAGCCAAATTTCATTTTTTCTTAACCTTAGAGCTCAGCACCAATCTCTGGGGTAAAATTTATGGAAGTGATTAAGCTAGTTTTGATAAGGAGGCTTTTAAGCCACCATGGTCTATTTAAAAAATGCCATCTTAAACACACTTTTTAAAAAATCAAATACCTGTTTCAATATGAGACCATGAATCTGCCAAGTTGAGTTATAAGTATAGCTACTTTATTTCAAAAACTTTGAGAATCTTAGCAATCCTTTAGGCAAAATTGGGCTGAGTTTTGGTTTTGTAATGAAACTCAAAACCAGCTGAGTTTCTCTTAGTTTTGTATTTCATTGCAAGAAACTCAAATTCTTAGATGAGTAAAGCCCAGAGTGCATATATTCATAATTAGCAGTAAATGTAAAGAGAAAGAAATAGTAGAACAGACATCAGATTTTTTTTTCTGCAGTCAGCAACGCCTGGAAAGCCTCCCTGCTTCATTGCAATGCAGATTTGCAGTTTGGCCCAAAAAAGACCTGTTGGCGAAGTTTGATACTGAAAAGTAATCTTCTCCAGGAAATGAGTACCAAAGAATTGTTATACCATTTAATAAGAAAGAAACAATAAAGATCTCTGGCAAGAAAGTAGTTCTGAGTTGATGGACAACAGTCATTATAAACTGAGCTTTCAAATAAAAATACCTTGAACCTTTTAAAAAGGTTTCTCTATTTTAAATATGGATGTTCACATTTCAGACTGGAGAGCTTCCAAGTGACCTGCTGACTCTAAAGGTTAAGCATTATGAGAGAACAATTGCAGACACTCAGAATGAGAAGGAAAATATGATTTTATAGCTGGAACAGACTATAGAGTATCTCTTCTAACATTTCAAATTTGAATTAAAGAGGAAACTATTGGGAACGGTTCAAGAACAGCTGAGACTGAAGAAATGAATGAATTTACTCTTTCTATTGCTACACAGATACTACTACCCCAGACACTTCATTTAAAGCCAACAAGTAAGAGCCTGTCTGTACTAACTGCCTGAAGTCAGCTGAAGCTGGTGACAAAGCTGCAAATATATAAATGTCTCTGACAGCAGCATTGGTGGTGAACTAATCACTTACCCAGTCAGCTATGATATGCATATAAATTAATTGAAAATGGAAAGAATAGGAGACAATTAATCTCTGCTCCTTATCTCACAAACAGATCAAAGCACACTCCTTTTAAATTTCTGCTGATATTACTAAGTGATCATCTGCACTATGTGTATGGGAAAAAGACCAGTCTTTTTTCCCAATGGGCCTTTCTGCCAGAAACTTTATGCAACTTTCTAGGTGCAAAGGTATTTTTCGGAAAGGCTGGTGGGAAGTGATGTGGAAAGAAAACATTAGAAATCCATGACTACAAATAACTACAGTGATACAAAACATGAGTGGCGATTTTATTTTTTGTTATGTTTCATTTTGTTTTGTTTTGGTCTGGGCTTAAATGATGGAAATCCTTCTCAGCACTACAACTTCAGAATCTGATCTCATTTGAAGAGCATGTTTGAAGATTCTACCAATAACTTAGACGGAGCAAAGTATGAAGTCCCACTACTCTAGCTGAGGCTAGAGCAGTTTTAAACATCTTGGAAATTAGTTATTCAGATTTAAAAACCCAAACTGAATTAAGAAGGGGCAGTTGTTTCGCCCTAGAGAGTTTATGGTATAAGTACACACAGGGAAGCGTTGTCCCTTCAGTCAGAGTAGTTTGTATGCAATCATTTTAGGGGGAAAAAGCAGTGCAGCCTTTCCTACGTCCTGAGCAATACAAGCTGAGGTGGGAGTTTAGTCTCTCACCTTGCAGAAAGCTAGAGGCAGCTGGTCTGGATGTAGGGCTGTTGGCTCTCTCGGTAGCCAGGCTTGCACTCTTACTAGAAGACCGTACCGGCTTCCTAACATGTCCATGCTTTCAATCTGCACCACTCTTGAGGGATGTCAAGGGGAAAAAGATCCACCAGTAGCATTTCTTGCTTGGATAGGTGTACATGGATTAGAGCACTTACTGAGAATACCTGTTAAATTAACTCTATTTACCTTATATCGTCACCTACTTCAATGGTGAGAATGTGTTATAGACTTAGAGGATATCTGGAGTTCTTGCTCCCCTAAGAGGAACAGGCCTTCAAACAAGTGGACCCCACTACAGTGTGTGGAAAAAATGACATTAGGATAAGTAAAAGGAAACAAGTTTATTACAACCTTGTCTCTTTTCCAACCAGCTAGAGTACTCCGTCTTATTGCTGTATGGATGTGTGTTGTAAGTTGTCTCCAGCTTTCTGTAGCTTTCTTAAAAAAACAGAAATAGAATTACTTCAAATTGGTATTTTTTACTGATGTCAAATTTCTTCACTTGGCCTGCATGGTTGTTCCACATGCATTTTCCTCTTTCTACAGCATTAACATTTCAGTCAAACTAGGCTGTAAACAATGAATTTAGACTTTATGTTTTGCATGGGAAATAATGAAATAGAGTGCTGTTGCCTTTACATGAAAATACAGAGGAGACAACTCCTTCCCCTGCAAAATTTTAGGATGAAGTACTTTTATTTGGAGCTGTGATTCCATTTGTACGACGTTTTATGTTTCAATGCTTTTCATAAAACTCATGCTTGAATGGGTACTGTGTTTTAGGGTAGTTTGAAATGTATTTGTAATTTACTTTAATCAGTCAAGAGATGGTGTCTCCTACAAGATGATGCACTATGCTGAACTCCCACTGAAGAACTATGGCCCTGGTTTGCTAAAATTGATTCTGAATGACAAAAAAAACCTATTACCACCACTAGCTGCGTGAAAAATACAACCAGCATAATAAAGACACTAGACCTTGAGAGAGAATGAGTACACTAGGTCCTCACAGCATGAAGCAGTGCCTTGCATTTGTGGAGGAGGTGCGCAAGTCAGAAGTTGGGATTCTGAGGCAAGACTCATAGTAGCAGTCACAGCTTTCCTTTGCTTCTCCAGGATATTTTTATTTCAGTTGGAATTCAGACACATCAGCTGTTGGCTCTGTGAGTCAAAGTGGCATGGAAACTAATCTTCCAGAGATGACTGATAGAAGAAGAAGTGACTGGACATGACTGCATTAAAATAGTAGAAAAGATCATGTCATTTTATAGCATGCATACACAAATTTTCCACTGTACTTGCCAGATCTTGTTTTAGCTATGTGAGAAGCATGGTCCTAAGTGTTCATCCTTGCCATAGTGTAATTAGGATGTACACAAAACTTAAGTAACATGTTGATCATGATGTAGCTAGAGCTGAAATCTGTCCAGATATGTTACTGATTACTTCAGTTTTGGGATTATTTTTCAAATAAAAGCTCAACATTGCGTTCATTATGATATGGGAGGAGTGTAAAAGATCCATATCACATAAAGATTAGAAACATAACTGAGTGTTTATAGAAATGGACACAAACACTGTAACTCAGAAAATATGTTAGTAAGCTCCTTTTTATATGTGCGCTGTGCTAAAAACACCTGGCATATGAGATTATCCAGTGAATAACAAACATTTGAAGAGAAATATTTTGATCTGCTGCTTGCTGTTTTAAGAGTGTGGAACATACTACAAAGAACCAGGCAACCTCAATGCCTGTCCCAGACAGCCCAGCCTCGCTCTTGAGGTTCTGTGCTCTTGTGGACCACAGAACGCTGTAAGGTCTGACAGAGAAGTACACAGAAGCATGGACACGTTAGTCATATACTCACAGTTTCTGTCTTTCCATTTCTTGATCCATTTGAAATGATCAAAGACTATAAATCAGTTTACTGAATGCAACTTGAACTCAAGTCTCCAAAAAGATGTTACCTACACTTCTTACATATCTTGCACCTCTGCTAAACACGTAGTTTCTGTGGTCAATGACATGCAGTGCAAGAGAAGTAAGAAAAGATTTTTTTTTCTAAAAAAAGTCAGTTAACTGAAAGAATGACTTTAACTGATTAGAGAACCTGACATTATAAAAAATGTGATCTTTGGAAATGTTTAATTATTTGTTAGTTCTCAGTAATGTGAGAGAAACGATTCAGCACACAGTGAGACGGAAGGACAGCAGTGTCAGAAACAGTTCCATTTCAGTGTGGACAGAATGGTGTCAGTGATAAATGGTTTGGTTAGTATTGTTGACTGTGCTCTCAGCTGTGACTCAAGTGAATTTCAGTTGCACAAGACAGCACACACAGTGTGAAGCAACACTGATGAGAAAGTCAAAGTAGGAAGCAGAGCACTTTGAACAAGGAGACCACGAAGTCTGCGAAAGCTTTTCTGAGGAGCAAGTTGCTTGCAGCATAGCCTAATTTTTGCCACCCACCTAAATCATGTCTTTGACTCTCAAGTGTTACCGTTTTTTAACACAGAAGACAGATTTGGTAGTGTGGACCTAAGCATGTCAGTGCCCAAAACCACACTAGATGGACATTCTTCAGTTCACACCCAACTGAGCAAGACCTCAGGAACACCAGTGCTCACACGCTGTTTTTGCTCATTAGCAGAGCTCTTTAGTAATGAAAACACTGAGGGAAAGCAGAAGAAAACTTCAGTCCTGAATTTTGATGTGTGAAAACCGTTACTTCTTGAATACTGTGTCCACCACACTTCAAACAGAGCCAGCCAAACATTACCTACACATCCGGAAAACATATGAATGAAGCTTGTTGAAACACCCGAGATGGCAGTTTTCTGTTGTTTGGTCTTCCATCAGATCAGCTTTTATGTCTGTGCAGAGTGTAAAAATTTCCTGGCTGGTCTATTTTCAACATTGTCGTAACAATGCTGTCTTGACCTAATTTGAAAACATCTTTGAACTACCTCTGATTGTCATGTCCTTGACAGCAATGAGATAAGCGGACAATAGAGCTTTCTGCATAATTCTTGTGGGAAAAAAAAAAGAAATAAAATAAATATAAAACCCAGAAAGGTTTTCTCAGTCATATTAGCTGAACCTTACTTTCTACTGGGTGCAGTGGCAGGTAGCAGGAGACTGTCAGAGGAAATGTGCAGATGGCATAAGAAATACGTATCTAAAACCTATCCAGTTGCACTGTATTGTCTATTTATCAAGGGAATTGGGAAAGAATAAAAGAATATGGAGGAATTTTGAGTGTAGCTTGTTCTTGGTTGCAAAGATTGAACTGCTACAAACATTCAAATGTAAATAAACCATAACTTTTAGTCATGGATGAGAAATTAAATATTTCTGGAGGTGTAAAGAAGCGGCTTGGTGTGTTCCTAGGCCCACTGCTGGACAGCTGCAGGGCAATTAGCCACAAGATCATATGAAGTTTGAGCTGGGTCTCATGGGTTTTGTTGTTTCTTCTCCATCTGCCAAGTAATTCTTCAGTAAGCTGACATCATATGTATCATCTTTCCTTGCAAGAGCACATTGTATGTTCTGTGTCTTGCAGATTTTTTTTTCTGCAGTCTTAAAATAGGAGACGTGCTCCTATACAGGGATTTTTTCTGATCGAGATGATATTCTTGAGAAAGAAATGTGACATCAGGATCTGTAATAAGGTTTCTGGATGTAATATCATCATCTAAAATACACAGAAAGATGTAAAACCCCATTATTTATACAACTTTGTCAAGTCTCTGATTATAAAATACAACTTGACTACCCCTTCCATTTGCCAAATTCCCTCTTACACTGTAACCAGTGAGGATTTTGCCATTTATATGAACTACACTAGGATTTATACTCTTTTGAAAATTCAGTTCTTGTGACCACATTCAGTGGAGTACCTTAAGTATCTGATGGCATCCAGGAAATGCATTCCACTGTACACAGGCAGAAGAAAACGCCAGCTTAGAAGTATGTAAGGAGGTAAAGATCTTTTTGGTTTTTACCTTGTGACTCCATTCCTAAAGTGTATTCCTTAAAACAACTAAACTACATAATGGTGTTTAAAGCTGAAAATGACCAATCTCATGTCCTACTTAGCATCCAACCGCAGTGATTGTCCTTCTCGTCTTGGTTCATGTAAACTCAGATAAAGATATAGATATGGATGTTAAAATCTTAATATTTTTTTCTTCTGAAAGAAGGATTCTGAGACTGATTGAAGGTAACATTTTAAATGCTGGACAGGAATTATAATGAGAATTGGATAGGCTGTGGCACACCCCAAAATGTTTGTGATTATTTCAACCTCATAAAAGTTGCCAAAGTCTATGAAAACAGCCTTTGTTGTCTTGGTACTGTGTGGTGGAGAGGTCCCAGATTTCCTATGAATCTGAGTAATTGTAGCAATGCAGCTGACTCTGTTAGGGGACACATACCAGGGCTTTGAACTACCTATAAAAAATAGGTCTCATTTAGCATGTAGTATTAGGCATTTGGCGTGCAAAGATGCAAGGCTTCCTCTTGCCATCAGCTGAGGACTGGGAGCAAGCAGGTCTCTCCTGCGCTGAGGGGAGGAAGAGGGTGCAGATGCACTGTAAGCTAGAGGGAGGACTGAGAGGGAGGAACCAACACACTGCAGGGAGAGCTGCAGCCCACTTAAACCTCTGTCATAAATCTGTCGTGGGAGAGAGGATCAAGCAGTGCAGCATGAACAAATGTATGACATAATGATTATAGACTCAAGACCCTGGGACTCAGCTCTGAGACAGTTACAGCATAAGGTTTTTCTTTTCCCTGGAAAGCAGGTTTCTGCTGGAGATTGTCCTTAATACCACGTTTTAATGACTCCATAGAATTTAGCCACCGTTGGACAGTGTCCTCCTGGACCATCCTGACATAAGATTTATGGCCTGAAGGAATCCATGTCTGGCCACTCCCCTGCAACTGAAATGCAATGCACCCTTTTCTCACTTTTTAATATATTGCATCATTGGTAGGTATTCATCCTTTTGTCAGCAGCCTTCTAGAGATGTTCCAGCATTTCTCAAAATAGTTTTGGGGACCAGTCTCTGATTTTACTCACAACAACTTTGCCATGTATGTTTCTTAGTTAACAACTGAAGAATAGTAGAAGGGAAAAGGTCAAATCTACTTTATAAGTGTATTGTCTTTGCCAGCGTTACATTTATGAGTGGGCTTTAGCCCTGATTCCTCTTTCTTTGCCCTTTGCTGACAGGTCATGTGGTATAAGGAGGCTCAAGAAAGTCCAGTGCCAGCTCTTCAGAAGTGTCTCTAACATTTTGCATGCAGACACAAATTCTCTGTATTATATTCAAGTTTTGGCTGTCATTCTGTCATAAACTAACAGGATACCAGCCTGAAAATATGTTCATCATGTGATGCTGTGTCTTAATTCCACCTTGTTGATAGTCCTCATTCCGTGGTTATTTCAAGAACATGAAGAGGCTCTTTATGAAATTTTTTTCCCCCTCCCTCAATGGCGTAAAGTTTGTTAGCAAATGGGGTCCCAAACCTCTTTGTTTATTTCTAAAACAGTGACTCAAGAAATGCTCTCAACTTTTCTTGCAAAAGCACATGTTAAACCTTTATCTTTTTTTCTTGGAGTCTTTTAGACATGAGAAGCATGTAGCAGCTTTCCTGCTACTGCAGACCATACCTCAGCCACACCTCCAATGTTCCCTCACAAGTGTGACATTTATTTTTGCAATTGTGCAAGCAAGGGGAGGGTCATACATTCATATATAATATGTCTGCATTTCTATGAGTTTTGTCAGCTCTTTTTTTGAAAACATCATTCCTGAAGGTCACTGAAATTTAACTTGAGGACCATGTATGTGGGAAGTGGGACATTTCTACCCTAGTAAGTACCTGTCAACATCATTAAGATGTTATCTTCACCATGTTCAGAACTGGTTTGCTGTTTAGTGTTTATGAACAAGTTACAAGAGACAACTTAAGTTGTACATTTCAAGTATCGTACAACAGTGAGCCAATATTTAGAGGCATTTGAGCAGCAAGCCTGGGAGAGGAAATGATGCCCTACAAAACCAGTTTAAGATGTCCTTTGTAGTTCTGTCCAGTTACAGTTTTGTGATAACTGTGTGTAGTAAACAGTGCATACCTTCTGTACAGTATGATATCTGATGTACTGGAAGAAAACTTTACTACCTATGCTGAGGAACTGGTTGCATTTGCAGGGAATGCCATACTGTGTGATTCTGTGATTCTGTGATACTCACCCCTTCTACTGACAGAGTGTTGCCCATCTGGTCCGGACAAAGAGGATGCTTTTCAGCAGTTCATCGCCGTCTGTAAATAATTTTTACTCCCTCTCAAGTACTATCATTTGCATGTGAAATATGCAAATTTAAGAAAGGATAGTCTTCTGCAACATTGGTTCTAGTTGTCTCCAGACCAACTCTGAAACAGTTGTACAAATAACAGTTTACATTAACCAACCTCTCTAGCTATTTCCTGCAAACTGGAAGAGCTGTCCTGTCTCAGTTCTCCTGGTGCAAATGGTATTACTTTTACCAGAATTTGTTAAAAGAATCTACCTTTTATATCTTGTCTAGAAATATAAGTAAAGAAATCTAATATATATAAAAGATATGTGTATATGTTATCAAACCCACACATATTTTAGCGCTCCAGTCTCATTGGCACTCTTCTCCCCTGTCTGAAAATACATGTAGTTAACTTGAGGAAGAGCGCTTGGCCAGGGAGATAAGATAGAACCACAATAGCAACACTAGATTTGTTTTCTCATTCCTGAAAGGAGAATGATACTAATTTTCTTGGATAGACCTATCGCTACCTGGCACTGTCCAGCCTCTTCAGTATTCAACATAATGATAACTTTTAAAACTTCTCAGCAACCATTCAAATGCACAGAAAATGCCATGGATACCTGGAATTAAATGACTTCCTACCCTTGTTTGGTTTATTTTCTTCACTCCTATATACTCATTATGAGCTTAGAATCATAGAATCATAGAATGCTAGGGTTGGAAGGGACCTTTAGAGATTATCTAGTCCAATCCCTCTGCAGAAGCAGGTTCATCTATATCAAGTCGCATAGGAACATGTACAGGTGGGTCTTGAAGACGTCCAAGGAAGGAGACTACACAACCCCTCTGGGCAGCCTGTGCCAGGGCTCCATCACTCTCACGGTGAAATAGTTTTTTCTAGTATTTAAATGGAACTTTTTGTGTTCCTCCTTCATCCCATTACCCCTTGTCCTGTTGCTAGCTACTATAGAAAAAAGGGATGCCCCAACCTCCTGACACCCACTCTTCAGATATTTGTAAATGTTAGTAAGATCTCCCCTCAGTCTCCTCTTCTCCAGACTAAACAGCCCCAGTTCCTGCAGCTTTTCCTTGTATGAAAAAGGTTCTAGTCCCCTGATCATCTTGGTGGCCCTGTGCTGGACTCTCTCCAACAGTTCTCTGTCCCTCTTGAGCTGGGGAGCCCAGAACGGGACACAAGACTCCAGATGAGAGGGAGAAGAACCTCCCTTGACCTGCTGGCCATACTCCTCTTGATGCATCCCAGGATGCCATTGGCCTTCTTGGCCATGCTTGGCTGGCTTATGTTTAGTTTATTATCAATCAGGACTCCCAGGTCTCTCTCTGCAGAGCTGCTCTCCAGTAGTTCGATCCCTAGCCTGTACTGTTGCATGGGGTTGTTCCTCCCCAGGTTCAGGACTCTGCACTTTTCCTTGTTGAACCTCATGAGGTTCCTCTCTGCCCA